>JBBBDQ010000233.1:6775000-7375000 GCA_037127315.1 Ascarosepion bandense | reverse complement strand
CTGGCTAAATTTAGACATTTCTCATTGACTGCAGCCTTTAATTCAAATGGGAATGATATTTGTCTGATATTGTGAAAGGAGTTGGTAATATATGCCCTTCCACTCTCAACAGATATACAGGATGACTTTTGTTGAACGAAGCTTGGTTTTTCAGAGAAGTTAAATGTGGCTTATTTAAATTTCTCTGGGACATTTGTTGCTCTACGTTGTTATAAACAATCCATTTTTCATCACCTGGGATCATTCTTAAAAAAAATAAATAAAAATGGAATGAGTTATTTTTTGTTGCAGCTGAGTAGAGAATTGCAAACCATTAAGTATTTTCCAAACATCATATATCCAAGTGTTTTCAACCTTACAGTATTCATGAGATATGACATATTTCTAATGTTCAGAATCATGTGGCCTGGATTATTTTTAATCAGCATTTCAATTTGGTCATCAACACCTGTGGATCTACCAGAATTTCCTTGGTCTTCTACATAAAAATTTTCATTTTTGAACCTAATTAACAACTTTTCCACTATGGAATCATCTTCATAAATGGGGCATATATTCACATGTGAAACATAACTTCATGTTCAAATGCCACCTATTGTAAAACACTACAAATTTTTGTTCTAATCCAATAATTTGGGTGTGAATATATATATATATATATATATATATATATATATATACACACATACACACACCCACCATTCCCATTTTTTAAGATTCAACAAATTTACAAAGTAGAATAAGCAAATATCTACTGAGTGATATAATCATCAGCTATGTATTATTTCTTTAAACTCAAATAAATGCTCTAAAAGTAATATTTCTGTATAAAAATGAATTTTTATCTGTACTTATTTCTCACGGAACCTAGAGACATAAGGAGCACAAATACAGCATGTTTTTAGCCACAAAATCCTATTTTTGTCAAAATCACCAACATTGACTTTGGTATTTTCACTAGGAGCTTGTATACTGCACTCAAGCAAACATGATTTTTTTTTTTCCACACACATCATTGTTGTTACTGTTGAAATGCATTGGCCACTACCTAACTATTCACAGCCACTGTTTCATTTTCCTTAAAAAGAGAAATTCAATGAGAGATCTTTGCCTTGTATGCACTTTCATGTCAGAGGGTTATTCAGCTGCTATCTGTAACAAGGTCAAAAATTATAATTGTTGGTGGGGAAACCTCTACTGCTATACCACCAACATCTATTTTTCTCATCATGAGCCAACATAAAACATGAGGGAAACCTTTGTAGAAGGATATGATCAATAATATCAATGATTTTGTTCAAAAAATTAAAGTCATATATTCAAGATGATCATCATGCCCCCACCTAATATGTTCACATTCAATATTTTTCATTTAAAAAAGAAAAAAAAATCTTTACAACCACTCTTTTTGAGTTTCAACTGAAGGAAAAGTGGCAAATTAGCAGTTAGGATAACATATCACAAGTGATTATAAACTGTTAGTCGTTCTCTTAGACTATTTCTTCTTTGTTTAGGATACCTATTTTTAACTATGTGAGATAAACAAAGTGATTCTATTCTTTTTTAAATTAATATCAGCAAAATTTTAAGAAGAATTTATTTTATGGATACAAATATGCAAACAATACAGACAAAAAAGAAATGAGTGAGAAATGATCTTGAAATCTTTATTCCAAGCAATATTAAGCCAATCCATCTATATTTAAGCAAAAGCTTAAAATGACAATAGGGAGGGAAACCCTACCAGATTGTAAAACAGCCACAGCACTTCATAAAACTGGCAATTATCTGGATAGGTCATTGGATTAACCAAGCAACTCAGTAAAAGATTGATTTCAACAGACATACAAGCAGAGAGAGAGAGAGAGAGACAGATTCACACACAAAGCAGATTTAACATGTAACATTTAGAGAGTTATTTATAAATATGTATCCCAAAATTTAAATTAAGACAAAACTGTTACAGGTTGAATTTAGAAAAAAAAAAAAAAAAAAGGCAGTATTCAAAGAATGAATGTTACAGATTATATATATATATATATATATATATGTATATATATATATATATATAATCTTAGAAGTAGTACAAACTAATGGTTTGGTTGTCCACACATACTAATATTTTTATTATAAGTTTAAGAAATTACCAATAAACAGCCACAAATAAAAAAAAAAAAAGAAAAAAAGTGATCTTTCACCAAGACAATGCACAATGTCATAAGTCAATCGCAATGATGGCAAAACTACATGAATTGCACTTTGAATTACTTCTATATCTCCCCTATTCTCCAGATTTAGCCCCTAGCAACTACTAGCTGTTTGCAGACCTCAAAAGAACACTCCAGGGAAAGATATTTGGTTCCAATAAAGAAGTGATATCAAAAACTGAGGCATATTTTGAGGCCAAAGACAAATCGTTCTGCAAAAAAGGCATCAAATTGTTAGAGAAGCGTTGGAATTAATGTATCACCCTAGAAGAAGACTACATTGATGAAGAAAGTTAAATTTTGCCTAAAAGTTGTTTTATTAGTTAGACCCAGGATTTATTGAGTGACGTGTTACTCTTACAATAAAATTTCTCCTATACATTATGACCTGATTTTCTATTGGTTCACTGAGACAAACCCTCCAAGAATCCCCACCACCTCGTGTGGATTTGGTAAAAATTGCATTGTTTTTAAACTTCTATATATAATGATTCCTCACAGAAAAAAATATTTCACTGCCTGACAAGGTGCTAACAAGAAAGTAACAAAACAACGGCTCTTGTGTTGCAGTAAACTATGTTATTATTATGAACTTATAAAAATATTACCATAATACATAAAAATGAAATAACAGTACATTTTCCACTTACGTTTTGGGATTATGCAAACATAGTAAATTCCCTCTCTATGCATACATGCCTATCGAGGTTTAATTTATAAATTAAGCATAAAAGTAACAATAACCAATAACAGAACAAATTATAAATAATATATTATAATAAAAGTTATATGGCAGACAGAAGATCCATTGCTACTATAAATCTTGGTAAGATCAACATATTATTCTTTCCTTTTTTCTTAATTTGAGAATTTACATTTTTTTCGCTTAAAAGTATTTTAGGACTTCTCTTTGACATGTACAAACTTCCAGAATCTCTATTCTTGAACTTTAGGACCATTATTAATTAAAATTCCTGAATTCTTTATTTCTAGGCTTGACTGCATGTAAATAAAATCATGTACAAGTAAAAAATGATCAACTTAGTTTAATCCTGAAATTGTTATAGCTGATAGAAGCAAAGTCATCAAAATGCATCCCTACAAAATATTTTCCAATGAACAAAACTGATTTTTTCTGTTTGTTTTTGCTAAATATATACAAGAAATAAACCACAGTAACCAAACATTTGTTATTAACAAAATATCTGGTATTTTAGTTTTGCTTCTGATGAATTCAATATAACTCAGAAATCTTATTAATCTTCTAATATTTTTTAAACCTCAGATTGTGTTGCATGAAAGTATTCAATCAAAGATGGACTGAAACATCAAAAATATATTCTTACATATTCATGCATGGGAAATGTCAAAACTAATAGATCATTTACACAAACTTTTAAAATGTAAAGGCTTTCAAATGTTTTTGCCAACTACTAGTAATGACACATTATGAGCAAAATTCCTTTCCTTTGCTCCACTGTGCTATGCAGTAATTTGAGATATTTGCCTATACTGTAAATTAGTATTAGCAAAATTGTCTTAATAAAAAGGTTAAAACAAATTGGTTATAGTTTATTTCATATTAAATTAGAATTTATATGTTAGATTTAAAAAAATATACTATTAAAGAAAATGTCAACACTGCTTACTTTTGTTTATTCTCAAGTTGTGATTAAAATGTTGAGGTAGTTACCACATTCTGGACAGAAAATAACTTTTTTTTAATAAAAACCATCAACAAAAAATTTCTTATTTATAAACACAAAAAGTCAGATTCAAAATGAATAACAGCTATTTTGATTTTGAAAACTACATAGATCAAATTAGTTATCTTTCATTTTGCAAGAACCACAAAGTTTGAGCAATATATAACTTGGTAGATATAAATGATAAAACTGCATATATCCTATTTCAGAGTTTTACATAATATCTATAGACACAGACAAACACACACAACCAGCTTTATACATTTGGAGGATGGAAACAAACTTTGGGTTTTATATAAGTACCTCTAATAAATCACTGAAGAAAAAAAAAACAAAAAAAATAGCATAGTATGAAGGAAAAGGGCCCCAAACTAAATAAAAACAAAGTTTTATTGGCAACATGTTTATATTAAGATCAAAGTATTTTTTTAATTATTTGAAAAATTTTTTAATTCTTTCTAACACGTTCGAAATTTTGGAAGAAAATTTTGTTTCTCTTTCGTTTGTGAGGGATGTAATTTTTACAAGTTTTATTATGACAAACGTAATATTACACAAGGCAATTTTTTGCCAGTGAAAGACATTAATTTGGAAATTCTTGCAAAAATCAATGGTTGGATTTTGATGAAAATTTCAGGACTTATTCATAATTGACTAAAATCATTTTTGAAATAATTATTTTTTAGAAAATCTTGGTCAAATTTTTTTTAACATATGTTACCCCCCCTACACACACACACACACCCAAGACATTTCCAGAAATGCCTAGAAATTCACGATCATTTTCCCATAAACCTAATATCAATTAAATTCAGGAGTCACTTTTTTCTTCTAAATAAGCCCATTTTTAGAAAATCTGCTCCAGACTGCGAAAACAAAAATATAACTATGCCATTTTTTTTTTTATTTAGATAAACTTTTAATTGATTTTATGAATAACATATATTAATGATATCATTGTCTGAAAAAAAATTTTTTTTTCAATGAATGACAAATTTTTGCAAGAATTGTTTTTATTATAATTTATAAAGTTTGAAAAATCTTTTAAAATTTTCTCCTTCATTGTTAATACTGGGTTGTTAAATTTAATGCATATTTACTAATCAAAAATTGAAATGCTTAATACAAGTAATTTAGCCAATGGATTTTTAAAATAAAACATTTTAATTGTGTGCATGCTGGTTACCTGTATTCTATTTGTATGGGTGGCCGTACGTGATATTTATCATTAAAAGGTCACGTGATTCAAGTGTTGTTCCCCTTACAGAAAAAAATTCCCTATAATGAACATTTGTATTTAGTGCCCACTACTTTTCATTTCCATGTGTTTCACAATCACCTAACAGGCTTCCCAAATCCTACTTTCAAAATTTAAAGTAATTTACTTCCTAGTTTCATCTTTTACATTAATTGTGAATGTAGGTACCTTACAGAAATTGAAAAAAGCTTTCTTTTCCTATTTTTTTTAACCTGTGTTTGGTCTGTAATTGTTGTATATTTATTTCAATAGCCTTTTTGATAACTCTACCATTAAAATTATAGAATTTTTGATTGTTAAATTCCTACTTAGCATAACATTTCATAAATTGAGTTAGTTCAGTTATTTCAATTTCATTCTTTCTTATTAAATTGTAAAATTATTTCAAAAGTAATTTTTATATTACTTTAATTTTTATTTATTTAGAAAGCATATTCAAACATATGGCTATAAAGCTAAAGTAACTAAAATTCTATAAAATATTATATAATTGCTGGAAATATTATGTTAAATTTTTAATTTTACTATGTAGTTAAAAACCAAAAATTGAAACATACAATTATGTCATGTCTGGTCACCATACTTAGTGTTTTTGACAGCTTCTGTTTATTATTAAATCATTTGTCACCTCAGATGACCCTGATAAGAGGGCTAACATGATTAAGAAATGCTTTTATCGTACATTTCAGACAGTAAGTTTCAAATCAGATTATGGTCAGTTTAAATTCGCTAATAAAATAATGTTTCAGCGAGGTATATTCTATTTTTGCAAGATTTTTTAAAACTGAGAATTGGCTACTGTTTACAAAATATGTCAAGCAATGAAAAATGTCTGAAAAATTGAAATTAAAAAGAAAAAAAAATTAAATTTCAATCAATATAATTTTGCTTTGAAATACACCAGAGTATTTTGCTTAGTAAATTCAATCTCTTGGCTTTTAATTAAAGCTAAAATTAAAACTTCAATAAAACTTACTTTTCAAAATTCAATTTAAATTTAGGTATTGAAAATGAGTGAAGGTACCTAGTTTTATATATTAGAAATATTTTAATAAATTGAGCTGAAAGCTATTTTTAGAAAAACAATTGTATACTTTACCAAAAGTCATTATAATCCATGTTATTTCTAGGAAACAGTTTAAAGACAAAATCTAAAAATAATGTGACTCTTTTTTACAAAATAAAAGTCATCACAGTTGTGATTTCACAAATGTTCACAAGTAAAAACAGCAAATATTCAGTTGCTAAAAAGTCAAATTGCTTAATCTCTCTTTAGTAACTGCTATATATACATCTGTATATAAAGTTATAGAGTAAAATAAAGAGTTTGGTGATTTTATGAAAAGCATAGGTATTTTTTGTATTATTATAATATTCAGTTAAACCAGATCTATAAATTATGTCATACAAATTTAATATAAGAAAAGCAAAAAAAAACTTACCTAGCCCAGATTTTCCAATCAACACACAGGGTATAAAATCCTGTTTTTCTTGGAAACTAAAAGCTAATTGCTTATTGGAGAGCATTGTAGCACTCTGATAGACATTGAAATCTGCAAAAAGATAAAAATATAGTTTTATAAAAAAATAACAGAAAAGCCCAAATCAAAAACATGAAACAAATTAATGAGAGAGAGAGAGAGAGAGAAAGAAAGATAGTAGAGACTTAATTAATTTCTCACTTTTGGTACAATATAGAATGACAACAAATAAGCAAAAAAAAAAAAAAAAATACTGATAGTTGAAAAAAAAAAAAAAGTAAAAGACATACTTTAAAGAATACCTCCCAAAATGAGAAGTTGATTTTGAAGGCCAGTGCTCATATTTTTTAATTTTCATTAGATTCACCACACCAATCTTAGTCAAACTTTCTTAATGTTCTTGCCAGTTACAAGCTTAACCTTATTAAAATTTAGATAAGTAGTAACACTGTATCTTTAAAGGATCAGCCTAATTTTACTTGGGTACATTCAATCCTCGTATAAATTGCTGTAGTTACAGGACCTGAAACTTAATAGCAGTGCATAGGTGAAAAGTATAGCTTGATTTGAAATCCTGTATACCAAATCAAGTGTTCTTGGTTACTTTTCCAATACATGAGGTCAAATATCAACCTTAACATGATCCCATTTGTTCCATTTGACTAAGTATATTCATAAGAGTATTGTAAATACTCTTTGAAAATAAAAAAAACAGAACTACTTAAGTATTTTAATGAAATAGAGTCACTAAGAAAATGACTTTTGAAATAATGAAAATATAACTTAAAAGGTGATGATTGAATGTCTATTAAAGATTTATAAAATCAAGAAGAGATTTCATAGACTTCCACTTTTAATATCTCAAGCGTTCATTGAGCAGTTAAGGTGAAAAATCTCAACGTTAAAATAAATACAACTAATATATCTTGAAATAAAATCAAAGTTATTTTTACCAAATCAGATAATTAAATTTATTCACCTACAAGTGCAGCATAAAAATAAGCTTCAAAAACACTCCCAAGTGTGGAGCTTTTATATGACTGCAAAAATTTTCCAAACTTCCTATTGAAAAAAAAATGGAAGAAAAAAAATTCATGCCACTACTCTCATATCGGTCAGTTAAATGCCATACGTGATACATGCTTGGACAATCATGTCTCGAAAGAGAGATCTCATGTGTAACAATTAAGTGAGATTTCACTTATAAGAAAAATGTGCTGAAGGAAATAAAAATCATATACCATATATTAAGCCAGAATTGTCTGAACGTGCTTCAGTCAGTTCAGTGCCATACAAGATACACACTTGGGCAATCAAATCTCAAAAGGGACGTGACTGATTGGGCAGAAGATTTTCCCACTGTAGGTTGCCATTACAATCTGTGGTAGACTGGTTGCCAACCAAAGCTATAGAACCAAACTATCCTCCTATCTAACCCATAGCTGGAGGGAGAAAGGAAGAATTAATACTTTTCCTAAGGCTATTTGCACATAAGTGAATGCAATGAATTCAACTAGAATTTGAACACGTCTCTCCAATTTCTTGTTCCGAGCTGACATCCACTGCACCACAACACATCTTATATAGACCAGTTAATTTCCCACAAATATAAAATTCTAAATAACATATTTAATTTAATAAATCATACACTATAATCAACCGAGCAGAGGAGACACAAACATCATATCAACTTACGTAAGTAGTGACAATATCTATCATTAGCCAAGAACCTCTGGGCAGTTTCTAATGCTAACTGCTCTTCACTCCAGACCCTAGGTGTCATATTGACTGAAGGTCAGGCAAAAGTCATTGTTGACTGACAATACTGCAGTAACTGTTCAATATGCATCAACACCAAATGTGACCGAATATATTATTTACTGAGATAATGAATAATGCAAGTCAACAAAATATGACAAAATTGTATCAGGGTTTTTAGTTTACATTTTTCTGCAATTTGCAATAGGCAATTTCAGTTGCATAAGACTGGTGACTGCTGATGCAAGTGACAAGGAGAGTTGCTCATCTAGTAGAGACCACCTGTCTCACTGATGAGATCAAAAAGCTGTAATATAGATTTTATACAAGTATTTCTTATCACAGCCTACTATATCCAGCTTTGGTAAATTTAGAAATTAAAGTAAAAAAGACCAACTTTTAGCAGAGAAACTTATCTTCAAATAAACTGCTTAAGTTTTTGTTCAGTATTAAATTTAGATACTGACAATTATACTAATAATACAGTTTTTAGTTCTTTAATATGTTGCAAAAATAATAAAAATAAGATACCTTAATCATATAAGGAAGTTATATAATTTATTGAAAATTAAAGGCCCAACTGCATTATGCCAGATTTTATTATGCAAATAAATATTTTCATAATAAAGTTGACTTTAACCAACCTATATGATAAATATTAAGCTTGTAACAGTTTTTATTTCTTAAAAATTATAACTTAGTTTGGAGGTGATATTTTATCATGTATCTCAGGGTTTGTTAATCATATTCTAAATAAATAATAGTATAGTTATTGATATTTATCTTGTAATGAATAGAAAGGTGCAATGTCCAAAACATTGAGATAACCAAGATGAGGACAATAGGCTGTAAGTAAACAGTGCAAATAATTTTAATTTCCCATACATAAAGATTATCATGAGTCGTAAGATATAGCCTTAAAAGAGAAACAAGGTATTGTGAAGATACTGAGTGGTAGAAACAATGGAAATTAAGTTGAATAGAGACCAGAGAACAATCAAAATAGAAATTGTAAAAGTTAGTGTTTAATGATAAAAGTAGAACTACATCTAATAGGCCATAGTATGAGAGAATGACTCCTTCATGGAAGCATCCAACCCACTTTGCAGGATTTTGGTAGATGCTGGAAACAACAACTCCAGATATAATTTTTGATTATCTAACACCTGTCACCAAGATAAACACCTGATCTATTATCCAACAGTTTTCCATCAATCATTTTTAATGGTTGTCATCACTCATTGATATACATTTCTGTCTACAAAGAAACTCAAGATATCTTTCACTTAGCAAATGATAAGGTAATTTTATTGCTCAGTTCTGACCATTCTTTAGAGATATTCATCTTCAATGGCAGAATACATTAAGACTGAGTGGCATACAAGTCTGCATGTCTTTGCATTCAGTATATACACATCTACATTGGCACTAAACATGCATCAAATGCTACAACATTAGCATCTTAAACAGTTTTCAAATTTATGTCTGTTAATGATAAATGGGTATGTAAAGTGATGTTGAGTCATGCACATTTGGAAAAATCTGCCTGAAAAGAGTTTCAAGCCCAGTTATATAAAAAAAAAAATTAACAATACTGAAATATTACTAAAATAGCATAATAAGCAAATAAGATCTAACAGTATTACATTTCATTCCTCCAACAATCTATTTTTTTCTTGCTGTTTAACTTAAAAAGGTAAGAGGAAAAAAGTGCAAACAAATATGGATAAGAAAAATAATTCTAGAAAATGAAAGCCTTTTGTCATTAAATTTTGTAAGTAAATTTTAAATATCTTAAAATTTTAATAGTTAGTTTTTGATTTTTGAAGAAAAATTTATAACTTGCTGACTTAGTTGTTTTCTATCAATTTCTCCTTATAAAAAAAATCTAAAATTAAAAATAGTCTTACCATTTAAAATATAAACTAAAATTTAAAAGTATAATACATCACAAAGTTAACTAAAATATTTTTTCATACATGTAAAATTTAACAAAGCTTAAGAGATCATTTTTAGGAATATGAACGAAAAGATACTTTTTCAGCATCGAGAAGCCAGACACATATGCAAGAGACAAAGTTAAAGAGGAATGACTATAATCCTAAAATAATGCATATAATAATAATAATAATATAATTAAAATATCAAAATTATTTAATTCATGTCAATTTTGCATCTCTATATAAAAATGAAAGATTACAAGGTACATCTTATAAACTTGATGCCTTTTTTATTATTGTAAAAGCAAAAAGATGTGTTGTGAAAAGAAAGTGCTTTAACTGACAGAATTGTATGGAAGTGGTTCGCTAAGTTTAGAGTTTGTGATTGTAGCCTTATTGATGAAGAGTGCTCAGGCAAACCAGACACACCCACCCTGCCACCAACCATTGATTGAGAATAACCCACATTAAACAAGGCAAGAATTGGTAGAAACACTAAATTTATCAAAATCTACCATTTGTTAGCTATTAGTAAAGCTTGGGTACTCAAATTGCTACGATGTTTGGGTACCACATGATGTGAATAAAAAGAACCTTTTGGATCACATTTCTATCTATGATTTGCTGTATAAATGCAATGAAAATGAACCCTTTTTGAGGCAAATTGTGAAAGGTGATGAGAAATAGATACTTTACAACAACATTCAGCAAAAGAGATTCTGGGGGTAAACAACATAAGCAAACTTTAGCCAACCCAAAAGCAGGTTTTCATCCTAAGAAAATCATGTGCATTTGGTAGGATTGGAAAGAAATCCTGTATAATGAGCTTCTGTCAAGTATCCAGTCAATTGATTCTGAAAAGTACTGTTCACAACTGGATGAATGAAAGGCAGCAATTCAAGGAAAACACTCATAAGTGGTTAACAGGAAAGGTATTGTTTTCCATCGGGATAATGTCAGACTTCATATTTCTTTGGTAACCCAGCAAAAGTTGTTGCAGATTGGCTGTGATGTTACCCCACCCACCATATGCACCAGGCATGGCACCTGAGGATTTTCATTTATTCAGGTTCTTGTAAAATAATCTTAATAGTAAAAATGTTAATTCTGTGGATGACATAAAACAAAAAAAAAAAAAAAAAAAAAACACTTTAATGAGTTCTTTGCTGAAAAACCACTGAAATTCTGGGAAGATGGAATCTAAGTTGAAGAAAAATAGAGAAATGTTGTGCAACAAAATGGTTTATATTTAGTTGAATAAATATCTAATAGCATAAAGTTGTTTTTGTGCTTTAATTTTCCTTAAAAATTGGCACTAACTTACCAGACAATCCATAATATACTTAATTATACTACTCACATACTCCATCAATTTATACTATATCAACCATTGACTTGTATATAAATTAACAAAGCATACTTATATAAAGCTGATTAAACTAATATCAAATAGATTTCAATGCCACTTTGTTTTGCAAATTTTGAAATAAGAGATTACATTTAAAGAAAGAGAAAACCTTTTAGATTTTTTATTCATTAAATTCAGCATTTTTATCTGCATATTTAGCAAAAACTATTTTCATAAGTCATCTGCTAATGACTGTTTCAAAGTGAGTAGGTTTATTATGACATTTTAGTTTTTGACTCCAGAACTGACTGACAACATCTTGGTCATATGTTCAGGAGGGAGATGTCAGTTCATATATCATTTAAAAGAGTATTGAATTATACATGTGAAATCTTCAACCTAAGGAGTAATATTGTAAAATTCATTTAATTAAGTAATAGTTTTTAGATAGATCAGATTTGTTAATTGGTATGAAACTTAGGGACGAAAATTGATTTCCAGAGTAAGGATGACTTTATCCTTTAAAAACAAAATAATACAAACCACAGATACTTTAAATTTTTATATGGTGTTCAGTACTATAAATTTGACATTGAATTGTTCATAAACATTTTGAATCAATCTGTAGGAGGTATTGAAAAGTTTTCAGCCCAAGCCAATTCCAAAATTCTAACCAAATGACCACTTTATTTTTTAAGTCTTCTTAGTTGGGGCAAGAACTTTTCAACACCTACCTCATTTTAGAAAGTACAAAGATAAACTTGCAAAAATTTAACAAAAAAAAAAAGAGAAGATTTTCATGAATATAAATACAAAGGTTTGTCTTTAAATTGTTCTGTACAAAAAACAAAACCCAAGCATTAAGCTCAACCATTTTATACATAAATGCAATTTAATTTTAGAATACTAATCTTTCTCACTCACACACACAATATGGTTAAATGGGGGTTTACTCTTAAAAGTGCCAACAGCAAGCAGAGAAGATAAAAATACCAGAAGGTGATATTATGGAATCTTGGGTAAACATGTTGCAGGCTATTATTTCATAGTCCCAGATAAGAAAGAGAGAGAGTCTAAAAGAGGATGTGACAGTAGTGTGAATGGGGGGAGGCAGAAAAGAATTTAGTCAGAAAACTCAAGTAAACACACAAAATGAAAGAAAAAGAAAAATCACATTAATATCTGAAGTATATAACACTAATTTTAATTTCAATATTTTATTGTGTATTCCAGATGTAGTAATTTGTATATAACTTTTCTCTCTCTCTTTTTATATATATATATATATATATATAAATATATATATGGTTATTTGCATATACCACAACTTTGATATTTCTGACTTAAAGGCAGATGAAATGTTCTCAAACTCTGCTGTCTCACTTGACAGATGACAAAATATTTGTTAGTACTTGTATAAACAACAAAGAACTATGTTGAGAAGTAGTATTTTAAAATGCTAATAATGATTACATCAAACAGATGTCTTTTTACAGAACTGAAGAGTAACTTTAACATATTACAATGAACCAAGTTTTTAATTATAAATTTCATATTTAATCCTTTTCATAAGTATCAAGAATTTTTTACTGAACTGAAAATAGGTAAAGTCATTGAATAAAGTTAGAAGATAATTGGTTCATGAACTAAAATCTCACTTATACTTTAAAAAGATTTAAAAACAAGATTCCTTTATCATAATCTTGTGTTTCACCTTGACCATGAAAAATAGGCAAAAGGATCAACTTAAATTTTAACTTTTAGTTTAGATAACTCTCTCCAGAATCCACTTGTTCTCACAAAAGTGAGCATTACAACAAATACCTGTTGTAAAACTAAGTTGTTGGAGATATATTGCAATAATTAAAAAGTAGGTCATGTATACAGAGCAGTAGTCATGAAAGCTTGTGTAGTGAGTTTGCAGCCAGGTCTAGAAAAAGTTAAAATTATAAACAAATGTCTAAAAAAGATTTATAAGCTACAGCTAAAAGAATACAAGATAAATATTAATTTAAAACAGATAAAAGAAAATATTTCTATACATGAATTCATGGCAGTTCAATTAAAAAAAAAAAAAAAAAAAAACGGATGGATACTGTCCAAGTCTTGTATATATTTGACAGGCTAAGATAAAATACATCTTGTAACAGAAGTTTACATTAATATACTGAAGTACAAATGATTTTAAAGAAAAAAGAAATGGTATAATTAGTTTTAAGATTAGCTTAACAAACAACTTGTAAGTATTAAAAAAAAGTTTATTAGCCCAAAAGAGGGTAGATTTAATTAGGTGCTTTAACATATCTTAACTTCATAAACAATGGGATATTTCCAAAAATACATATTTATAAAATTAAGCACTTAATAAAATATTCTATCTTTTAAATATACATAACTCAAGCATTCAGACTCATTTTGTCTAACATTTCCTGTCTATTTCTCAAAAAAAGAAAAACCTAATTCCCTACCTCAAAACCTTAAGCTGTTGTATGAAAACACCTACAAATCTGTTTTAATTTGAACTCCAAAATTATAGAGAAGAAAGAGGTAAGATGAGAAGGTAATGGCAGTAGTTGATGATTCATGATTTCTAGTCTGATACTATCTTGGCACATGGGCGGACATGAACCCATATGTGTAAGCTAACAAAGATTCCTTTATGCTGGATAATTAGCTTCAGGGAGCAAAACAGTGATGAATGGATTTCACTTTTATAAAATTATATTTATACAGAATATTTGCTTTGTCTGCAGTAAGCTTTAGTTTTATTAAAATCAGAGGATAGGAAAAAGTGGGATTTAGCACTGTCAGAAAAGCAGTAATGCTACTTAAAACCATTTCATAATTATATCCTTTTCAAATTTCATCAGGTGCTTCAATAAACTGATTTATTTATATATATATATATATATATATATATATATATATATATATATATACACACACACACACACACAATACCTTATAACATTATAGCTATCAAATAAAATGAAACAAGTGAGCTTGTTATGTCCAACTTTTGTCAAATAGTCATAAAATAAAAATTAAATGTTTCTTTTATATATACCAAATCAAGAGAGATTTTAAATCTGGTGTATCTTTAAAAACTTATATAAACACTGTTTACAATTAACAAATAGTAATTTTATTTCCAGTTTAAGTTTATCCAAATATATAAGACCAAATTTTGATTACCAAAAACCTTCCAACATTACTATAGATTAATAGTAAATATATTACTTTTATAGATTTCCTCAATAAAATATGAATATATTTAAAGCATAAAAATATAAAAATGAGCTTTTAACTTAAATTTTACTTACGTTAAAATACTTTAAATTGGTAGCTGGCCATCTGAACTCACAAAATAAGTCTTCCTAAATAACCAACCAAGCAACATAGTAACGAAAAATTCTTAAGTTGTTTTGGGGGATATTTGACACTACTGTCTACTCACCTCACATACACCATACAAACTGAGCTCCAAGCATTAGAAAACTACCTACCTGCCTTCCTTCTTTTGTCAGAAATTACAAACAGCTAACCCCTTTTTGTTTAAAGACGTAACAGCAACAGTAGCGACAGTGATGAAAGGCCTGCTACATTAATGAGCAACCGACATTCTAAATAATATTTGGATCAGGTGAGCCGGCATAGAGTGGAACCATTATAAAACCATTAGTTATTTTCTGGCCTCACACACATATGTATACATTATTGAGTAAGACTGCAAAAGTATTTTAACATTATCCAATATTTCAAGTTAAAACAGTACACAAATTGACATTCTCCCTGACACAGCTTAAAATTTCTGAAAAGGAAATATTTTATAAATTTTAAGAAAAGTACCGCAGAAAGCAATGGCAACCTACTGCGGGATAATCTTCTGCCCAGTCAGTCATGTCTCAAAAAAGACATGATCGCCCAAGCATGTTTCACGTATGGCACTTAACTGACTGACTTCTTAAGGACTATTTGATATAAAAAAAAAAAAAAATTAAAAATAAGTAATTTCTTTTATTTACTTACAATTTATATCAAATACAGAAACATTTCAAGCACAGTTCCCTCACTGAGATAAGAGGCCAATTGTTGATTTAAAAAAAAAAAATTACACTAGTGTACAATACAAATGAAAATTTTACCAGATAAAAAAAAAAATATATATATATATATATATATATATACGAAATTCCTTTCCTCGTATTTTTAAAAAGTTATAAATATATTTTTCCCTGAATTTATAAATATAATCTCAATGGTAAAACACTCCATATACTCTAATAATAAGTTCATAAAAACAGTATAAAATTTTATATAGCATGAAAAGAGTAAAAAGTTAGCTTGGCACAAAGAACAGATAAATACAATAAATAATTAAACTCCAACTTGAGGAAATGTAATCTTCAGAAGATGATACAATTAAAAAAAAAAAAAAAAAACAGACAAAAGAAAATTTAAAAGGTAGCAATTCAAAAGTTATCCTATTTCTAGCTTAACTCTACTATCCACAAAATGTATAAAAGCAGTGACCTCCTCGCAAAAAAAGTATACCATGAAGAAAAAAAATATCCTAAACTAGATAACAACAAAGTTTTATTGCTAAAATGTTTGTTATTGAGAGGAAAAACCAGTCTTTTTTAAATATTTTATTATATTTTTAATCCTTTCTACCTCTGATCAAAAATCTTGTTTTTCTTGCATCAGTGGGTGGGCCAAAAGAAATTTTAGCATTTTTTATTTTAAAAACTGTTTTAGAAATTCATGCAAAAATCAATTGTCAGATTTAATGAAATTTTCAGCACTTATTTACAAATGAATGAGATTATTATTATCTTTTGTTTTTTTTATAGAAAATCTTGGTAAAAATATACGTTTTTTAACACATCTGTTACACCCACTTAATTTTATGAAATCCCAAGCAATTAAAATTTCAACCTCTTCATATTTAAATTTATTAAAAAAAAAAAAACAAAAAAAAAACTACTTAGTGAATTTAAATCATCAATTTGTTTTTGTCAAACAGTAACAACTTTTACTGAAAATCTGCTCTGAATTGTAAAGTAAAAAAAAAAAATGCAATGAAACTATGACATTAATTAGAAAAGTTTTTAATTGCTTTTATAAATACGATATATTACAGACACTGTTTTCCTAAGAACATTTTTATTTTGATGAATAATGAATTTTTACAAGAATTGTTTCCTTTTTTAATTAGAAAAAATTTAGTTTTAAATGTAAAAATTCTGTATTAATTTAAGCCTTTTAGAGGATATTATTAAGTGAAAATTATATTTACTAATCCTAAATTAAAAAGTTTAATACAAATCATCAAGAACCAATATTCTTAAAAGAATTTTGAATTTTTTGCATGTGTATAAGTGTGCCAATTTTTGTAAGTATGGGTGACCATACACAACAGTATCTGAAAATAATTTACTAAAGTTAGATTTAACATTTTTAAAATAATAAAATATTAGAATATGAGAATATTTCCTAATTTTTTAAGATTACTGAGTACTTAATATATGAAATAGGAGCTCATGTTATTTTCTTCAATAATGTAGAACAACAGATCTTTCATCAGACTGTCAACATGTCAAAACAGTTACTGTCGGGTTTAAAAAAAAAAAATTTCTGCAATATTTTAAATTTAATGTAAATATTTGTTGCAAATAAGATTAATTATACTTTAAATCAGCTAATATTCCTCAACATTTCAGAAAAGAATTTTTTTTTGGTAGATCTTTTTTAATAAATTTTTGAATAAATCCTTCCATTCAATTCTAGTTTTGGAAATACAAACTATTTTATTTACTGGAAATACTAAATTTAATCCATTAGCTTGAAATTAAAACTAAAAAGCTTCAAGAAAGTATTTTATTTTGAAAAATTCATTTTAAACCTTAGGTGTCACATTTTTTTTTAGAGGCCTCTATATAAAATATATTTACTGTTAATGGATAGTAATTAAAATCCAATAGTCTTTTACCTGCCATGAAAAATGTTTTACTAACTACAAAATGTAAACAGGAAAAAGTACAAGTTAAAAATAAAATCTTAATGAGATTATATATTTGCAAAATTTGCCTTTTAACTGTTATAATAGTAGTTTTCCTAATGAGGATCAAATTCACTATCCTAGTCAATGGTCTGTACAAATCATTCTAAATTATTCATTTAAAATCTTTACATTCAAGACAGATTTTTGTACCTTCCCAACTTTGCCATTCATTTTTTTTTTTTAAACTTAAATACTTGCAAATTTTCTAATTATCTTCATAAATTTCCAAAAATTTGGAGATACATTCATGTTAGACAGCTGTTTTACTAACATGTATATGTCAGTCTATAAAGCAGCAAGAAATATTAGCTTATCTGAAGAGAAGGGTAACGTTTAGATCGCAGGTAAGTAACTTGTGGCATTAAAAAAAAAAAAAAAAAAAAAAAAAGTCAAAATTTGTCATATTTTCTATCTTATCAAAATGTGTGAAAAGGTTCCCATTACAGAAACATTATAGGGGAGATTATCTTTTTCTTGTAATCTAATGTAGTTTATCTTTATAAAAAAAAAGTGTACAATAGTCACTACTAAATATAAAAAGCTAAATTAATGGCAATAAAAGCCAATTATCTGTTAATATTATAATTGTATAATTAAAATTTAACAGTAATTCTAAAACCTTGCAAAAAGAAAGCATCATATTTCTACATATAAGGCAACCTTTAGACAAGATGAGGTCAAAAATATAGCAAATTTTCATGAATATATCCTATACTTGTAGTATAACACAAATGCTTATTGATTATGTAAAGATGTTATTTCAAATGTTCTTACTGTATCCTCGGAAATTCAAAATAAACGAAATAACAAAATCAATTCTATATCATGTTTTTCTTACACACATTCCCAAAAGGGAAACCATTGTTCCATTTATGTTTTATCACATGATCTCTTGCAAATACTGATTATTATTTTCTTATTTCAAAACAGTTACAAACAGCCTGGTGTACTCATGGCTATTTACTTATACTTCATTGACAATCACAAAATACTGCTGATTATTGAAAGTTTAGCAAAAGTTAAAGGATGCTGTGAACACAATCATAACTTAATGTCTACATTTTCTCAACTGAGCTTTCAAAGTTGATTTCATTGATATGGAATAATTCTTCAAATAGACAATTATGAAGTTATGCCAATAATATATAACATAGAAATGGTTTTATTATTTTTATTATCAGTTTATTTGATAATGTGAATCTTTTCATGCATGTTAATGATTATCACACTGAGACCAAGGTCAGCCTGCCAATAAACATCACTTAGAATTTAAGTTTTTTTTTTTTTATAGAATTGTAGTATAAGTCAGTCAGTCAAGTGCCATATGTGATACACACTTGGGCGATCATGTCTCGAAAGAGACATGACTGACTGGGCAGAAGATTATCCTGCAGTAGGTTGCCATTGCTTTCTGCGGTAGACTGGTTGCCGAACAAGGCTATAGAACCCAATCTGTCCTGCTATTTAACCCATAACTGGAAGGAATAGGTGGATTAATACCTTTCCCAAGGGTATTTTCACGAAGGTGAATGCAATGAATTCAGCTGGAATTCGAACTCGGCTCCCCGATTTCTCGTTCAGAGCCGATATCCAATGCACCACAACGCACATCCTGTAGGATAAGACAACTCCTAATTTTTAAGGTTGATTTTTATGATTTAAAGTTCATCTTATATGCAGAAATATATAGTAAATAAATAAGTCCATTATATCTAATCATACAGAGTGTGATGAATAAAATGTTACCATTTTAGATTTTATGCATGTGCATTGTTTTGTTGACTGAAGAGTATATTGGGCACCATCTAGGAGAAGGGGGAAACACTATGACAATTCATTGCACCAGAAATTTGAAAACAACATGCTGTAGTGCTTGGCATTCACTCCAGAAGCTCCAATACAAACATTTCAGAGTCTTTGAGTGTCAATCTGAGGACAGTACAGAGAACTTGGAAAGAGTTGGGGGAGTCTTATGGTGATTAAGGTGTTTGGAGTGATCACTAGAGATGGTAACAATATACCTCCATTCATCATCTCACAAGGCCTCCCCTGATTATTATGTCTGGGACACAGAGACCAACAAAACTCTTCGTAAGATCAAAGATGAACTGAAGACAAGGATTATGGAAGCATTTACCAAACTGAAAGAGACAGTCTAGAAGAGTTGCAGGAGATTCCAAAATTGTCTGGAGATTAAAGCCAATGGTGATTTTATTGAATAAATTTACTTTTTAGTATTTCAAGATATTTTTGTGTAATTTTGGTAAATATCTCTGTTAAAATGAGATTTCAGTGTTATTTTCATTTTTGCATAATTTAGACAATAATTCATCCATCATACCCTGTAAGTAGGTGGATTCAAGATCCTAACTAGAGGCTAATTTAAGTTTTGTTTTATTTGTAAAAACATATCAAAGTACTTGCTTGAATATATCAATATTTTGCTTATAGATATTACTTGAACAATTGGGTATTGAGATCAACTAACAAAGAAACCACATTTCAAATGCAAGCATCAATCCATAAATTTTTGTGTTTTCACCAGTATAACAAACCTAATTTTGCCAATTCAGTAAATGAATCCATTTGGGTCGTCCAAGTGAGCAACAAGTTAAGAGAAGAGCATTCCATTGGCAAAGGTGAGCAACAAACTAAACCAATCAATATAAGTATGACAAAAACAATATGGCTAGCAATTTAAGATGTGACCTAATAAGCATCAGCAGAGAGTACAAGACTGGTAACAATTGATGAGCTGATGGATAAATGGATTAGAAGGCTTCAGAGAAGAGTTATCTTTCAGGTAAATCAATATCAACCAAAAGATTGGAGCAAATAGGGCAGTGGAGAATGAATTATTCATTAAAGGATTCCAAATAACAGACAGAAAAGAAAGCAATCTGAAAAATACTGCAGTTTTATTAACAGTAATTATGACAAATACTTAAAAAGAAAACAGATAATTGGTATTTTGTCTCAAGTGATAAAAAGTTGGAACTAAAAGTGAAAATATGAATAAAAATTAGAAAACTCATCTAAAAAGGCAAAATATTTTTCAATGGACAAAGTTTGCTCAAGGTTTAGTAACTGTATAATTCCAAGTTGGTAAAAATTAATTTTTAATTCAAGGAAAATTTTAAAGAGTTAAATCAGTAACTCCTTTATTATGCAAACACCTTTTTTTAAAATTAGAACATAACTAAATATTTTAAGCTTTTTTTTGTTGTTGTTGTTGTTGTTTAAACTTTATACATATGCATGAATAAAGACTTAGCAAAAATTTAAATTATACATGTCAATTACTAATTTTGAAGATTAAAACTTTTCTCTAAGTGCCTTTTTTTTTGTTTGTTCATATCTCTAATTTAAATTCTGGGATGCAAGGAGTGATTTATTATCTATGTTAAGATATTTCATTTTTATACTAGATTTTATGACAATTTTCCTTAAACTGTATATTATTTTAAAATTATCTTAAGGGCACATTTCAGTTGACTTCCAAAAAACATACATAGTCTCCAAATACAATAGGTTAACTTGTGCAATCTGCTTAAAGTTTATGCATAAAAAAGTAAAAAGCACTTACATAGGCAAATTTTTTTTTTAAGTTGAATCAAACTGATTTTGGTAAATATGTCATGAAAAAATAGAATGAACTTCAAGACTGCCAAACAATATAATTGTATACACGTTGAATGTACATTACATGACAAGTAATTAACAAGATATTATAATGAAAAGAAACAAAAAAACAAGTGTTACAAAAAAGAAAAAAAATCATACTTTAACATGTTAGAACAGGTATTATATTTTCTGCTTTATTTAATTAAATGGATCATAGAATTTCACTATAAAATTACAGATTTAAAAGACATTGTCTCCAGTGAAATTCAATCCTATAAATCTCTCACAACTAAGTATCCCAATACTGTAATCACACAACCATGAAAATGATCTCTGATATACTTAACAACCAAGCTAGATTAGATGTACTGTTAAGATACTCTAGCATTGAATATTAAAGTTAAAATCCTAGAATTGTCTTACAAACTGAACTTGTAAAAAATTCTTGTAATAAAACTTTTGTTTTTACATAATCCTAAGGATAATGTATAAGAAAATGGCTAAATAAAATTATCAGTTATAAACTGTTTCCAAGTTGCGTCTCTGAGAAAAAGAAAAATATATTCTATTCCAAGTGAATATGAAAAATACTAGTTTATTGCTAAATAAGCAATAGGCCAATTCACCAAGCAAAACCAAAAGTGAATTTAAGGTTGCATGATAAAATGAACTCAAAAGCATTAAGAAATTTTCATTTCTCAATTATTTATTAGCACATTTAACCTCATCTTAGGATTTTGAGTTTGGCCAGACATTTTTTAATAGACCATAGATAGAACATGAATACAAAAAGTATTTTGTACTAGTTATTCCAACTGTTAAATACTGACAAAGAATTAATAAGTGATAAAGAAAGCAAGCAATTGGGATATCAATGAATCATAGATACTGAATAACAGAAACAAGCCTGCTTTTCTTCCCCCTCCCCCTAACATGTGCCAATTTATCTTGTATGAGAAAGGGAGAGAGAAAGTTACTGCTTGCCCATTACTACAATTACTGAGAAGCTTCTAGCAATCACAAAATTTAAGCAAGAATAGAATAGATAATTCTTTGGGGTTTCATTCCTGGTAATTACCTCAGATGAGCAAAGAAAGAGAAAAATTCAAGAAGAGTGTTGAGTTTGACAATTAATTTCTTGCAACAATTTAAACAATTCCTATAATACTAAAGGATATACAAGTACAAGCAAATATAGAACCCTCTACATAAAAATGAAATAGTTTCAAGAAGATCTGAAAGAGATCATTAAAGCAATGCAATATCTCGTTACAATGAACCTGCTAGAAAAAAAAATTGTTACACCTTAAACAATAAAGAAATCTGTAAAGGATCATATTCTTCATACTACAAACTTAATTTATTTTTTTTTAATTTTCCTCTTTTACATTATGCTTCTAATGTGTAGATAGTCATTCAGGAAAACTATCAGGTATTTCTGATTATACATGACCTGGCAGATGTTGGTTTTATTCAAAAGACTTCCTTCCTGGCTGAATTCCATGAAGTACAATAAAACACTCAGGAAGAATCACATGACATTTTTATTCATGTACCCTTAAAATAAAGTGCCAGAAATTATTTTCAGTTTAAAAATTCCTTTATAAAAAAACTGAAGACTATAATAATTTCCTTTACATTATATTGTTTGGATTATTGTAAACATGGCAATGATGATGAGAACAATGTTCTGGCTGTTGTACACTCAGGCCTTCTTCAGATGCCAGGAATTTCGAACTGAACCCTTAATTTTGATAATTCTCAGTCCATATGTGGTGCCACTTCTAGCCTGGTATTGAACTCACAACTCTTTGGATCAAGTCACTGGAACTAACCAATGTCTATATTTCCTGGGCCGTGTGTCCTTAAGGACATCAGTGTATGAATTTCTGGGACTTCTAAACCTACTGACTCATTAACCATTTTTTTTTTTTTTTTACTAAAGCTCATATTGCAATCTTTGACACTAATGATTTTCTCTAGCCCTCCATATTAATGGTTCTCATATAGTATTCATTTCAATGATTGGCTGGCTTAGATTTTTGTGGGCTATCTTATGTACTGATTCCTTAAGTTTATGTAGTGGCGACCCCTTTCTCTCTGGTCAACTACACCTGATTTCTCAATCTCCCCTTTGTTACAGTCTTGAGATGTTCTTGCAGCCTTACCTTAAAGGGGCTGCCCATTTCTCCTTTATGTTTCTTTCCACTGCTACATGGGATGGATTACACACAGTCCTTAGTCATGGTCTCCTCTATTAGAGGTCTTACTCAGGAAGATAGAACCACCTTTGTATTCTCTGATAAACCCCTTCACATAGGATAAACAGACTGTGGTTGTTTTCTGAGAGTTATTATCTTCATGCACCCTCCTTTCTATGTGCTTTTTTTTTTTTTTAGCTGTTGTCATGTATCTTGGGTAATTGTTACGTTGCAGGGTACTGCTTATACTAACCATTTTCTGTTCATATGTGTCTTAGTCACAGCTTATGACTTTTGCTCAATGTTGCAGGTAGCAGACGATCCCTTTTATATTGTATGGGTGGTGGGAGTTGAAATTGAGGTATTGTCCAGTAAACATTGACTTGAAACCCTTCTCTGTTAGAGATATTAGTACATGAATACAATACGTTAACCAATTAGTGTCGAAGATTGCAATATGAGTGAGGTCTAGTAAAAAACAAAAAAAAAAACAAATGGTTACTGAGGCATTAGGTTTATAAGTCCCAAAAATTCATACACTGATGTCGTTAAGGACACATGGCCCAGGAGATATAGACATTGGTTAGTTCCAGTGACTTGACCCAAAGAGTTGTGAGTTCAATGGTGAACAAATAACTTAAGCATTTAAAAGGAAGTGAAAATGGTAATAATAAAAGAATGATATACCCCAGTGATCGAAATAAAGGGTTCAGTTTGGAATTCCTAGCACCTGAAGAAGGCTTGAGCATACAACAGCTGAAATGTCGTAAACATGGCAATGAAGATAAGGACAATGGTTCGAACAATGTAAATAATGTTAATACTACCTCATCCCAGAATTATAAACAAATACTAATTTTCTTTATTCAAATTTTCAATCTTAATTTCAAACAAATTCCTTAAAGACTATACTGTTCAGTTTGATATACTGGTTTTAATTAATTTTTGTTAAGGGAAGCTGATTTACAATAAAATATGCAATTCATTTTGCTTAAATATGCATAAAAGAATTCTATGCATTACTTCAAGTAAATTTTAAATCTGATTTTTTTTTTTTAAAAAGCAAGCCAACTATTAATACTTGTAAGCATGTTAGTAGCCAATGTTCTTTCAGAGGCACATTCAGAACAGAAACATGCTTATTGTTTTAATGTTCTAAAAATTTATTATTATCAACCTTGGAACAAAGTTATTCCATGTCAAACCAGAAAATCTTTTTGGCAAAAATGCCACAACCATCATGGAATTTGTTAAAAATTAGCACAATTTTAGATCTTTGTGAAACAAATTGAATGGTACCTTTCTTACATTTGTACTCAAAGGGTTCTCATGCCTAAAGCTAATATCAAGCAAATATATTGATAGATTTACAGACAAGAAATTTACTTTTTAAGAACTGAACATTTAGCAGATGACTAAGGAAGGAAGTGAGATATTTTGTGAAATCACTAGTCAGTATTTTTCTAGTCTTGCAAAAAAAGACAAGCAAATTTTGAATGCTGTTCTGTGTTAGCTATGATAAGGATCTACCTCCCTGAGTATTTGTCTTATTACAATGACTTGCCATGCATCAACATTATAAATATTTTAAAAATAATGAAATGTTCAGCATGCCTTTTTTCTTTTGGGAAGGAGAAATAATCTTATTTCTAACAATCCAAACCTCAAATTGTGACCCTTTGACAAGACATAAATTAATTATGGATACATCATCAGCTAAGTTTTCCAACGTTGCTTCAACAACTACTGAAAACTAGCCAATCTTTTGAAGCTAAAATATTTGTAGCTACTGAAAGTAAATTACAGCTACTAAACAAGTTCCTATCAATGACTGGTGAAATGCCAGTTAAGCGAGAGAAAATAAAAATCAATTATGATCAAAAGAAAGGAAAAATTCAGTGAACAGTTAAAAATAAATAAAAAATAAATAAAAAAAAACTATAAACTAATTCTGCTTTCATCTGCAACTGCCTATTTTAATTTAATATTACCTACTTTAATTTTTCCTTAATTTACAATTTTAGATATTACACTTTGGTTCATTATAATCAAGTTTCCATTTGTTCTCCATGAAATGTTCTACCTAGTATGCCAAAAGTCACAACAGTTAGTAAATTTAGAATAAATTGAGAGGTCAAATGAGTTACAAAATTCAAATTTCAAGGTCAACTTCATGAAACCACGAGGTAAACATACTCAAAAAATTTAAAACTTATTCTATGTACTTTAAAATGGTATATAATTAGTCTTTCTTCTATAGAAAGTGATTTATTTTTAAACTGCCATGACTTTTAAAACTGCACATTTTTTAGCAAAGTTCAGTCATATCACCAAAATTCTTTGAAATAGAAATGTGAGAATGATGCCATTAAATGTGTCTCACAAAAACCTATAACTGTGGAGTTTTATGGCCATGGTTTATCCCTTGTTCAATATGAAAAGGCAGCAAAAAATGTCCCAAACACCAGCAACTTAAGCAAAACTTAATTCAATGCTTAGACAAAAATGACAAAAATGTTTAATTATCTTTATTACAAAAAGTTTCTCAGACTCAACAATTGAGATTATACACAAAAATATATGAAAGTTAAACAACAATACCATCAGATACTACCTCCAATCAGTTATTGAATTAAAAGAAATAAAGGACATGCAAGACAAAGAAAGCAGAAAAGAAAAAAAGGTTTAACATTGCACATTAAAAAAAAAAAAAAAAAATCACTATACAAATAAAAGAGAAAAGTATAACAATAAGTAAAATAAGTTTTACACAAAACTGTATTTTTGATCTTAAAATCATGTATATTATCTATCCATAATGAATTTAAAGTTTCATTCAACTCAGTTAATATTCTGATGGCAGCAGATTTTGTCTCTGATAAGCTTGAGTGACTTTTTCTGGACTTTTAATTTTCAAAAATTATTTTTTTTTCCTTTTCCTTTGCATATAGCGTTGGATAAATTTTAAAATATACTTGTGTTAGTTAAAATTTCAGTTAGCTCTTTCAGTCATGGATGTGCATTGTGGTGCAATGGATATCGACTCGGAATGACAAATCGGGGAGCCGAGTTCGAATTCCAGTTGAATTCCTTGCATTCACTCACACACAAATACTCTTGGGAAAGGTATTAATCCATCTCTTCCCTCCAGTTATGGGTTAAATAATAGGAAAGATTGAGTTCTATAGCCTTGGCTGGCTTCCAGTCTACCGCAGAAAGCCATGGCAACCTACTGCGGGATAATCTTCTGCCCAGTCAGTCATTTATCTTTAGAGACATGATTGCCCAAAGCGTGTATCACGTATGGCACTTAACTGACTGACTTCCAGTCATCCTGGAAGCAAAGACTGATTTTACTTTTTCATTTTCCTTTGAATTTCTAAAGAAAAGTATCTTAAAATTCTCTTCTAGCGACTATTAAGGAATCTCCTAAGTTAAATCTTAGTAAATTTTTATTTTTTTAAATTTTTTTTTCCCCCTTTTAAATTGGAGTAGATAGACCCAACTATCACCCAGTTCATACTACTATCTCTTTTGAACAGGAGGAGAAGCTCATCCCTTGTTTCCTTTTTAGGAAAGGGTTCCTGGTTTCTTTCCTCTCATCAGGTCTTAATAGTAGTGCTATTTTTTTTTTTTAATTGTTTCACCCCGAGCAAGGCGGTAACGCCACTTATGTGCAGGGGGCTACGTAATAGTGAAAAGATTGGAAAAGAGAAAGCTGGAAACCACATCCTAAACAGGGAACAATGGACGAGCCTCTTAACCTGTTCAATAGACGTGGGTGGAGTGTGAACTGGGCGATAGACAGATCTATCTACTCCAATTAATTGCAAGCTTTTTATAAAGTGTGTGGATGGTGGCAACGTCTCTTCATTCTGAGGGTACTCGGTTGGCAGTTTTCCTGGTTGCAGCTTCCGATTGGTGGTTAAAAGCCCAAACGCTTACGTAGTGTTTTAGGAGGTTACTCTGGTTAACAGTTGAATAATATTAGGGTTTCTTGTAGTGCCATGTTCTGCATGGATGGGTGTCCATGCAAGGGCCTCCAGTAGGCAACCCCGAGCCCACATTATGCTGCAGTCTGTGCTAGTTTCCTTCCTACACATGTTGCATTTGACAACCAACTGATAATACTACTCTAGGCTTCTCCTTACCAAAAGATCTCTAATTATGACATCACACAAAGTAAGAATTAAACTAAACCAGCTAAACAAAAATCTCCTAAACCTGTTAACATCTTTCTCAAACATCCATGGCATCTGTATCAACTTTTGCAGCATTGAATCCTTCCTCCAAGTAAACTCACCTGAAATCTTAGTCCTCTGTGAAACTAACATTGACCCTTCTAGTCCTTCCCAATTTTTATATGCCTGGTTACTGTCCCCTCTTTAGAATGGACTTCAATGTCGATATGCATAGAATTGGCACTTATGTAAACGAACATTTTCCTCTAGCTAGGGCGATTTCTTTCGAATCTCCAGATCAGTGTCTCCATCTCTCTCTACTAAGCTCAGTTAGCTATCTTTTCTTTTGCTACCGCTCCCTTTCATCTTCTGACGATTCTGTACTTGACAGCATCTCAAACAATATAGACAAGGCCATTTCCTCTCATCAGCTTGCTCATATATTTGTGTTTGGAGACTTTAATGCCCACCATGCTAAGTGGCTGGAAACTGTCACAGATCTGGTGACTATACCATGAACATGTTTATGTTTAGATTAACATCAGCTTGGAATTGTTACAGAAAAATATTAAAGTGAGAAGAATGGGATTAAGGTGACTTAAAGAAACTATTGCTAATATCACCCTAAAACTTGAAAGCATTATATAGATATATATGAGAGAGAGAGAGAGAGAGTTAAGAGAATGCAAGAAAGTTTATGGGCTTGGTTAGGAAGTTCCTAAATAGAAAAAATATTTGGTTAGATTTGGAAGAGCAAGCCAACCCAAGAATTTTTCAGCAGTTGTGTGTATGTGTACAAGCCTTTGATTAACAATTTGATAGCCAAAAGTAAAAGACTCAAGTTGCCTTTCTAAATATTTTATAATTTCAATTAATTCAGTAAACTTAGAATTTTTTTTTAAAGTAAATAATTCAGTACCTCTTTTCAGAAAATCTTATTAGATTATTCTGACATATTTAGATAATACCATTTTTTTTTTCAGCTTCATTTGACCCATTTGTAAGAATGTGAAATAGCAGGTGACAAAGTTTATTATGACTGCTTTAGGTTTTCTAACTAATGACTGAATTTTGACTTGGCAGATTTTATTTTTACACTGTTTACCTTGTACAAATCCCAAAAGTCACAGCAGAGTGTTACAGAGTTAGATGCACACTTTATGGGGATATATTGGAGAGATAACAGCTGAAGATTGTAGTGATCATGGGAAGCATCTTCTTGGGAGTTAGTTTCACAAAGCAGCAGTTGATGGGAAGAAGTTGCTCAAGTAGAACTTACATCTCACTAATGGAATACAAAGGAAATGAGGGTCATTCATTACAATGTGTGTGGCATGGCCAGTCTTAGCCATGAAGGAACTGGTGGAACTAAAGAATATAGTTTGTCTGAGAACTTTCCATGGAAATAGCGATAGAGCAAGGAGACGTTTGCAATGGTTCATCTGTGAGAAAGGGCTTGCAGATATTACACATCTGATAAGATAACCTCTTTCAGAGTTACTCTTTGATTCTTTGACTATCAGGTAGATAGTGCCAAAATCCAGAAAAATCACCCTAAATGAAGGTATAATCAATCTAGATAGAAGGAAGATATGGGCATCATACCCTGAGCATACATGTCTCGTCTACCCAGAAATCAAGGCAACAGAACTTCTTTATTCAAAAATATTGTACTGTCCTGAAATCTTGGGTTAACAAGTTTGCTCATATAGGAAGACTAAAAGAGACACTGGGTGAGAGGGAGGATAACAGAGGTTAGGTGGGATGCATTAGCAACCCCTATATAAATTCTTTCTATACAAATTTAAAATGAAACTATTGATAGAATCATTGCTTATATATATATATATATATATATATATATATATATATATATAGCAATTTTTATTAAAAATAAATTGCATAAGTTTAAAAGTATATCTTAATGAGAATTTCTTGTTTTTTATTTTTAATACAAATTGTAAAATCTTTTACAGTTTTTTACTAATCATATAAATTGAAATTGTTGCTCATTTCAAAAGAAATCTGCATCTGAAGCACACAATACTTGTTGAGACTTACGGCAACCATGATCTGTCAGAAACAACATGCAGAGATTGGTTTAGAGGATTCAAAAATAATTATTTTGATATTGAAGATAAAGAATGCTCTGGTGCACCGAAAAAATTTGAAATGAAGAATTGGAGGCATTACTTTGTGAAAATTCATATCAAGCACAAGTAGAATCATTAGGAGTTGATCACACAACAGCTTTGAAACATTTGAAAGCATTAGTAATGATTCAAAAGCAAGGACATTGTGTGCCTTTTGAGTTGAAGCTAAGACACCACGTGTGAATAGCTGATTCAAGGAAAGGCTTTTTTGCATTATATCATGACTGGCGAGGAAAAGTGAATACACTACGACAACCCTAAATATAGAAGATTGTGGGGTAATCCCAGCCATGCATCAACATTGACAACAAAGCCAAATATTAATAGTTCGAAGCTTCTGCTCTGTATTTAGTAGGATGAGCTGGGTGTAATTTATTATGAGCTGCTCAAACCAACCAAAACCATCACAGGAGATCACTATTGACTACAATCAGCAAGAAATTTGACATGTTTAATGCTATAAAAAACAATTGTTTACACTTCAGCAAAATGACATACACTGAATTTCAAGCTTGCTTATAGTAGTTATAGATGTGTTACCATCTGAAACTACACACACACACACAGTTCTGGAAACACCATCTGTCGGAAAACAGTGACAATTTATTCAAGGTCCTAATATTTTACATGTAAGCCCTTTTCTATGGTCAATAAAAAATGGGTGAATATAAACAAATTAGATACCCAACTTACATTCTTCCTATGACAGGAATTGGTATGACTGGACATCACTAACTAATAGCAGGAATACTACATAGTTTGAATAATAGAATAATACAAAATTAAACCTAAAGTAGATAAGAAAAGAGAAGTTGAAGAAGCAAAGAGAAAATGTTGCAGAGGGATTTTTTTATATATTAAAAACAGAAATAGAGGTTGTTCCAACAAGAGAAATTGGTATAGAAGAAAGTGTGAGAAGCCATGAATGTTTTGTTTAAAGCGTAGATTTATTGTTGCTATTACTATTTGCTTTTTGTATGATATATTAAATGTCCATAATGGTATTTGTGTCACCACACATGTTTCAAGTCTAAAGATGCTATTCAGCTTATATATATTTTTTCAAGTAAATCTCAGCACCAGATTAAACAGCTTCATCAAATCAATGAAATTTATGGATGACTGAAAATTGCTTCATTATTTGATGAAAAGTACTTCAAAGAGAAAAGAGAACCCATAAAAAGAGAAAGTACTGACGAGATCAACAAAAATCAGGAAAGTATGGAGAGCCATGGTCACCCAGATTGTACAAACATGACAGATCATGTGTAGAAAAAAAAAAAAAACATTTTACTTGAGATATAAGAATCATGAAAAATTATATGCATTAGAAAAAGTAGTGTGTATATAAGTAGTATGTACGTATATATAAAATTGATCACTTAAGACTGATAATATTATAGTGTATATTACATCAATAGCAAAACTCAATTTCTAAATTTAAAATTATCAATAATTTTTTCTTAATGTACAAAGTTCTGACACGAATCAGCATTAAAAAAAACTCAAATTGTTTTGACAAGACAAAAAAAAATTTTCAAGTCAACAAATGTTGTTTACAAACAGCACATGCAGTGCTACATCTTTTACTTCTTTCTATTCATTTCCTAAAAAATTCATACTTATTACAAGATTTTTTTTTAAAAAAAAAAAAAGCACTAAAATGTATTCGGAAAGTTAAAATTTAGATGGAGAATTTGTACAGATTATGTAAATCATTCTTGAATAAGTGTTCACATTCACTGTTAGGGTTCTTTAAAAGATGCAAAATTTTGCAAAAACCAAAATAGACCAGGTGCTATATTTCATTTGTGTAGAAGAAAATAGCCCCAAGAAGTACAACATTTCAATAGTTAATTAAAATTAAGAAAATTAAAATCTAAAAAATTGTCAACGTTGAGCAAGTTTGAATCCATGAATCATTGTTAATAAGAACTGAACTTCAAAAAAACAAAATGCCAACAAGCATTTCATGTTATTCATGTGAAATTTGTTGCCAATTTCAAGCTGTTTTTAACAATATAGAAACAGAATTTTAAGTAAAATAAAAGGGATGACTGATAGAAAGATTATCTTAAAAAAATAAAACATGAAAAAACTCAGTTTTTAGAATCATTTCAAAATGATTTGATATTTACCTGCAATTATAAATAGTAGTTTGTGAAAATAAATATGCAAGTACTAACCTAAGTTTTTTTTTACTGCATAAATAGATAAGAATTAACAGAAACTGAATGATACACACCTCATGCTTACAACTCTATGTGAGATGAATTAATAGATTTGTATTGTAATATTCATTTAATTTTAAAAAAAAAAAAAAAAAAAAAGAGAAATCTGAACAAAACTATGTATTTAAATTTAAGAATGGTATACATCTAACAATAAATTATTGCATTAAAGAAAAGAACTGAAAAGATTGAGTTCCATTCATTTATCTTAAATTGGTAACTAAAATAATTTTTGCTTTCCACCACTAAAGTGACTTGCTGAAAAAAAAAAAAAAAAAAAAAAAAAAGTACTCATTTTCTTTTTTTTCCCTCCCAAGTGAATATTTTTTTAAAGAATTAATCATTAAATGACTAGTTTTGAACCATTTTCAAATGAGAAGTGTTAAAGTATATTTCTAAAACAGACCATATAAAAAATTATATTTGAATGTTACCTTTGATGTTACAGTGAAATAGTTTTAATATATTTTTTTACTAAATAATGCCTGTAGATAAAAGTCAGATATAAATTTTACATTTTGTAACATAATTTAAAAAATGTAATAGAAGTTAATGATACTGATAAATACTTGAACATCAGATTTTTGCATCTTAACAGTAGGTATTGTGATTTGTCATAAAAACTCTAGATATTAAAAATACTATTAGATTACTACAATAGTAATTTATTCCGACTAGTCTCGAAATAAATCCTAAAATATTAGAAAAAAAAAAATACAAAATATCATTTGCAGTGCAGAAATAACGACAATGTGTTCAGTAAAAGATGTACTCCATTTTAGGTGACAAAATTCATTGAGATTCTGTAGGCATTCAATATTCTTTTCTTTAAAAGGTATACAACCCTCACCTTATCAAAACAACTCCCACTATTATTTTTTTAAATCAAAAACCCTTTTACATAACTTCAAGATAAAAATTAAACACTTCAAATAAATTATTAAAGCTTACTAAAAATAAATAAATTAAATATTACATGCAGCAATCACTAGCTGATTATAATCCATTTCATACTTTATGTTAAAATTTCCATCTAAATCTCTTCAAAATATACTGATTAGACTGTATATTGCTCTTAAATTTATAATCTGGGAATAAGAGTAAAAATGTAAGCATTTATTTACATATTACTATTTTAATTGTTACATAAAATATGACTACTCAACTTCAGTTATTTACAACTCAAGTTCATTCCTTAAAAATAAAAATGGGAAAACATTGTAAAACGTCAGGTATAAAAATGAACAACTTAATTCACAACATTCTTAATTTTAGAACCTCAAATCTAAATTTTAAATGTTAAAAACAAAATTTAGAAAACAAACTATGTATAATAGCAGATCTGCAAAACAAGCATCTCTTCACCCTCTCTTCCTTATACAAACAAGAATGCACACAAGACTACTTACCATGAAGTAAGAGAAAGATATCAGATAGCCTTCATTCAGAAGAAAACACATTCAAACCTAAACAGCTGATGAAGAATGGTATTTGTCCCTTGTTCTCTCCACTGATGTTGGACCAAAATCAATAAAAAGGCATATAACAGGTTTAAAGTGTGATAGGATAGGAGAGTAACATGTTGTAGAGGTGAGAGCAGTGTGTCAATATCCATACTACTCCACACCTCTAGTCCCCACTTTGGCAATCAATATTCCTAAGCAACAGGCAGTAATAGTAAAGATACTTGCCATAAAAGAGTTTTCTCCTCACTCATGACACATTATTATATTGAGAGCAGATTCAGAGGCATGTTTATTTGGCTCACATTTTCCATCTGAGTTCATTAAGATTTTTTGATATTACCAATTGAGGTGAGTAATTTTCAAAAGATCTTTCAGTGTACAGGCCTGGAGAAATATTTTTAAAAAAATAAAATATGTTAAAGATTTGAATACAAGAAAGGAAAAAAAAAAAAAAGTTAAAAATGCTTTATTGGCAATCTCACACCAGTACCTAAATTTTAAATTAAAGATTTCTTTTGCATTAATGTACAAGTTCAAAATCATCTATTAAAAAAAAAAAAAAAAAAAAAATCATCTTTCAGGAAGTTAAACAAAAATTGCTTTTACATCTTTTTTTCATAAAATTCACACAATGAATTTCTGATTTTTGCATTTAAAAAGGATATTTCCCATAATCTAAATTTATACCTGGTAAAATATATCCCTCTACTATATAAAGGAAGAGAGAGAAAGTGCAACCTTGTCTGGTTTAAATCTATTTTACCATCAAGATTGGTTTGTATTTATACAAATTAGAAAAATGACATTCAATAAACCTCACATTTTCCCATTGACTGCTCAACCAGAAGGGATTAACTCATCTGCTTATATCAGTAAGTCAGTCAGTTAAGTGTTGTACATAATACATGCTTGGGTGATCATGTCTTGAAAGAGACTGACCGGACACAAGATTTTCCTGCAGTAGGTTACCAACCAATGCTATAGAACCCATAGCTGGAAGGAGAAGTGACAGATTAATACTTTTCCCAATGGTATATGCATGTAAGTGAATGCAACAAATTCAACTGGAATTCGAACTCGACTATCCAATTTCTTACAATACACATTTACTTTATAGGTATGAAAGAAGAGAGAAAATGAGAAAAGGAAAAAAAGAAAAAATAAAGGAAAGGAAAGTTTTCTAATTAATTAATGTTTCATATTGTATTTTTTTATTTTATGATTCAGAGTAGATTTTTTCTCTAACTGAGGGTTGTTTGACAAAAATAAATTTGATGACTTATATTGGTACCTCCACTCATTTTCGATAACTAACTTTTAAATTGAATTTTTAAAAATATAAATTTTCTTGAAACTTATTTTAGTTTTAATTTAAAAGCTAAATGATTAAATTTACTATTTCCAGTAAGCAAAATACTCTGTATTTCAAACAGATATTAGATTCATTAAAATCTAAAATACATTTTTCTTTTTTTTGAATTTTCAGTTTTTTAGCCATTTTTGAACAATTGACACATTTGTAGAAAAAAGTTATTTCTCGGTTTTAAAAATCTTGCAAAAATAAAATATACATCTGTGACACATTATTTTTGTAAAATTAGCAAATTTAATGCTAAATTAATCTGAGTTACAAAAGTATTACTTATTTATAGCAAGAAATTTAGAATAAAACTATTTCTTAAACACAGAGTTGAACTGTCTGACCCAACCATATTTGAAATATGATGACAGCTTAGCAGATGGGAGATAAGTGTATGGTGATCACAAGTGACATAATTGTACAATTTTTTTCCTGTAAGGGGAAGAAACCATGAAACACATGACCTTTTAATGTAGATGTAGAAATTACCATACAAAAAAAAAAATTTAAGATGAAGGCATGTTGATTTGTATTAAACTTTTCAATATTTGATTAGTATCTTCATTTAATAAGTTAAGCTAAGAATCTTTGAAGTATTTTTAAACTTTAGAAATTATTATAATTATAAAAATTAAAACAATTCTTTTAAAATTTCATTGTTAATCAAAAAAAATTTTTTTTCTTCAGACAATGTCTTTAATTTATATTATTTATTTAAGCAAAAGCTTATCAAATTAAATAATGTCATAGTTTTATTGCATTTTTTATTTTGCTATTGGAAGCATATTTTCAGAAATAAAGGCAAAATGTTTAAAAAAAAAAAAAAGATGATTTATATTCCCCAATAAGCCTTGCGTTTAACCAATAAAGCCAATTTTTCCAACAAAATTCCCTAAAATTTCATGATATTTAGGTTGTGGAGAGAGGAATAACAGATGCTATATAAAAAAAAATTTTTTTTACCAAGATTTTTAAAAAAATAAAAATTTTAATAATTTCATTCATCTGTGAATAAGTCCTGAAAGTTTCTGACCATTATTTGATTTTTTCAAGAATTTTCAAATTAAAACCAAAATTTTTAAGTGTTAGAGATTCCAAACTTTTTTAAAAAATTAAAAATACTTTGATCCTTCCTCTTAATAATAACAAACAATTTGATGGAAAAAGGTTTTTTTTTTGTTTTTTTTTAAGTAGGGCCTTTTTTCCTCATGCTATGCTGTTTTTTTTTTTCAGTGATTTAGTGGAATTTATAAAATTAAATAAGTGGAGAGTAACAGACATAAATTTTTTTAAAAATAACATTTTTTACTTTTTCTTTTACATAAACAATTTCTAAAAAATGTCTTTCATTTGTGAATAAGTCCTCAAACTTTCAATAAAATTTGTAAATTATCAACAAGAATTTCAAAATGTGTTCTTTTACTGCAAAAGACACCCTGATTTCCTATATTATTTTATGATCAACTTGTTGAAGCAAAAGAAGCTGTTGATTTTAAATTAACATCTGTGACAACTCGCAATTTATTTAATGATGTTTTATTTAGTGAAGTAATATGCTTAAATTCATTTCTAAGTTGTGCATATGATAGTGGTATAGTATGAAAAAATGAAAATGCTGCTTGATTCCCCCCACTTCAGAAAAAATCTCAGGGCCCCTAAGTGGCACACCCCCACTTTCAGAATTCCACAATACCAGCTGGAAACATCTTGTTTAAGTTCTAATTGCCAGCAAACTAATTAATGGTAATCTTTAAACTAATTAACCTAAGTAAATTTTACACACTCTAATTTATATCTATCCAGGAAGTGTATTAACAAGTGTCAAATAAACTGTATATATATTGTTTGCTTCAGAAATGAACTTGGGTTGACCTATGAAAAGAGTTTGGGTCAAGTGATGGTGTGGAGATAAGTTGGGGAGGGTTGAAGAGACCAATATGTGGAAAGCTAACATCTGGTAGGGGACAGAAATGAATAGGTAAGAGATGGAGAAAAAAAAAAAAAGGACCAGCTTGAGTACTCTTTCTTTGCTCTAGGAATCCTTCATAGATGAATTACAATGTAGCAGCCAAAGAAGCTTTCTCCCTCCAACCCCATCAGAAAGGAATGCAAGAAACAGGTTATAAATAGCATTCCTTTCTTCCTCACAAGCTTGTTCATCTCTAACACAATAATACCTAGTAAGGAAATACATCCTTCCCCATACACACACAAGTAAAATAAATATAAAAACTACCACCTCTATTTTAATAAAAAAAATTCACCCAAACATCCCATCTCCATGATTGCTGACAATTGCATTAGACTTAGAAACTATATTTTTGCAATATTTGCAAGTTAACTAAAAGTTAAATATTGTCAAGCTTTTTAGCTTGACAGTATTTTAAAAATAGATATTTGATATGACATTTATGCATTTCTTTCATATGTATCCTTCAAACAAATTTAAAAAGCTCCCACAAAAACTAATCAAGAGAGTATTTCTACTTCATACTCTTAGGTTCAAAAATGTAAATGTTATCCTTAATGAAGATAAATCTGAGGCATTTATAGACTAAGGAAACATATGTTTCTAAATTAAAATATATATATATGACTTAAACAGTGATACTAGATCAAAAGTATTCCTTACATTAACATACATATCATTATCAAGTACTAGAATGATGTAGTAGTCATTCCATCAAAGCCTTTGGCAATATTAATTCCAAAATATTTTCAGAATTTATATCTTTAACAAAACAATTCACTATTTTTTTTTTCAAAGCAGTATAAGGACTTTAGGACCACTAAAAAACTATTCCAAGTAAAACCTAAGACTAGGCATGGGAAAATATGTGGAAAGAAAAGCTCATAATTCCCTTGAAAATGATGTCAAACCCTTAGATAAAGAACTTTGCTGAAGAATGCTTGGAGCTAAAGTGTTTAAATGAAGCTGACAAAAGACTGCATAAACAGAATTCAAAACTACATTAATACCTGTACTATGCTGAAACAAGGAGGTAATAGGTCCATGGTCTTCCATAGTTGAAATATAATATAGTCAGTTTTGTTTTTTTTATATGCATGGAAATTAGCATGCATTCTTGATAAACCCAATATATGCAAGTGGATCTTTTTTTATCTGATTGAACAATAGAATGCCATTGATTACAAGAATTTTTGTCAATCAGATAAAATAAAAAGCTGATTAGCAACCTTTTCATCATAATGCAATTCTCTTTATTAAAAAAAAATCTTCCAAAAATAACATACTTTTCTGAAAAATTTGAGGAATATTAGCTGATTAAAGTATAATTAATCTGATTTGAAACAAATATTTACTGAAAGTTTAAAATATCACAGAAATACAATTTTTAACAACGGTAACTGTTTAAAGTTTGATGTTTATCCAATGTTTTTCTATGGAAGCTAAGTAAAAAAAAAAAAAAAAAATGAATGTAACATAAGATCCTTTCATACATAATTTTTTAAGTACTCAGTAATATTAAAATTTGAAAAAAATATTTTCCATAATCTAAAGCTTTATTGAATTGTAGATACTTTTTGACTTTAAATTTATTGCTCTTATTTTCTGATAATGTATAAGCCACCATATCTACAAAAATTAGCATATTTACACTTACACAAATAAAAAAAAAGAAAAAAAAACATGAATAATTCTTTTAAAATATTGGTGTTAAATGATTTTTAAAGATTTTCTATTTATGATTAGTAAATATAGTTTTTACTTAATATCTAAATATGTGAAATTAATACAAAATGTTAAGATTTAAAACTCAAATTATAATTTTAAAAAAAATCTTGTAAAAACTCATTATTCAAAAAATATTAAAAAAACAGTATGCTAAAAACTTTTTTTAATTAAATAAGGTCATATTTCTATTGCATTTTTTTTATTTTATGATTCAAAGCAGATTCTTGGTAAATGGTGTTTCTACTTGACAAAAACAAATTCATTTAAATTCCCAAGGAGCCTTACTTTTTAAGATGGTGGAATTTTAATTTCTCAAAATTTCATAAAATTAAGTGAAGATAACAAATGTTTATAAAAAATATTCTTCCCAGATTAAGAAAAAAAAAAGCCAAATTTTCCATACTAATATTTGGTTCACTAACTGGTGCAAGAAAAAGATTTTTAAATTTCAAACATGCTAGAAAAGATTAAAAAGATTTATAAAATAATAAATACTTTAGTCCTTACACTTAATATTAAACATTTTGTCAATAAAATCTGGTGCCTTTTTCATCATGCTATGCTTTTTTAGCAAATTTTTGGAGGTACCTATAAAAAATCCTAATTGCCTGTTTTAAGGACATAACTAAAGCCATTTTTATATGACATCTTACAACTTTTTCAACTTCAAACATAAAAATTTGTTTTTGACAAATTTTTATTTATTTGCCCTGATCAGGATAAAGGATGAAAGTTATTTCTTACACAGCATCATGGGGTACATGAATCCATATGTTTAAAAGACTACAGAATTTTGAACAGGTGAAGAGGCTCATCCCTTGTTTCCTGTTTAGGATGCAATTTCCAGTTTTCTCTTTTCCAATCTTTTCACCCCTAAGTAGCCCCCTGCACATCAGTGGTGTTACCACCTTGCTCGGGGTGATATGATTAAAAAAAAAAAGTGGAGGCACTTAAACTAAGGTGTATAAAGACTTGTTTTATAGAAGGTATCTTTTAACTACAAAAGGTTGCATTATATTTAAGTTGGCAAATGATGCTGAAGTGATAAAATATGACAAAACAGTAAAACAGAATAAACAGCTTTCAAAGAAAATCTTGCTAAAAAAAACATGAGCAAGAGTTTTTATAAAACGCTGTTTTTACTTCAGATAGGCAGTTTGTCTGACAGCTGACAAGTATGACTAATAAACATGTTACCTGAAAAGAATAACTCCAGATAAATTCTGTCATAACTTCACCTGCACTTGATGATCTTGGGTGGTTGCAGCAATGCACGATAAAATTTTACAGCATATCATATAGGGTGCACATTATTATTCTTAAAAAATAAAAATAAAAAAAATAAATAACCCTCAAAAATTGCTTGATATCCTACACTGAAAAGTCAAGTTTGGAATCAAGTTTAGGATATCAATCCCTTCCAATGTGGCTGAGGGAAGACTCCAGAAAATTTACTTTTTTTTTGTCTAACACCTTTCTTGCTAAATTTAAGATGCATCTGACACATTTCAAAACACAGTATTCAATGGTTGCACAAATGGAATGACTTTTCTTTCTCAGTACCAAACTTTTAGTTAGATACTCTATCATTTTCCATTCTTTTAACAGACTGATTTATTTTTCTAATGAAGAATTCTTTTTTTTTTTTTTTTTTTTTTTTGCTATCTTTATATTGATGCATACTTTGTATTTAAGTATTGGGCTAAATGGCTAAATTGAGGTAAGTATAAAAATTATCTTTAACCATCTCAATAGGTCATATATTTTTCTTTTATTTTCAGGTAATATTTGCCAGTAATTTAAATTTTATGCTAGCTAAAAGTAAACTGGTTGAAAAAAATACAGCATAAAAATTAAAAGAATAGTTTGGGTGGAAAAAAATATTTTTTAGGTTTAAAATGTAGCTATACATAAGTTTAAATGAATAATAAAATTTTTGCTCAAGAGTAGGTATCAATTTGAAATTGGTCTGAACCTGTGATCATGGTAATATCTCATCTGAGTAGTAGTCAAGCACTAAAATTTCAGCCAGGTTTCTTTGGCATTTGTTAATCTAGTGGTTTACTATAAAAAATAAAAAAAATCAGTTGCTTGAAAAATGAGTAAATTTTCATACACTGGATGCAAAAAAAGTATTAAGTGACATCTATTAAATGAAATCTGCAAATTAAATTATGAAATATTAGATGAAACTGCAAAGATACATTGAGCTTAATGTTAAAATTCCACCTAAAATTAATGACACAAAAGAGTATTATAATATTCTGAAATATCTGTTCTACAAAAGAATGATTACAACTAGTACTTATCAAATCCTTCACTTCAAGATCTGTAATACCCTATTTTGCAAGGCCTTAATAAAAAAAAAAAAAAGAAAAAGTGAGATGACTGTTTTCCTCCACAAATGTTATCTAGAACTAGAACACCCAAACAGATGCCCATCCAAATTCTATCCATACTCAACAGTGCTTAATTTTATTGATTATATATGTAACTAGTGTTTCCAAATAAGTTTTGGCTGTGTGCCAACCATGCCAATGAACACATAGCAAGAAACAGTCTATAGCAATAGTCTTACAATTATACAAAATACTGAGAAAATAGACGAAGACAGATTCCAAAAGCATATAAATGCTAAACGGAAGTGAGCAAGCTTTTTTACTTGTTGCTGGTTTTTGTAGTTTATTATTTGAAATATTGCAAAAATTTCAAATATACTTAGAATGTAAGCTTTAATTTGTCAATTCAACCATTTTCTTGTTGATACTATTTCTAAAGTACAAGCAAGCAAGCAATTCTTCAATACAAGCACATTCTCGGGTGTATCATTAACACAATGAAAAACGCCTAGAAATATAAAAGATATGAACCAGTGAAGTAGAAGGAAACGCACACAAGCAAAATGAATTTAACCTACCCTGCCTAACTTGAAACGTATTCTAAATGAGGGACAATATGTTGTAGCTAAACTAGTCAAGCAATAATTGAGAGCATTATTGGAAATAAGAGAGAAAGATTAGATGGCATGAGGGTAACAATTTATTGAGAATCACAACTAAAAAGTAGTCCTGGAACTATCCATTCCATCTACATTTCTTAAGAATAATGTACTTTTCTGAGTGAAATAATACTATTAAAAGAGGGATTAGAGCAAAAACTATTGAACAACTTATAGTCACATGGTTTAGCAAGTTTGACAATATTTTACAAAATTAAAATAAATGATTATAAACAGTCTCTTTCAGTGATATCAATATCTCTAGAGAGAATATTAATTTCCAATGTTAAATAGTTTAAAACTTTTGTATAATTCAAAAATGTTCCCTATCTTTTTCTTTCAGTTTTAGAAAGGTAATTAAATTGAAGCTGAAAAAAAAAACAAAAAAAAAAGGTTGTCAAATGTTTTATATTTGGCATAACTACTAAGGTACAGACTATTTGCATCAAATCACAAGGACATGTTTGACTTGGGGCACAATTAGATGAGCAACCTAAAAGCAATAAAAAGAAAATGAACTTAATTGAATTTTAGCATATGACTCAAAGAACTAATCTACCAGAAAAATAATTAAAAATGCATGCACATACTGGTTTGAGTTGCACTGTTACAAACATATAGCTGAGGTTGTTTATGAAATTCAGAACATAACTCATATCTTCAAATTAGGTTCACACATTCTGAAAACATTTCCTGCAAAAAGAAAGGCACCTGTAAATCTCAAACCAATTCAACTGAATTTATCAGTTAAAAGAACAAAATGCATCTTTGCTTTATATGCTTGTCATTGACAAAACTAAGCACAATTTTCTGAAAATATAAAATTTTAATGATACTATGTTCAACAAAAACAATAACTAATAGCAAAGCTTGAATCATTTTTCTATTATTCCTAATAAGAATAAATGTAATTATTTTGGCATACCTGAATTATATTAATGCAAACTATAGGAACTCCGCCAACTCATTAAGTAATAAAAGTGGATATACTATTATCATAAATGCATAGGCAAAGATTTGGGGACAATAAACCCACAAGCATTTAGCAAATCTTAGTTATAACATCAATTTCATTTATGATTTGTATCTTTCTGACAAAGTTCAGTTAAGACTTTAAACTAGCTCTCTTTTTTTGCACAAATGTCAATGCATAGAAGTAGATTAATAGGATAATCCAAATAATGTATAAAGTTTTAAAATACTTTTGAATGTGTTACATACCCAATGTTTTTCCTGCTCTTTATAAAATGTTACAGAACAGTCTTTTATCATTATTATTCTTATTACAAAGCCTATATTTTCTCAAAAGAATTATCATCTTCATCAAAATCATTCTTTTCTTCAAAATGTAGATAAAAAAAGAATATCAAAGCTCAACACATGGAGTAAATGAGAAAAAAAAAGCCAAGAGATTAAAACAAAAACTATTTGGCATATGTTAGGGTGAAAAATCTTTACACATGCTTATTGAATATTAAAAAAAAAATTACTATTTTTGTATTTTAACATAAATGCTATATATAAATGAAGATTTACTGTAACCAAGCCATAAAATCAATAACTGGCCATTTACAAACAGCAATGTTTTTTGCACATTTGTACAAGCAGGAGTATTTACTTGCCACACAATGACCAAATGTGAATACCATGATATAAAAAATTAGGAATTGGGGCAGGTGGTGATTTGTATATACATTACTTAATGTCAAATCTTACTTTGGATAATCTGGAAATTGCCAGATTCACTTTGCCACAAATATTAAAGAGTATCTCTGAACCTATCCTCTTAATACAATTAGAAGATGCCATCTTGAGGATGGTTACCAAGCTTCAATTAATGTTTGGCTCTGTGCCACAAATAAATGAAATCAGACAGAGTAGTGGATGGAATGTCTACAGCTTAATTACTTAAACAACATAAACGACCTTAGTTAAACTCATCTAAGATGAAAAAGTGAGCAGCTTCACTTAAAAATCCTCCATCTGCAAAACCTTATGGAAATACAGGACTTTATCTGGTCATATAGCCTTAAATATCTATAACTGCGATAGTCTATATAAAAGCTCAATCTTTTTGAGTTACAAATCAAATTATCTTTATTCATATATTGAAGAAAAATTAAGTTTATTTTAAGATAAAAAAAAAGAAAATAAATTAATGGAAATTATTGATATTGGCCACTAATCTTCCAACTTGTTTTTTTTTTCTTTCCTTATCTTTTATAGAATAAAAAAGGATTTAAAATACAACAGAAAAAACACTGTTGGATCAAAGTCAACAGAAGTAAACAGCAACTATTTCAACTAATTGTATAATCAAAATGTATCACACAAGTAAAAGTGTACATTTTTCTCATTTAAACTGTGTGGTGTGTGTGTGTGTGTGTGTATATATATATATATATATATATATATATTCAGTATATCTTCATTCAAGCATGTTTGGTTGAATAATTTATAGATTATGTCTATTTTTGTTTTAACCATCATATAGTCACAGATTAATCTAGTGTTGTAATTAAAATCATCAAGGAAGGCGAAATACTTTTTTTCATTACAATTATAACACTGTTCTAAAAACATGTAAGTTATTTTTTTTTTAATTTTCAACAAATATAAATTAAGTTACCTCCCTTACATAGTAAATTTTAAATCAACAGTGCACCCCACATGCATGTTCAAACATTTGTAATATATATATATATATATATATATATATATATATATATATATATATATATAAAATGCAGCAGATACATTGTTGCTGAAATTATGCAAAATAAAAACAACTGACATTTCATTTTAACCAAAATATCAAAATTTGTTCATTAAAATCATAATTCGCTTTAACAACTGCCTTCAGACGATTTTGGAATCTCCTGCAACTCTTCTGGACTGTCTCCTTGTTTAAGTTGGAGAATGCTGCCATAATCCTTGCCTTCACTTCTTTGGTATTACAAAGAGTTTTGTTGGTCACTTGTACAACTGTTATTTTACATTAGTTGTTTCGTACACTAGATTAAAAAGATAACAATAGTTGCAGTTGGCCAATCCTAAACAGCACCCGGATATGTAACTAGTAGATTGAAATTCAAAGATTAATCAGTCAATACAAAATACTTATGTCTGACTACAGATTTTTTTTTTTTTTTAAATCACGTTGCCCCAAGCAAGGCATTCCACTGCCACTATAGCGCAGGGGGTTACATAGAGCGATTGGGTATAGGAAATGTCAGGAGGAGGGTGATAGACGAGTTAGGATGTACATAGGGAGAGAGTTGGAGAGAATGGGTGTGAGTTAGTGTGTTAGGAGGTGTCTGTTGACAATTTTACAATTATCACAAAGGAAAAAATATTTATTAGAAATTTAAATTTATACAGGCATGGTTGATGCTCTTAGCATTTTCATTAACTTATTCTTCTTTCGTCATGGAATCTACAGTGCAAGAACCACTTGAATATGTTTAATTATTTCAGAAAGCAGTTTACAAATATCAATTATCTTTAGAATGATAGTGAAATGAATGTGTCAAAGTTACAATAAAGAACTAATCAAATAGATCTGAATTCTTTTTAAATAGTAATGCCAAATCTATTGCAGATTACTCTGCAATGACAAGAAAATAAAAGGGAAATTATGCAGTTGATTAAGACATTATTCAAAACAGACAAGAGAGAGAACCCATTAAAATCACAAAAATCAACAACAAAGTGAAATTTTCAAACACTCCAACTGTGGCACAAATAGAGTTCAAGATAAAATGTTCAAGGTCATACAAATAAGATACAGCTTTCAGAATTTGGAAAATCCTTTACAAATTCTGTGTTTTCTTCTTGCTAACAAACAAATTAAAAATACAAGATCTAGTATGTCTTGTGTTTTGAGTAAATCTTTCATACACAAAATATATGATATACATATAAATATGCAATCCTGAAAACTATATTAATCCCAGAAGAGGTCCAGTTATCTTTTAGTTTGTGAAAATTTGTCAGTCTTATATTTAATCAACCATACTTAAGTATGGTTTGTAATTTTTTTTTTAAAGTCTTTCTCAGATCAGCCATATAGTTATCAAAGTCTGTAATACTTGTACTAATGAAATAAAAACTTATGGTTAAATTCTTTGAAATTAGTATTTAAATGATCCATTATATTCATGAGTTAAAGAAAAAAAGGACAAGCTAAAAAATATAAAAAGCTCTTACCTATAGTTAGTCAGTGCCATTTTTTGTCAGCATAATATTTTCCTACATTTTATAGTAATAATTTATGTTACTACTTAGAATCTACATCTAAATTTTAGACAAAGCCACAGTAAGCCATATTGAAACTGGAATAATCTATAGGCTACAAGTGGTTTCTAAGCATTAAAAAAAAAAAAAATGCATATCTCTCCAAAACAAATGTTTAAAAAGATATCTTATGATCAAGAAATCTTGTTCTAAATTCTTCTGCTCAAGTAAAACTGACTGTTAAAGGAACATAAATTTTATCAAATAAGCTTCAATATGGGAGAGGGGGGGCTACCCACCACTCACATTTACATTCTTCTGAGAATGTCACAACTCGGTATCAGGCCATATCATGCTGTGAGGAAGGAAGCCAAAAAACTGACATTTTGAATTATCAAATGAACTTTTTTTGCTGTTCTGAGTGACATGAGATGGATAAATGCCTATAAGAGTGACATTTTTCTCTTATATGCAGTGAAAGTCATCCAATAAGGAATAATGTATACTTTCAAATTAGGCCAATTTTCATTTTGCTAGATAAACTTGTTTTGTAAAAAAAATTATTAATTAACTAAATTCCTTAATGCTTAACTTTTTATTTTTTTGGCATTGCTATATAATCTAGTAATTATACAATGCTTAATAATGTGTTCACTATAATCTATCAACACTAAAACTTAAATAACTTGAAAGATTATTTATATATATATATATATATATATATATATGAGAGAGTGAGAGAAGGATGGCACACAAGTATTTTATCTAATGTTGTATTTTGTTATTGATTATTGTTATAAACATATCTAACCTGAAGTTAACCATCCTATATTTATTACACTTTCTTTCAATATTAAAATATTTTCAAGTAAAAAACATAATTGAAAAATTAATAAAGTTAACTTATCACAATTTCCCAATTTTAATGTTTAAATAAAAATATCTTAAAATCAAATCTCAGAAATATAAAAAAAAAAAAAAAAAAAAAAAAAAACTACTTATATAGCTTGATTCAATTACAAGTGAAAAAAGAAAATTTTAAATCCATGAATTAGTTAAGAACAAATTTCAAGTTACTGCTTGAGTCAACAATTTCTGATAACTTTTCACATTTTAGTTACAAGATATGTAACACTGAATCTAGTCTGTTCTTTTAATATGGCTTTTGTTTTGCCTAGCATCTTGTTTATACACCCAAAATAGGTAAAATTAACCATCTGAAAACACTAAATTGAAACAAATAACTTCTTGATTATTTGATACACATTTTAACAGCAAAGAATGTTAGTTTTCAAAAAACTACAAGATCTTTTTTTTTTTATATATATCAGATGAAAAACAGAAAAATCTTTACTTCCACAAACAAAAATTTTCTACTTAAACTTCTCATACATTTTATATTAAAAAGGTATTTGTAGTGGAGATCTATATACTTGTCAAATCTACAATAACAATAGGTTTATGTATTTAGTTTATATCAAAATAACATTGCTATTCTTAAACATAGTCCAGCTTTGATCTGATATTGGATTCAAGAACATCTAAATGCAAAATTCAATATATCAATTCCTTACAGCTGAAGATTATTTGGTCTTTTAACATAGAAGTTTTAAATTATTTTATTTGTCAGCATACAAGATACATGTTATATAAATATTACAATGTATCTATCTGTATGTGCTAATATTATGACATGAGAGTAATCAACTAACATTGTTATGACATATAGAAGAATTGCAATAAGCAGTAGCCCTTTCACTATTCATGTAAACCATGGGTCTTATAGGCTGGCAAATAATGTGTCCTAATATTGTGTGTGAGTAAAGTGCTATGGATAATGAATCAGAATGAGAAATTGGAGAGCCAAGTTCTGATTTCCATCAGTTTCATTACAATCACTTATACACAAATATTCTGAATCCATCTCTATTACTCCCAGCTATGAGTTGAATAGCAGGATGGACTGGAATACTATAGCCTTGTTTTGGCAATCAGTCTATCTCAGAAAGAAATAGTAATCTATTGCAAGAAAATCTTCTGCCTCGTCAGTCATGAATCAAAAGAGACAAGATCATCTGTGTATCAGATATGGAGCTTAACTGACTGAATATTAACTATCATATGCAAGATATTTTTATGAATAAAAGTAGTAAACATGCAACCTCTTATTGTCCGTCATACTTTAAACAGTTTTCTAGTGATACAGTTATGGCTAATTTGTTGATCTATGAAGCCATTGATAACATTCAATAAGAATGCAGTAGTACATAATATCTTGTTTATGAATGTTTTACCATTTCATATTTATATGAATTTTACATTAAATGAGAATATGAGGGGATTAAAAACAGATTTCTCAGACCTTGTTATCAATGGATTATTTCAAAGTCACCCTCTGGGAATATCAAAAATACTTCAATACATAAATAGACAATAGGAATGATAGATATATAAATATCTGTGTTGATACACTACATAATTGTCCATTATATAACAAATGCACCTCAAATAGAGTAAACCTCTAAAATGATACTAAAGCACAAACTTAAGACAACTTTGTTAGTCAGGAGGTTAACATTAAAATAAGAATTTTGATATACAAACCAAATAGGAGAGGAAAGTCTATCCAGAACTTTTTCTCTTAGCCATTTGTAAATCCAAACAGATCATTGAAAAGAGTAAATATTTTTGCACCAACTGTCAGACTGTAATGTTCTGTTTAGAAGATAAAAATATCTTCAGAAATGCATTTGGAATCAAGCCAAACACCAAAACTGACAAACAGGACATTTCTAATAAGTAATTCAAACCTTGTTAATGAAACTTCCAAATTTTTTGTTACATTTGTTGGTATTAAAGCAAGTCAGTCATTGAAGATTAACACTTAATACTGAGCTTTTAGCCTACTAGCTAGAGTAAAGAAGATTAGCTTGTCACTATTATTAAGAATTAAGTTAAGCTTCAGTAGTTTTTTTTTCTTTACTTATCTATCAGACCTCAGAGTAAGGTGTGAAAATAGACATTCATATGTAAGGAACAGTTTTACAATTTATAAATGATGCAAGATAAATGAAATATCAGAAAGTAGAGTAACAAAAACTACTTCATTATTCAGATGACTTTGAAATATTTTCTTTAATTCAAAACATTATAATGCAATTTTAATGCTAAGAGTAACATACTTTTATCTTTTAGGGCTATCAGAGATAACTAAAGTATAACATGAGTTAGCAATCCCAAAGTTATTCCTGTTCAATTCTCCATTTTTTTCTCTTATAAAGTATACAAGTATTTTTAATGTCTGTTTAATTTGCTATTAAAGAAAAAAAAATGAAATCCTGAGGATTCAGTTTAAAGCAATTTTGTTTTTAAACTATCCAGAAAAGGTACTGTCCATTCAAGAAATTAAGCATTCTCATAAACTTGGAAAAAAAAAAAAAAAAAAAAAAAAAAAGCAGTAGCTCCATTTAATTAAACTCTTTGAAAATTTAAAAACAATAGAAATACTAATAGGGTAAGGGTCTAACAACATTTGACCTTTTAAATGATTATACTTAATTATTATTATTTACATTAAAGGATATTTTATATATCCTATTTTATTTTCAATTAAAAAAAAAAAATCATACAATTTTTCAAATGTTATTGGCAGATCTAATTTTGATTTTTTATTTTCAAGATTTTATCTGTTACCTGAATATAACCAGAACAAGTAGGCCTAATACAAGCTCAGAAATTTCAATAATCTATAATATGTAAAATAGCAGCAATAATGATCAAACAAATATTCTATCATAATACACAATAGGTTTTTCATTGAAATATTTAACTTTTTCTGCTCATCTTCTTCCAGTTGAATTACTAGAACTTGTATAAAATACCAAATTATATAAAATGGTAATAAACTTACATAAATAGATAATAAGAGCGATATATTTCTCTCATATATAAAAACTCTGCAGAGTTTTGATATATGAGAGGGGAATGGGAACTATTTACTTGAACAATAACATGCTGCATAACTTATGACAACACTAGCCAAATCAAGCAGCAACTGAAATTGCATCAGTTGATATTCTGTGATTTAGCTTCAGAGGTAACTAGAGTATAACATTTCTTTCCTATAATGAGTGGAATGGTAATTATTTATAAATATTTATGATGTACTAAAAAAAAAAAAAAATTACTTGAAAACTGGAATGGACTAGAGAGATGTAATGATTAACTGCAGGTTTGTGTTATAAGGAGAAAAAAAAAGAAAAAATATATTTTAAGCAATCATGTAAATAATGACATCTTCATACTGGTATTGATTCATTCAGGTTTCAGAATTAAAGATATTCATTTATGCTTTTTTCAAATTTTAAGCTATTTGCAAAAAAAAATAATGAAAGACAAGTTTCCACTAAACTATCTCCCACAAAAAAAAAAAAAATTGAATAATTCTAAAAGTAAATTTTTAATAAATTGATTATTTTAAACATTTGTTTAGTTAAGAAAAATTAAATTTATTTCTGGTTTGCATCAACATTTGGATTTTGTAAGCTAATAGCAAGTAACTGTAGCCTTATGTCCAATGATCCATACTGATACCTATAACAATAGCTGAGGACTTGTAAGTTTACAGATAACTACCATGCAAAACCTAGTCATATGTGGATACTCCACATTAAAAGATCTGTCTCACACTGGAATAACAAATCACTTTATCTAAAAAAAACTAAGTACCACTATTAGTCATTTAAAGGTAATTTTGTAGAAATAACTTGTCTAATTGAATTCAAGAAAATTAATAAAAATGTTATGTATTCAAATTTCATTGCAACATTTGTTTGATATATTGCTTTCAGTTATTTTTTATTTTAATTTTTTTCATACACAAAAGAACTTCAATAACAGTTCTATCCCCAAACACACATTTAATTTTTATTAATTTTAATAAATTAAATTTCAGCAAATATAATTACAATACACTATCCATCAATAAGAGACCAATTTAATTTGTATAAGAACAATTAAGAGAAGGAAGCCATTAAAGCAAGAAAATTTAATTTGTAAAATAAAGTAGATATTTTTCTTAATATTTGCCAATTGTGATAAGAGTTACCACCCAGGGAAGTATAAAAGCACTGAAAATTTTTATACCAATTTAAAAGTCCTTCAAGGGTTTTTCTATTTTAGGGGGTGGGTGCCAAATGTTTGGTCAGATTTTAAGAAGTAGGTCAGACAAAAACATTTCAGCACTCGCTTGCATGGATAGAAATAGAAGGGCTTAAGAGAACAGTCCCTCCACAAAAAAAAAAAAAACGCATGTCAGGGAGAACATTTACATTCTCAACTGTTAAGTAGAAATTTCCAACCTTTTGTTGAAGCCTCCATTGCAGAAGATTATTGATTGTTCCCATGGTGAAACACCAAATAAGGCCAGCCCACACAAGGTAATAAAGAGTTAAAAAAAAAAAAAAAAAAAAAAAAAAAATAACTCCAAATTTAAATTCTATACACACATAAGCTATATACTCCTATATGCAACATCATTGCTTGATAAATTTACTAGATTGTCTTGAGCACTGAAAAAAGACAGCTTAACATATGAGGTTCTATAACTAGCATCTGTCTATGAATTGTAATTTAAGTAGCTACTGACATGGAAACCAAGACTTGAGAAATGAAAAAGCCCAAAACCAAAGTTGTATATCTAATCAGATATGCAAGTTTCTATGTCATTCATTAGGCCATGTAAAAGTTGCATTATCATTAAATTTATTAGTAATGACTAAGAAGTTAGAAATTGATAGTTTGAAAAAATAGAATATTAAGACAAACATCTCTAAGATTCAATTTCTTTACAGATACCTATGCTTCACTGTAGATAATTTCCTCAGAGATATCTGCATAATTTGGGAGCTAAACCACAAACATCTCTTTAAAGATTTATCAACATTACACATAAAGGACTCATATAGTTGCTATAACTAAATATGCTGTTCACCAGACAAACAAGATTATTAAGTATAAAAATCTTCTATCATTAAATTATATTTAATTATTTTCCTGTTAAGACAAAAATAAAATTATAATGCTACATCATAGGAGAATAGGGCATTTCTAAAGCAGCAATAGATTTTTATTAATTAATCCAATTTTATTGCATACCCACATTCGATTACATTCTCCATTTATTTATTTATTTATTTTTGTCCACTGGCTTGAATACTTGAAAAATCTTACTGAAGAAAGCATAAGTTTTTTTTTTTTTAAGATTTATCAAATATTCAGGCTAGTAGACAAAAATAAATACTGTTTAATAAATAAATGGAGCATTTACTAAGGTTTTCACTAAAAATAATGTTTATGTAAAAAAAGAATATGATATATAAATTAAATTACTGTATATCAGAACAATGTTAGACAAATGAATGATAACATGAAAAAAATTCTGTGTAAAAATATTTGTCTTCTAGAACTTAATCAGATTAAATTTTGTTTTTGCTGATGGAATTTATGTGTAGTTGGAGAATATTAAAACACAAGCACCAGTTATAATTATACACCAACAGGAAATGCTGAAGATATTGGGACGTAACATACCTCCCAACCCCGGACATGTCTGGCTACATAGTATAAGCCAATTTCATTCAGTTTCTTGATGCTTTAGTTTTTATCACTAAGTATCCCACTTTGTGATAATAACAATCTCCAGAGAAAGGTGAAATGTAATAATTTGGACACAACTTTATCATAAATTATCTAATAAAGCACTTTCTATACACTTTTGCCTTAGTAAGTTCCATTCTCTTAATTTAAGCAGCATTTTTTAAATTGAAATTATGGGCAAACTCATTAGGGTGAGCAATTAATGTACTGAGCATGTTTTAACTTTTGTAAAAGATCCCTTTTGTGTTAATCTTATCTATATTCATAAAGGTCTTTCTTATGTATTCTTTCTGGCAATCATTACAGGTGAAAGGTTAAATAAAATTCCGGTCCTTACGTATTATCGGGAGGACCTTTAAAAAAACGACTCAAAAATTAAAGTAAATTATTTATTGAAACGGTTAAAACAATAAAATAACATTACATTTGTAATTCCGGAGGCCAGAACGTCGCAATTGCTTCCAAAAGTGACTCAAAGACATCAGTACAGGCAACATGCTTCCGCCACATGAATTCGGCCAAATACGACTCCAAATGGTGACGTGCAGTGCCACAGTGCTTCTTGTTTCGCCACTTTGTCGATCCCCATAGGCGTTCCACTGTCTGCGTATGAGCCCCGGTGTTCGAATCCACAAAGTTGTACTTGTGGTTGACGTTGAGGTGATGAAAGCCTGATTTTTCCAGTTCCTTGGTGTTATAAGCGGGGAAAAAAAAGAAAAAGTAAAAATCAAAGGTCCTCCCGATAATACGTAAGGACCAAAATTCCTTTCAGTTTTAGTTTATTATTTTGTTTCGTATTAATTTTTTTGTTTGTTTTGGAAATAGTTGTAACAAATCTTATGTTAAGCATAGATAAATTATTTTCAATTGTAGTTTATATAGAGTAGGTAGATAAAGTAATATATTTCAAGTTGCTGGATTTGCTTGAATGGTTCAAGCTTTTAAAATATTTGACAAGCCTTCTGTTTCACATTGAATATGAAATAAAGAAAGTATTGGAGGAACTTAAAATTATTTTCAATGTATTTCTCATGTAAATATTGAGGGCTACAAATTCTAATTGCTCTTAAATAGAATCTAATATATTGATTTAGATGAAATCTAGATTCAAGAAATTCTAAGAAAATACACACTGAAACTACACTAAGAGGTAAATACATCAGTAATTCAAACTTTTTATAAAAATTGTTAAGAAAAGTTCTAAAAACATTCTTCCAACATTTCATCTGTCTTGGCAGATCTTCTGCCATCACAATATAGGAAACTTAATAATAAACGTGATAAAAACAAAATCATAAGGAAACTGAATTAAATAAGTTTGCCTACATGCCCAAACATATCTAAAAGGAGAAAAAAATGAAAAAGTTTAAAAATGTAGTTTCAGCATTCCAACATCTTCAAGGTTTCCTGTTGGTGTATAGTTATAACAGACACTTGTTTTTTTGAGGGATAGATTTTAAACTCCTCCCACTTAAGGTTACCAATACTACAATCTAAAAGGTTATGGAAACAAAAAGCTATATTCCAAACATTTTATTTAGAAATTTACATTTTTATAAAATGAGGCGATTTATACATGATCAAAATTATAAGACCAGAGACAAAAGTTCTACGAAATTGTACAAACAGTGTATGAATACATTCAACAACCAAATTTAATAATGAGTTCTACCTTCACTGCTTTTGATGACTTCAAAAATTCTGTCGGGCATGCTAGAATGTTGCTCCAGCTTCTGAAGATGGCTTCATGAAGTTCATTTTTTGTTGAATATTGTTTGCTATTTCGATAAACATCTCTTGTCATCCATCCTCAAACATTTTCAATTGGGTTCAAGTCTGGTGAGCATGCAGGATGTCCCAAGAGATGGACTCCATTTTCCTGTAGAAAGGTGAAGGTCCGTCTTGCAGCATGGTTTGCAGCATTATTGTTGGAATAACCATCCATCCACACACAAACGATGGCCCTCCATCATCAATGATGCTTTTTGTAGCATGCTAACTTAACCAGCTGCTGTTTGACAACCCTGCATCACCTGGAGCTCCGTCGTCCCTCTGTAAGAAAAGGCGCCCCATACCATTAGGGACCTTCCACCACTATGACGTGTGGAGAAAATTTCAGGAGGCATGTTTTCGTTATGCCAATATCGTTGGAAGCCATCAGGACCATCTAGATTGAATTTTTTCTCATCAGGAAACAGGACTTTCTTCCACTTCTCAACGTCCCATGTTTGGTATTCACAACCAAACTTTAAGCGGTCCACCTTGTGATGTGGAAGCAGCCGAGGAATTTGTTTACACTTTTTATTTACCATGCCTTTTTGTCTTAAGTGTCGTCTGATGGTTACAGGACTGCAATCAGCATCTGTGACTGCCTTAATTTGATTAGAAGAAAGTCCCCGCCCCCTCTTTCATAACAACCCGTCTTATTCTCTTACTCAATGCAGGAGAAATTTTTTAAGGCCTACCAGAGGATTTTGCTTTTCCATAATTCTCACTGTTCTTTAAAAAGTTGCAAATCACAGTTTTACTGCGATTTACCTTAGCTGCGATCGCCCGCTGTGACAAACCTTGCTTATGGAATTCTAGAATTCGAGAACGCTCGACTTTGGTAAGTTTGCTTGCTTTAGGCATGGTAACACCTTTACGCAGTGATTGCTAATCTCTAACTGAACTAAAAACATTGGAATTACCATAGATCTAACAATTTATACCCCTGGTCTTATAATTTTGATCATGCGTAAATCGTCTCATTTTATAAAAATGTAAATTTCTAAATAAAATGTTTGGAATGTAGCTTTTTGTTTCCATAACCTTTTAGATTGTAGTATTGGTAACCTTAAGTGGCAGGAGTTTAAAATCTATCTGTAAAAAACAATTTCTTTTTAAAGATTTTTAAGTGGTCTTAAATTTTTGATCAGGAGTATATATCTCCTTCTATACACAATTCTACCAATAAAAACATTACTTCAATGAAATTCTAAAACATGAAATAAGTTATACATAATTTATTCCACTTTGTCATCGACTGATCATTTAAAATATGCCCCCCACCCAAATTTTATATAGACATTCCTGTTAAACTTAATTCCCCACTCCACAACTCTTGAAAATGTTGCATACTCAGTCTCAATACTAATTTTCAAAGTCTTTTTGTTGATTTTCACATTCTTGGTCAAACAAATTATGTTGAGAGAGTAAGAGTGAGTGGAGACATAAAAAAAATATCAGCTCACTTGGCACAAGTCAAAGGTTAATTAAACATTAAGCTTTTAATATTAAGCAACACACTGAAAAATTAGATGGAAAGAAGATCTGGTAACATAGACAACAAAATAATCCTAATCAAGGAAATTCATTAATAAAACTATTTTCAAATATCAATCAAAAATGTGTTAAAATTAACATCTTTAGTTTTGCATTCTATTTCCCCGATTATCATTAGGAGGCAATATAGCAGTTTTCTTCACGCAGTCATTTCAGTGATGCAGATGTCAGAATAAATCTCAAGTGATATTTTAATAATCATTTTTTTTTTTTGTTTATGGCAGAAAATAACTATTAAAATTTTAATTAGCACCCTTCAAAATTTCAGTTTAAGTGATAAAAGTTAATCTACAAGTTGTTGAGAACTAGAAAATGTGTCAGGAACAAGTTGTAATTAATGTCAAGTTATTAATAAATTTTGAAAAAGTATAAGTTTTGAGAAAAATCTGAACAAATAGCAATGATCACAACACAGACTCAAAGAGCAGGTTACAAATATTCTTCAGATTCCAAAAGGAAATTATTACAATTATTTGATAGAAAGAGAAATTGAACATTCTTAAACTTAAGATTGAAAAAAATACTTGTTTACAACAAGAATGGTAATTATTCACATGAGAAATGAAAGCAACTGTTTTTCCCCAAGACAAAACAAAAACCATGTCATTAGAAATTGTTAAGAATTGAACTCAAGAAGCAAGTCTAATGGATGGTCTCCTTAAGCATATTTGTATACCACTATTTTAACAAAATGGTAGAGTAAAGGAAAATCTTTTTAGTGCACTTTCACTTCATTAGCTATGGATAAAAAACATGTTAATCATCCCTTGTTTGACCAATTTATGACACATCATTTATCCATTTTCTATATACTGCCATTTAGTAACAGAAAACAATACTGTCTTTTCATGTCTTTATTTCCTATACTTTTTTGTTTGTTTATTCTAAGTTTTTTTCTTTTTCTCTCCAAAAAGCCATTTTGTTGGATTTAAAAGAACTTATTCCCTTCCTCATGATTTTCACTGGGACATTCAGTTGTAACATTAGTAACTCTATACTGATCACAACAGCAATCAAAAGATAAGGGAAGAAGAAAAATGTTTAGTTTAATGACAAATCTACATCAAAATCAAGTTCATTCATTACCTACTAGTTATTTTTTTTCAAAATGTATCATTTAAGAATACAGAAGATATACTTTAATATATTAAGCTTAGTATTTGCAGAATTCAAAATAAGTTTCATCAAGGTGAGTGTGTACTCTAAACTTTGCTTCTGTGTAATTTTTTCAACAGATAATAAAGATTAAACCAGATGAAACCAACACTGATTATCTACTTTAGATATTGATCTCACCAAAGCCCTTGCTCAATCAAGAGAAAATATTTTGCCATTATGAAATCAGTAATCACCAGACCAAGGCATAAGGATTATCAACCCAGACTGATAAATGAGAGAAGTAAAAAAAATGAAATATTTGATACAAGAAAAAAAAAAAAAAGAAAAGAATGTCATATACTTTACTCTGAAGTTATCTTGACATAAGTGACATGGCATGTAAAAATAAAAAAGTTTTTTTCCTTAAAAAAAAAAAAAAAAAAAAAAAAAAAAATCAAACCTTGACAAAATATTTGTTTTTGAATATATAATCAAGGAAATTTCTTAAGTGAGCAAATACCTTTTCAAAATCAAGAATGTATGGTTTGAATGATTTGGAGAGATTAACATAAAATCAAATCTGTAACAAATAATGATTAGGAGTTTATAAATCAGCCTGAAAGCCATTAACTAAGAAACTTGAAAAACAGAATTATTTGTTTATGCTTATCAACTGCATATATTGCCGAACAAACCATATAATCAGTTATGCATGCAAAGAATTTGTATTAAATGATATCATCATCAATGATATGTGAAATTTAAGTGGATAGATACATGGTGCAAAACGCCCAAGATCAAAAGAGAAAACTTATCCTCTAAATTAAAACAATTACACAAAGAAAAAAAAATATTAAAAAAATGTCTTATATTGAAAAGCCCTTAAAGTCAAACATTGGATGAAATATCCACTCCCAACCTCAATTTCTAAATAGTATTCTACTTGTTAAAGGGGTCAAAATAATAAGTTAAATCTAAATAGTGCTGGGAACGTTTGAAGTTTAAGTGAAACCCAGCTGTCTCTAGTGGGAAAGCAATGTATATGTACTTGACATCAAGAAGCAATTACAGAATTGGCCACTTATCAAGTAAATGAAAACATAAATAAAAAATAATTTGAAAAAGACATCAAATAGAAAAATCAATGAAGGTTCAATTGCTAACATACACCTGTGACACTCAGAGACTTTCACCAACTGAACAAATCTCCCCACATTGTGTTTCAATTCTTAATTACATTGGTGTACACAAAAACTGGGAAAAGCCTTATGTGTTTTTTTTTAAAGGAACAAAAGATGAAATAATCACCATGGCGATAACAATAACGGAAAACAAATTCTGTATTCATTATACTGGTTATTTATTTATGAACTCACCTGGTACTATCTGGGAGTAGATAGATATTCTAAGTGTCACCTTCACTGCTACTTGTCATCTCTTATGATGGACTAACAGACAAGGTCCTCCTTTCAGTCAGCAAGAATTCCAATTGCCTCCCATCAATGACTCTCCTACCACTCCTCTGCCCATTCCTATATCACAACACTTTCTGGCTGTCCCTCTACATCTGGACAGACATTAGCCTTATCACTCTTACAGCCAGCTTGTTTCTGATCCTCAGTCTCATCACCCTCAATGGGTAGCTTACAATTGACTGGCACCCTGCCTATACAAGCATATGACCAGAATTTTCTAACTTATCACCAAGAAATTTTTCTGAAAGAGTTCATTTATTTCCTTTCTACCTACTTAGTGGCTGCTTTGAAGATCTTACTTCTAAACTTTGCTGCTGGTCATAGCCCTCCCCTTCATTCCAGATAAAACCATTTACAGTTCATCTGACTGTGAAATAAGTTTGCAATATAAAAAGAACTTTTTTCTCTCAAATTTAGAATTCACACGTTCAGAAATCCTACAAGAGCAATAACTGAAATCTTTAATTTTTAAAAGTTTATTACATTAAGATTATTTTTATTCTTAAAATTCCAATGTGTTAGGAAGAGAAAATAATTCATGTAACTAATAGCCATGTGAGATAACTGATGTTTCAACATCAAAAGCCAAGGTACAATTTCTGAATTCAAGACAACTAAATAGACAAGCTTAAAATAAATAAATAATAATTACAGGAATTTAAAGTGTCAATGGCAAGTTAACTTAAATAGGAAGAACATGAAAAACTTTTTCAGTCTTGAATCAAGACAGAAAGTCTTCAACTTTAAAAGAACAATATTCTCAAGTTGTTATTTAAAATAATAAACCATTGAAGTAGCACAATTTTTTAGTTCCAAAATCAAAGATAAAAAAGATATAAATAAGCAGTCATCACAAAACAAAATCTAAGTAAATATTTAATGCAAAAGTAAATTGTTTGAAGAATCAGGTTTCCAAAACAGATGGTATGTGAGTTGTTTAGGCTCAATTGCCAATTCCCCAACTTCAAAGGACTGTCAAAGACAAGTATGTCAACAGACATAAATATTCAGTGAAATGAACATCTAATATGCTTGCTTGCTTACTCACAAACCATGCAAGTGACTAACACTGTCTTCTCAGTAATGATTTTCCTTAAAAGTAAAAGGTTTTAAATATATTATGGTTACAAAAACATCTACATCTCTTAATTAGTTATTACGGGAACACATGCAGTGGCTAATTCAGCATTTGTTCAGATAGTTTGTGTTTTTATATTACTAGATTAAAGATGTACTCAAATCTAAAAAGGAGCTCAACTGAAAAGCTTTCATATTCTTATCAATATATAAGATAGCCATGACTGTATTATACATAATATAGTAGTAATTTTATTCTCTGATGATTGCAAATCCCATAACACATTAGAATCATAAGGGCTCTACATATATTGCCACCATAGCAGCAGTGGTGTGCATTGAACAGGATAGCATGACAAAGCCCAATCCACATCAGTTTGGTTTTGAATTCAGAGTATTCCTTTTCAGTTGATTGCTACCTCAAGGCTAGAGAGTTCAGTCTGCCCTTCTATTTAATCTATAGCTAGAGGAAGATGGATTTATCCTTTTTCAAAGGCATTACCACAAATTGAATAAAACAGATAAAGTGTGAACTGAACTCTGCAACAACTGGCATTTTAACTATTACAAGATCATTTTTTTAAAATCTGAAGCAAAAAAAAGGCTAGCTTAACTTAAATTTTTAAAATGAAATATTTTATATTCAATTTTCCTCCAAATTCATGTCAATTCTTATAACTACAAATAGACAATTGCTGTAACACTAGGTGTCAGCTAGGTTTAATTAAATAAACTAATTAGGCAAGATACAATTTTTATTTGAGCCTTCTTGAAGAAGATTACATTTAGAGTTCAATGTTCATTTCTATGATCAATGAAACAGTGCAGTTCAAAATTATATGAGCAAACTAAATACTATTATAAAAATAAGACTTTACATAGCATAAGTTAATAATTTTGAAATCAGTACAAGTACAAAAATGCTTAGAAACTAAGAGCTTCAAATCTTCAATATTTTCTCATGAATGAACATTAAAACTACTTTTGGTAGGCAAGCACCATCTAATCAGAGAATGCTTCAGAATATCTTATATTGTATACAAATAAGTCACAAAGATAAATGTTTTAATAAATTTGTATCAAGAATTTTATTCAACTTATTTTAAAATCAAATATGCCAGACATAACAGACACTATAACTATGAAATTGAAGAAAACTATGATAACAATGTGTTTGTTTGTTTAGAGTGAGAAATAGAAAATTCAAGAGGTGCAGAATAATGTATTGCAAGATAACTTGTCAGTTGTATGATCATATGCATACATGTGTTAATGCCTACAAGGATGCATTTATATATAAAAAATATTAATAATGTCTAAAAATGGTTAAAATTTATAGTAAGGGATTCTACCGAGTCCTATTTGTTATTACAAAAAAGTTTTAATTCATGAAGTAGTTGTTAAGTCGGGAAATTAAAAATAGATCATTCTAGAATATTTGAGAAAAATCTAGATAATTCAAGAGATATGCTAATTAGGTGCTAGCATCTATAAAAATAGGTTTTGGGAAAAAGAGTAGTCAGTTGGACCTTTTGGTAAATTTTTTGTGTTGTGAGGGGGGAGAAGCCCAATTATGGCTTCATCTCCCCAGTCATCTAAGTCTTCTGCGGTTGTGCCAATAGTGACTCATTCACCATCTGTTTGGAAGAATGCCCCCTCCCCCCCGTGAAGAGGGATTCAAGTTATTACCTGCAGATGTGGGAGAAGTACAAAGAGTACTTCAAAGAAAAGGAGCTAATTGTCATCCTGGAAGTGGGAAAAGAGATAGCTACAAGGACAATTTTCCTGCTGACATCAGACCCGAAAACACGAAAGTTTGTGGGCATCAGCAGGGAAAACATAGAGGAAAAATTTGCCCAAAAATTTGCCAGGAGATCCCGTGCCATGTGGAATGTCCTCCTTGGCACAGAGGAAGAAGCTAAAAAATTAGTGGGAACATGTCTGCAGACAAAAGGAGTACGCTTGCAGACCAAATACTTAGGCACAAGACACACCCACATAATGATCCACGGAGTACCCCTTGACATCAGTTGTGACCATGTGGGAGCTTTTCTAACCCAGTTTGGCATGGTGGAGGAAGTAAACAGAGTAATCAGCAAGGCTGGTGTCTCTACCGAGGACATCAGTGCCTATGGCATCATGGATAGGGCAAATTTTCTGTGGGTACCCGACATCCTCCTATGTGGCGGAAGAAAGTTGTTTGTCACCGTGGAGGGGCATAGGCCGCATTGTTGGTTTCGTGGGATGGCAGGCCATTTGGTTAAAATGTGCCCCTCAAAAAAAACAAGATGCCAAAAAGCAAACACCGGCAATACCGCTGGTGATAAAAACACAAGTACCGGAGGCGAAAAAGGCCAGAACTACTGAGTGGATTGAAGTGGTGAGGAAGGGGAAGAAGGTAACTTCCTCTCCTCCACAATTGGAGAAGCCTCCATCTCCAGTCAAGGAAAAGACTGAGATGAAACAACAACAGCAATAGCAACAAAAACAACAACAGCAGCAGCAGCAAAAGCAGCAACAGCATCAACAAGAAAAAAGTGAATGTGGATGAAATGCCTCCCCAGCGTTCCTCATCACTTAAAAGAAGGAGGGAGGAGGAGGAAGAAGCCAATCTGCCTCCCCAGTGAGATTTATCTCTACACCTTTCCCCATACCCACCTCTCAACCAGAAACCCCTGCCCCGAAATCAAATCAATGCTCCCCCAACATTGGTAACCCCCCACAAAAAACAGAAAAAGTAAAAAAGAAAAAGGAAAAATCTTTTTAAAAAAGCAGACATTTGTGTTGTAAATAGAGTGGCCTTGGAGGGGGGATCTTTCTTCCCAGAAGAGGACCCTCCTAAGGCCGCTGTTCAAACTAAATATGATTGATGGTAAGTCAGTCGAAGACCCTACAAATTTCCCAGGCAGCCCCAGGGTACTCACACTGGTTAGAAATACCGGGGGTAATTTGAAAGTATGGGAGTTTATTCAGGGAGCAGTTGAGGATTACTCTAAAATAAAAATGGCCCGTCATTCTCTACCCCTCTATTTATATAGCCGTAAAGCTAAATTTTCCTACAGACGTCGGCGGCATTGTCCAGGACGGATGAATTACATCTGATATTGGAATAGGAAGCCTGGAACAATCCGTTGGGGTCCCTACTGCCATTGATTTCCGCTCTGTATGTGACCAGGAGTAATTTTTTGCTTTCTGTTTCCAGATCTAAAAGATGTCAATTAAGTTAACCACCTTGAATGTGAAGGGCCTTAGGGATTGGAGTAAGGCTGCCTGCCTGCTTTGGGACCTCTTGTCTTTTGGTGTGGATGTCGCAGCAATCCAAGAGACTCACTGTTTGCAAGGCCAATCAATGCCTGTGTGCTGTCTAATGACTTTGTTGTCTATTCAGCATATAGGAACCGGCTGGCCAGAGGAGTTTCTTTGCTGGTCAAGCATACCCTGGATGCGAAGGTGGATCTTGTCCATGTCAGTGCTGAGAGCCGGCTGATCGTGACCGATATTGCAGTGAAAAGCAATGCATTTCAACTGGTTGCAGTTTATGTGCTCAATGACCGGGAAGAGCGAGTCTCGTTTTTTCAGCGGTTGGAGCCCTTCCTGGTGGATTCAACGCGACTCATCTTAGTGGGGGTCTGGAATGCCATCCTGGCCCCATGCTGGATAGAGGGTGGGAGCTAAAGGGAAGGCATGTGATCATAGCTTGGTCGATCTCATCGAGGATTTTGGTCTCATCAATAGATACAAGGGTGAGAAGATGTGGACATGGGCTAATAGTTGGCCTCCTACCAAGGTAGCTAGCTAGAATTTTAGTTCGTGAAGCCAACATAGATCTTTTAGATTGTCCCATGTTCAACTGGTTAGGCTACTCGGACCACAAACTCACTTGTGCCCGGGTAGATTTAGAAAATAGGCCTAGAATGGCTGGTTACTGAAGTTCAATGTGTCCTTACTGGACAGGCGAGACTTTCGGTGCCAGCTAATTAACTTAGTGCAGTGGACGTTAACTGGGGGAGTCATTGGGAATAAGTGGCGGAAAAATCTCAAGAATAGTATTAGGTCTTTCACCACCAAGTTCAGTAAATGGCTCAAACTAGATAAGGCTGACATGGTGAAGACAGAGCTAATTACTCCTGGGTAGAGGCTGGTCAGGGATCCACTAGAGATAGCCATAGCTAAGGAGGCCCTGGAGCGGTCGACTAGAGATCATTACATGGGTCAGGTAATTAGACATAGGTTAAGCAAGATGTCTTCCAAAGCTGTGAACATGGGCGCAGAACTGTGCAAGGAAGAGATTTGCCAAGGCGGCGACCAGTACATTCGAAAGGTTCGCAACCAAGAGGGACATATTCTTCGGTCAACTGATGACATGTGCGATACATTTTGCAGCTAGCTGCGAGGGAGAGATTACGGAGGGCAAAGTCTATGCGGCTTTGAAGAAGGTCAGCAGAGGCAAATCGCTGGGTTTCAAGGGTTTGCCCTATGAATTGTACTTGAGGCTGTCGCACATCTATGTTCTGATTTTGACTGTAGTGTTCAACAACTGGTTCTGGCAGGGGGTCTATCCCCAACCGGTTCACCAGGGGTGTGATCACACTGTTGAGAAAAGGCAAGGATGTGGGAAGGTGTTAGAGGGTTAACGGCCCATAATTCTGCTAAACACAGAATTAAAGATTTTGGCCAAGATATTGCAAAATCATTTGCAATTAGTTGCCAAGTCACTGTTGGGGCCTGAGCAGACTTGTGCTGTGAAGGTCCGAACAATTCAGAGCAACCTGCATCTTATACACACGATCATAGAGGGGATAAAAGACGACGAAGAAACCACACTGATCAACTTGGATCAGCCCAATGCATTTGATAGGGTTGACCATCGATACCTGGCAGCTGTCCTGCAGGCCGCTGGATTCGAAACCAACTTCTGCTGCTGGATTAGCCTCCTGTATCAATCCCCCACAGCTGTGGTATAGGTGAATGGAAAGTTGTCGGGCGTCCTGGTGTTGTCTAGGTCGGTTCAACAGGGTTATCCAATGTCGCCCTACTTTATGCTTTGGTGTTGGAGCTCCTCCTTCACCAGCTAAGGGACAGGCATGCAGTTTGGCCCTACGTGGAATCAGTATCTCTGGTGGTGCTCGAGCCAGGGTTTCCGCGCATGCCGATGACGTCACTACTTTCATGTCCTCCCAGAGTGACATCAAGGTGGTACAGAAGGTGCTTGAATGGTACAAACAGGTGACAGATTAACCGCAACAAGTTGTCCAGCTTGCGGTTAGGTGCCTGGAAAGGCGTTACCCTTCTGGGGCCCTTCGACTGGACGAACGGCCCTGTCCGCATTCTTGGAGTGTTGTTTAGTCCCAACCTCCAGTTGGAGAAAAATTGGTCAGAAGTACTGGCAAAGGTCGGCGCGTGCTACATATGTCTTTCCCATTATCCTTTACCGGTTGTCAGTACTTCCACTTTGTAAAGAGCATAGGGAGGTGATCGAGCGTTTGCTATTCTCCCTTCTGTGGAGAGGACGCAAACACTACGTCGACAAACATGTCTGTTACTAATGTCCATGCCATGGGAGTCTGGGAATGCCGTACCTGATGGGCCACAAGGTTGCATCAAGGTTGGTTTTTCTCGGGTGAGTGATTTTGGAAGACTCATTGCTGGTGGGGATAGTGAGGGACGTTCCCTAGCCTTACTATCACTCCCCTCATCTCGAGGCGGTGCCGTAAGTCTAAAGGGCGATCGAGTTTTCTCCTTGAATGTCTAGTATCCTTGCAGGCCATTCCACAGTTCAATGACCTTTCACAGCCTAAGAGAGTCTTCTATCATGGGTTAGTGGAGGGGGTCACGAAAGATTCATTACATAATGTACTCCGTTTGTCAGAGGATGAGCTTCGCTCGTTCTGGTCTTGGGCACCAAGTACCAATTATCTCAGCAACGCTGAGTTTTTGCTCACCTGGCGATTGGCTTGGAATCGGTTGCCTCTCAATGACATGGCCTTCATATGGGGCCTGACGGATTTGCCAGATTGTGAATGCTGCAACCTTGGCTTGGAAGAAACGGCTTTGCACACCTACCATTGTTCGTGGGTTCGCCCTCTATGGGACCATGTTGGCAAGTTGACTGCTCGTATCGCGCCGTAAGAGCTTGTGCTCATTGATCGTGCATTTGCCTGCGACAATGTGTCACCCCCGTTTTCTGGGATGAAGCGTATGGTGTTCTGTTGCTGCTAGCCACGACTTGAATGATGATCTGGACAACATGAACGGGGGAAGTCTTGCAAGGTCAGTGTCTTTCTCATCAGGATCTGATCCGATATTTTGAGCTGATGCTCAAAATAAGGATTAGAACTGATTGGAAACGTTTGACTTCGACAGAATTCAGCAAAAGGTGGGTAAATGTGGCGAGCCTGGTTCACATGAACGGGGCTAGTCTTTTAGATCTGCTGATTACATCGGGGTGGATTCCTTTGGAACCCTCCCCTGGTTAAGGCAGCTCTCTTGTGTACCTAGTTAATGTGAATGAATGTGTTCCTAGCCTGTACCCGGCCTTCTCTTTTGTTATGATCCAAGTCAAGATTCCCAACCTCTCCTGTTTGCTTTGGCCTCCTTTTATCTCGACTGGTTCAGCTTTTGATTGTGCCATTCCATTAATTATTTTACCCTCCCCCCACACTCCCTTAGTGAGTGTGCTTCTTGATTTCACCGGTTGGATGGGTCTTACTAACACTGTTTATTATTTTAGTTCAAAAATTTGTTGTATTTTTAGTTTGTTTTTGGGTTCATACCCCTCCCATCATTTCATCTTTCATTAAATGTTTTAAATTATATATTATATTGTATATAAACGTATTTTTATTGTCATGGGTAACCACCATTTTTTGTAGGTGCCCCTTGTAAATTTGTGGTATTGTGGTGTATGAAGGATTGGGAGGTGATGGATGGGTTCCTTTGGTGATTGTGCAAATAGTAATGAGTGAATGGGTCATGATAGTATTTAGCTAGGTATAGGGTAGTTCAGTGAGTACCAACCTCTGCCTATCTCCTTTTTGGCCGTGTGCCATAATTTTGTATTTTTACAAAATAAATATTGTTGTTAAAAGGATTTGCTGACATTATCAACTTCGGCGTGATTCAGGATTTGTATATCCAGCCAGAAGAATCTTTACTAAAAGTTGCCAACCAACTAAAACCTGAAAGAGAAATCTCATGGAACTAAATGGGTAAATAGAATTTTTTGATTCTTTCATTGACCAAACAAAAAAAAAAAAATTCTTTATATACACATTTGAGGATTTCCAGAAATAGTACTTAGAATAATCGTAACATGTAAAAAAAAATTACTTTACCCACTCCTTACCTCTTCCTTCATAACACTTCACCTGCCAGTAGTAAACTATGTTTTCTATTTGAATGCAAAAATTGTATATTTGTAAATATTTTTATTTTGTGTTTTTTGTAAATTAAATATTTGTCTGTAATTTAGCTGTGTTTTGGTCAATTTTTTTTCTTTTGTTACAATATATAACATATAACATGCCCAAGTAGAATATACAGTATATTAATACTAAGTCCGAGTATTTTGATACCTCTTATATTGGAACCTATGCACATAAGTGTTCAGCTACTGTAATCTAGTTATATTATTGGTATGCTTAATATTGAGTAAACTGAAACATTGTTACAATTTTATTTTCTATCAGTATTACTTCTTTTGAATAATCTACTTGAAAAATCCAATTAATCAAATTTCCATTGTGTTATCATTCCCAATTCTTACTGTTGAGAATTTAAAAATATATGAATATGCTTATTTTTGAGATATACAATGTGTGCCAGATAGTTGAGAACATCTTTAGTAGACCATAAATGAAAAACAACTTAAAAGGTGAAGTTATGTGGCATGTGCCAAATTGATACTGTCATTACTCTTTCAGGTGTATAGAGTGCATTAACATATAAGCTTTCAATCTGAAACTGGAAATAAAAGGACGTACCAAACTTGTGGAAATAACCATCAACCACAGTAACATGGAGATAGCCAAACAGGAAGAAAAAGTGGCTCTGTGCAAGTCCCCATTGAATTATCTACAGTGATATACAACAAATTCCTGTCATCTGTAATAGACCTGAAGCATTGTGTGCAATGAAGGCACATGACATGTTGCCCCACTTCTTCCCAAAAGGCTTCAGAGTTAATATCTCCATTGGAGATAGTGGTCATGTCTCCCGATTGAGAAGGTGGCTTCAAATGTTTCAAAAGAACTCTACTTGTTCTCATTGGAACCACAAAAAACAAAACAAAAAAACATACCAATATTTTTTCTATTCACTATTTTTCTTTATATTGTAATTTCTCAAATACATGGCACACTTGTATAAAAAAACAACTATTTTATAATCTACCACTAATGTCTTTTGCTGTGTAGAGTTAGCTTTGTTACAAGAAGTGACAGTGTCTGTTCCAAGATGTCTATGAAGTGATAAAAAAAAGCAAAGCACAATAATTGGATAAATATTTTATGCTCTCATTTTAATGGCATAGATAAACTAGTAAAAAATATTCAGAGAACTTTTCCTTTTTTATTTTATCATTTCACTCCAAGCAAGGTGGTACTGCCACTGATGTGTAGGGGGCTACATAAGAGAGTTAAAGTTTTAGACAGGGGGAGAGTGAAGACAAACACGAACCAGCTACAGAGGGTGAAAGAGAAAGGGCAAGAAAAGGATGTGAACAGAGGAGTGAAGACAGTTACGAAGGTAGAGAGAAAAGAATTAGAACAAGATACACAGGGTGATGTGGAAAGGGCTGGAGTTAAGTGGATAAAAGATGGGAATTGACTTTGCATTTAAATTCTTGGAGGTTATAGCCATTAGGAAAGCAAGTATATGGAAGGGAGTTCCACAGGTGGGAAGTGTGAGAAAAGAAGCTGCTGGAGTAGAATTGTCGTCTGCATTTGGTTGATCTAATTGTAAAAGGGTGGGACTTTGTTGCCAGTCTGGTTGCCCAAGTAAATTCTTGTGAAGGGGGCACCAGTGACCTAAGCAGAAGCCATGAAAATATTTATAGAAGAGATAGAGGAAAGCCATATCCCGCTGATGAGAAAGTGGCTGGAGTCGAGCTGCCAGGTCAGGACCAATCACATTACAGATTCTCCTTTGAAGCCTGTCGAAAACACTGAGACGAACAGCAGGAGCACCTGATCAGATATGACAACAATATTCCATGCACGGTCGAATGGTTAATTTGTATATGTGCAAGATGGATTCAGGCAGAAAAAAACTTCCTGGCCTGACAGTGACCCAATCTTCCTAGCAGTGGATTTAGCTATTGATTCAATGTAATGATTTCACTTGAGGTTGGAAGAAAGGGCAAGGCTGAGGAGGCGCAGTGTATCATTTCCAGGGAAACTTGCTTGGTCCATGCTTATGGGTGGCAAGAGAGATTGCCTGTGATGGTTGACAGATAGGAGTTTCGTTTTAGAGGCATTGAAATTTATTAGCCACTTCTTACCCCAATCCACTAGTGAGTGGAGGTCCTTCTCGAGATCAGCAGCGAGGTTATATTTGTCCACCTCGCCAGATTTCTTACTGATGCAGGAGTAGATGGTGGTGTCATCTGCATAGATGCCTACTTGGGATTTGATCATGTCTAGATCATTTATGAAGATTAGAAAGAGCGTTGGGGCTAGGATAGAGCCCTGGGAGACACCAGCATTTGTGCAGTAGGATGTAGAGGCATGCCTGTTCAAGACAACATTCATTATGCATACAGAAAAGATTGGATCAGATTAAGCAAGTGTTCAGTGATACCATAGCCCTGTAACTAGCACAGGAGGCCAGCATGCCAAACCCTATCAAAAGCCTTGGATATATTTAGGCCAACAGCACAAGCCTTGCCGAACTTATTAAGGGCCTGGTATATGTACTCTGTGATGGTCATTTTCCATAATCAAATGAGGTTTCCTCATCTACAAAGTCATTAAGCCACATCAAAGCGATAGCAAGATGTTAGTTGTTGTGACGAGCAAACAAAAAATATCCAGGAATATCAAAAAAAAAAAAAAAGAGTAACCACTTCATTAAATCTAATTTGAATTTTTTTTAAACCTTGAAATATTTGGCAGTATAAGGATTTGCAAGAATAAGCAAGAAAATTTTTCAATTTAGTCATTTATGTTTAAAATAAAAAGAAAAATAAATAAAAGTTTAAGCAGAGATAAAAATGCAAAATTTCAATGCAACACAAAATCTAAGCTAAAATAATGTTCAGAAAAATCAACTAAATAGTAACTATTTATTGTAAATAGTTACTATTTAGTTGATTTTTCTGAACAGAAGAGTTAAATTCATCTAATATAATAAAAATAAAAGATACTTTTCCAAGTTTCTACCATCTGGTATTTTCAAGTCACATTTAATATTTGTTTAACTTTGAATTAAAAAAAAAGATGGAAATAAAATGATTAATATTTCAAATATTTTATAACATGAACTTAAATTAATTTGAAGTCAAATGGATTAAAAAAGAAAATATAAAATGTAAAGAGTATTAGGCTGAACATTACAGATGTTCATAATTTTAAGATATAATTGGTCATTTCAGGATGCAGTGAGAAGATAATAAAATGAGCCAAATTTTGTAGCATACACTAAACTATGACATCTCTAAATATCCTAAATAAGAACAAAAACTGCTTTTCAATTTTAATTTAACTGCTCCAAATAACTTTGTTTTATAAATATAATTACATATACATCTTCACTAAACAAAACTTGCAGAGGAAGGTAATAAAATAATTGAGAAGACCAGGTGTTGCATGACTTTTCTTTGAACAGTTAATCCAATAACCATAAATAATACATCTATTAATACAAATATGATGTGTGTGTGTGTATGTGTGTGTGTGTGTGTGTGTGTGTGTGTTGAGGGGGGGGAGTATTGTATTTTTTATTCCTAAAAAGTCCCTCCAAATCTAAATACTGAAATAGAATATCAAAAAGAAAAAATTTTACATTTTTGCTTGCCATTAGGCACAAGCAGAGTTGTACTTGAATTGTCCCTTATAACTTTACACACAAAAAAGGTTTGCATTGTTAATCAAAAGAAAGAATGTTGTAAACATTTTCTAACTGGGCAATTTAAAATCTTCTCTATCAATTTTATATCTAATGCTACAAATACTTTATAAAAATTTTAGATTGCTCTAAATTGACATCTTTAAAAAATATAATGAAAAGTTTGAAATAAATAAAAAACAAAGAAAATTTCTGAAGATGCTATATTTATCTGCTGTTGAATGAAGAAAGAAATCAAGCTTGATAGAAATGAAGAATGCTATAATAAGCAACAAAAGAGACTTTGCATGTATCAATCCAAATGCACTGAGTGAAAGCAATACACCAAACAAGTCCATGTGATGCTTTAGCAGTCAGTAGCAATCAATGGTTGCCTTCACTAAAAGGCAATCTGCAACTTTCTTTTAGCAGGAAAAAAAAATTCTTACAAGAAAATTAGGCAGCCACAGTTATATGAGGATGTTTGATTGCCCTATCTGTGTGCTATGTCACCCATCACAATTTGAGTATGCAAGCTTCACTGAGTGAGCATAGATGATGGATTTTGATAAATTTATAGTTTCTACCAATTCCCATATTGTGTAATGCAGTTTATTCTCAGCCAATGTCTTGGTTTGGCTGTCATGGGGTGGGTGGGCTGAGTGGTCATCAACAAGGTTACAATCACCATTTCTAAACTTCTATACATTTTTGTCAGCTAAAGCACCTTTCACCATACATAGCACATTTTTTGTTGTTGCTTGCAAGGCATTTTTACCTTTACAGTAATAAAAAAGCATCACCTTATAATCTTCCATTTTCATAGGAATCAAAATTTACAAAAATGAAGTAATTTTAAACTTTCTTTCTCAAGAGATAGTTGGTAGTAGGCTCTAATCAGAAATCTAAGCATATTATATCTACTGATAAATTTGACATGTTCTAATGTATTGGAACATGAACTAAAAATCGGTATGAACTTTCCAGACAACCCAATATTTACATACACACCAGAACAAATTGCTGCAGCATAAAAGTGATCATGTGATTAAAGATGTAGCTGGTATTTAAAGAAGATCATTCAAGGTATGAGAGGGGAAAAGAAAACCTTATATAACAAAGATCTTATTTTTTTGGTAAATCTAAGATGAAGTATCCTGATTTGGTAATAAATAAAAATCAAGATAACATCCAAATGTAGTTATTTCACAAATTAATGAAATAATATAACATCAAGTTGAGATTTTGTTTTTATATATATCTAAACACTTTTTAGAATACCAAATTTATTACTTATAAATACTTTTAGTCAACACATTTCAGGAAGAACTTTTAATATTTAAGATACAAAACCCACACATTCAAGCATACCTTCAAAAAGACCAAGAGAAATCAATTTGGTAAAATAAACTTCAAAAGAACAAAAAAAAATTATACTCCATAGAAATTAAGAATGTTTCTTCTCCACTATAAGAAATGCCATTACTGTGCAAGTAAAAACAAAGGCAAAGCAATTTAAAAATAAAAGAAATAATAAAAATGAATAAAAACAAGTGCCAGGCTATTAATTTAGTCTCTCAGCACAACCAAACTAGAAAGCAACATTAAGTAGACACAATCTACTGTGAAAACAAAGGATTTTATATGATATCAGAATTCTTAAAACTCAGAGTATTAAAAGCTTTATAAGTACAAAATAAATGCCATGAATAAAGAGTTTTCAGATGTAGTTTGAAGTAAGTTTTTATTCTCTTGGGTTAGGTGACAGTTAATTGAATAATATGTTTCTGTCATATTAGATTCAAGCTAAAGACAGATTGCTTATAATGTAAAATAAGACCAAGGAATCCATGTTAGAAATAAACAGCCATTGAAACTAAAACAAATTGGAAGGAAAGATTACCAAATGCAATAAAGATTCCATTTTGTAAATGAGAAAATATATATGTGCACACAATATATAAACAATTATTGAACTGAAATACAATATTGACTAATATTGAACTTTTTTTTAATACAGTACTCATTATCCTTTATAACCGTATTTAATATAAATGTAATGTTTTTTAGGTCTTATTAAAAACCTACCAAGCAAATATGTAATTAAAAGTTATGGTGATCGAACCAATCATCAGACACTTAAAATTAGTCGGTTCCATTGTTTGTGCCTATTTATACACATGAGCAGCAACTACCACTGTCACTCACAAAAGGAAAAGACTGAAGCAGTTTCCACCCATGAAACAAGCATGCACTTAAATATTCATTGAATAAAATAAAAAAATATCCATATACATATTTTCATCTTCTTTCATATATGTTTCTATCTCAATCAATGTCTAACTAGATCAACAAAAAAACTTGTTCATATACCTACACTTGCTCTTTAGTTTCAATTTTTTGTTGAGGAGTTTTTGTTGAATAAGAAATTCAAGAAATGTTATAATTTGAAATTTTGTGTGCAACCATAACTCTCAAAATTTAAATAAACCTTTTTAAGTTTGTGCCATTTTTATATTCTACTCAACCACAGCTGATTTTCAGGATTTATGCAACTGTGTCCATATATATTTAGATAGTGTTGTGCTGCTTTATAGTATTAAGAGGTTTTATGGGTGTAAAAACCTTTCTTTCCAAAGAGATTCCATGACTCCTAAATAAATCATGTCAGGATTGCCATCAACTTTAAGCATTGTTTAGTATATTACATATTACATGTTTTTCTGTTGATACTTGCCACAATGGTATTCTTGTCTACAATTACAAAAGGAGGTACTATTAATACTGGTCTTCCATAGTAATTCATAATTGAGTTTATTAACTGCATCATATTATTTATTGAGCTGTATGTTTCTTTGGGAAATGTGTTTCAATTAAATTAATAAACAGTTTCCCTACTCTAGTTTTAAATGATGGAATTAAATAATGGCTTAAGCCAAGTTATATTAATTTTTCTGTTATGGTTGGTATTCCGCTTTTCATCGATATATGCAACAGCTTGAAATAGTACCTACTTATACTAATAGTGCCCATTCATTTTTTTTTTTTAATTATTGAAAATTGTTTCATTACTAGAATTTGCTGATGATCCTTTACATGTTGATTGAGACACCTGATTAAAGACAGTATTTTAGAAGAGACACTGCCTTGCTTTCTACATGGTGATACAGCTCCTTTTAGTAGGTTGGGGGTAATAAATTAGTTACTAAGTAAAAAGCCCAATGCTTTAAACAAATTTATCAACCTTTTCCTTATGACATTGACTGAACTCCATTTTTTGTTTCTCGGTAGGAACTACTCCAAGGTCCCCTTGAGCTACATTATTGTTTAGAGCAGCCAGCAAGTAAATCCCAAACAATGTTCAATCCAAATTTCTCATAGCAATGTCAAAGAGCCAAGAAGTCCTTTTCTTTATTCACACTTTCTTGTTGTGGTATGAACCTTTATTTGCGATTATATTTAACAATAGCAATCTGTTCATCTTATATATTGATGCATCCTTTTTGCTATGTTTAAAGCTTTATCCAGTATTTCTTTTATGAAGGAATAAAATTTTTTAATGCTGAATTGGATAAGGGTACATTTTTCTTTAATTATAATGCTGTTGAAAAAATCTGATGCAGATTTGGTGCATTTCCATTTATTTACATTGTTCTTTCTATAGTATTTTCCATATGAGATCCAGTGTACATTTGCTAATCTTTTCAAGTTTATATTTTTTGTTAGATTAATTACTCCACAAAAAAGATTTCTCCAGAAATCATTTTTATGATTCTTTACAGTAATATAGGACTGTGCTTTGACCAGATTACAAACTTTCAATTTAGGTAAGTATTTTATATTCCATCATTTGGCATTTCTTTATAAAATTTTATAATATCCTCATTACTATACATGTTCAGCTCCATTTTGTATAGTATATTCTACCAGATTTATCAAGTGGGACAAACACAGACAATTTTTAAGTGCTTGGTGATCAGTTTTATCACCATGAAACCATTGGTTACATATATGCTTAACACACACACATATATATATATATATATATATATATATATACACATACACATACAAAGTAAACCTCTTTATTTCTCAAATAAGAAAGATGTAACAAAAGTCAAATTTGGAATTAAAAAAGAGGACAACAAAATATGAGCTATCTTTTAGATAATCTTTTTTTCAATGGTTTTTACATATCAAATGTTTTGTGACAAGCTTAAGCTCCACACCATCTTGCTAACAGAGTGGGCCCTCATAACTGTGATCTTCTATACACACTGTAATACCCAAAATAGCTGGAAACATGTCTGGCCAGGCAACATGACAACAACCTTCTATGGCCCAATGGCAATGCTCAATGATTAAAGAAAGGTGTAGTAACTAAGGTACTACAGAATGCAGTGCATACTCTACAGACTGATGAGTCAAGTGGTACCGGCATTAAACAAGGACATCATTTGGGCCAACATATTTGACACAATCACATTATTTTTCTATTATTGCATATACAACTACATAAATTTTTGCAAATGGAGGTAAGGACAAAACCATACAAGCTAATACTACAATCAATGAACATGAAATTTCTAAAAGTTTGAGGTTTCCATGCTTCAGTGTAGAAATGATTGATGCAATCAGTGATTACATTGAAAAGTTGATCAGAATATATATGAATACATAAATTTAAAAAAAAAAATTACTATTGCATCGCAAGTTAGGTACTTTATAAGGTTGCTTGCACTTTAAGCCTTCTGCCAGATTAAATTAAGCTTAGTAAATGCCAATAAAATGACCATCTCCAGTAAATGCCAATAAGCATAGCCATCCCCTGCAAATTTTACTAATATTGTAATTCAATCTGTAACTAAAATATGAATCCATGTATTATCTGTAGTTGGAGAGATGTGTATCAAAGTTATTTTTAAATTGAATATCATTCTCTGTACCAATGAACTAATATTCTTAAAGTTTAAGATTTCTAACTTTAATACAGTTAAGCACAAGAAACTTAAAACCTGCTGCTAATGTAATATCAGTCAGAAGCATAACTTATAAAACTAGTAACTTTGAACTCACAGTATGCAAGATCTACAAATGTGTGTTGCATGAAAGAAAAAATAAATCAGCAGTTGAAACTTGACAAAATAAAACACTAATACTTATAAATTAACTTTTCCCAAAGAAACACCAGGTACCCACCACCCATCTTAGTGCAACAGACAAGAATAGCACAAAAAACTATTCGGCAAAGAAACAAGGTTTATTTGTTTTTCAGATTAACAATTGTTAATTTTCAAAATCTTGTTTAAATTCCTTAAAACTTGCAGAAAAAATAAAATAAAAAAGGTTTTATGACTTCCATCTGAGTTGGGGAATCTTATTTATTTTTCAATATTTTCTCCACTCTACCTCCTTATAAGCCTCAAATTTGTTTTTTTTTTGACAAGTGAAATGTTGATCCGAGCTCTAATTGTCTAATATCAAAAGTGAGAGAATCCCCTGTCCTCTCTAAACTGTTTAACTACTGCCTTTCTGCTTCCTGCTTTCCTGCATGCTGGAAATTCTCCTCAGTCGTTCCTGTCTTTAAGAACTGTGGTGAACCCTCGGACCCATCCAACTATCGCCCTATCAGTCTTCTACCAATATTCGGGAAAGTATTCGAGGCTATAATCAATGCTGAAATAGTTCATCATCTCACCGCCCACAAACTGTTCTCTGACAGGCAATATGGATTCCGATTTGACAGGTCCACAGCCGACCTGCTAACAACTGTAATGGAGTACATGCTACAGGCCCTTGATGAGTCTGACGAGGCTCACGCGATTGCTCTGGACATCTCCAAGGCTTTCAACAGGGTTTGGCACCCTGGCCTCCTATGCAAACTACGCGGTTATGGTATTACCGGTCGCCTGCTTGACCTAATCCAATCTTTCTTAAATAACTGCAAAATGAAGGTCGTTCTGAATGGGCGTGCCTCTTCGTCCTACAGCACGAATGCTGGTGTCCCACAAGGCTCTATCCTGGGCCCAACGCTCTTCCTTATTTTCATCAACGACCTCCCAGATGAGATCAAGTCCCAAGTAGGCATCTACGCAGATGACACTACAATATACTCCCGCTCCAGTAAGAAACCTGTCGTGGCGGACAGACATAATCTCGCTGCTGACCTTGAGCGGGATCTACACTCTGTGGTGAACTGGGGCAAGAAGTGGCTTGTCAACTTCAATTCCTCTAAGACCAAGCTGTTGTCTGTCAACCATTACAGGCAACCTCTTCTGCCTCCCATAAGCATGGACCAGATGATTCTCCCGGAGAGTAATACACTACGCCTCCTCGGACTTACCCTGTCCTCAGACCTCAAATGGAAGCACTATATTGAATCCATAGCAAAATCTACTGCTAAGAAGATTGGGTCACTATGTCGATCCAGGATGTTTTTTCCACCTGAATCCATCCTGCATATATACAAGTCAACCATCCGTCCGTGCATGGAGTACTGCTGCCATTTATGGTCAGGTGCCCCTGCCGTTCTCCTCAGTGTTCTTGACAAGCTCCAAAGGAGAGTCTGTAATGTGATAGGTACTGATCTGGCGACTCGACTGCAGCCACTTTCCCATCGTCGAAATGTGGCCTCCCTCTGTCTCTTCTATAAATACTTTCATGGCTTCTGCTCAGATGAGCTTAAGTCACTGATGCCTCCTCAACAGGTGTTTACCCGTGCAACCAGACTGGCAACTGGGTCCCACCCATTCACAGTCAGGTTAGCCAAACGCAGACGACAATTCTACTCCTGCAGCTTCCTCTCTCGCACTTCCCGCCTGTGGAACTCACTCCCGTATTCTTGCTTTCCTGACGGCTACGACCTCCAGAAATTTAAAAGCAAAGTTAATACTCACCTACTAACCACTGGACTCTAGCTCTCTCCCCTCCCCTGTATAATCTTCACTTTCTCTCTGCCCATGTATCTGTCATTGCACCTGCTTTCTCAGCTTTCTATTGTTCCTTTCTAACTAGCTTGTACTCCTCACTCTTTTCTAATTAATCTTTCTACATTTATGTAACCCCCTGCACATCAGTGGCGTTTCTGCCTTGCTCGGGGTGAAATGATTAAAAAAAAAAAAAAAAAAAAAAAAAAAATTTAAAGGTTTTATAGAATCTCAAATGAACATATTCAACATAAAACAAACATAATTGATATTTGTTGTTTCAAAAATTTTGCATATAAAAACAAACAATATTTTGTTTTTTATTCTCATTCAACTTAATTTTTCAGTTAATAGCAGAAAATAACCATTCACACGCTATTAGTCATAAATGGCTCTGGTAGACATATTATCCTGTTCTAAATTATTCTTTGCTTATAATTTATATTTTCTAATTAAGAAGATTGCACTAGCCAGATGTTGAAGCTATTTAGTCTAGGAATAAATGTCAGTTCTTCCATTGAAATGAGTAACAGTGGTCAGTTTGGGATTTAAGTGGAGAGGATCATGACTATTGTACATAACTTTTCCATTCCAAATCATATATATAAGTGGTTAATTTATTTACATATAAGTTAAAAATATTCATTATTCATCTGAAAAACTATCAAAGACATCAACTGTATCTTAGTTTATTACAAATGTGTTATATATAGATAACATATTTTTTAAGTTTAATTTTATGAAAGAAAAAACATCTTACCTAATTTTTACCGTCATGTGTGTATAGTGACATAAATAAATATACATACGAGGAGGGTGTACATATGCATCGTATTATTCAGGTGTTAATAAAACAGTGTTTAATGTATGAACAGAGCTGTACACAACATCAATGAAATAATCAAATTTTATTAACAGCTTTAAGCTTTTTAATTTGCATGTTCTATAGAGTTTCAGTGAAATATTTTAGCCAAATATTCTACTTATTCAGCCAACTTGACTGCTTATTCTAGTAAAGATTTTAAAAATTCTAATGTGCATATAGTACAGATTTCCTCTTTACATTGTTACAACAACAATCATCAGACTAGGGCCCCTGTATGTCCTTTGATTTTTATCTCCAAGTAAAATCTGTAATTCCAAAACAGTTCATTTTCTTTTTATTTCTTGCCCTTTTCAATAATTTATTTTTAAGAGTTGCAAATTTTACTTTTTCATGCTATATATGAAAAAAAGATTGTGAAAATTGCTTCTTTTTGCCAAAGCCAAGTTTCAAGAACTCAAATCAAGTAACAAATGACTAATGCTTAATGTTTACTTTCTAGTCTCAAACTTTTATATTTCATTAAATATTATCAAACTTAAAACACTGACCACATTACAAATTTCATTGCTGGGTCTTAGCAGTTTGTTCAGGTTTGAGGCACTTAGAAGGATTATCTTGTATCATTTGTGTTGATAATGTAATTTATTTTGATAACATTTGTTTTCAAAACAACAATAAATGTAAATAACTTAATAAAATATACTTAAGACATGAAAAGCAAGTTCTAAATCCAAAATAGTTCTTCAGTTAAAGATAAAATACATCTAACAGAAAGTAGTGAAAAGTAATGACATTCAAGAACTTTAGTCAAAAAAACCATTTTATATTGATGTTTGCTTAAGACTCAAGGATGGTAAAAAATGTAATCCAAGAAATTAATCCCAGTTTTTTCCTTCATGATCTCTTGTTGGAGAAAAGAAAGCAAACAAAGTATATGTACATACATCTTTACTTCATATATAAGTCAAGATAGAAATGGAAGCAAAACAGAATCATAATCAGGTCTTACTAGAAGATCATTTAATAATTCACATATACAAAAACGTTGCACATATGAAAGGTTGCAATCAAACATAATTCCCTTCATCCATTTCTTTTTACATTTTCAATATTTACATGATGTAAGAAGAAGAAAAAAAATGCATGTCATAAATTGACAAGCAATTCTGCTAAATTGCATTATTTTGGGTAGGAACCTGAAAATATTTACTCAGAATATAAAATGTTTACCAATAGAAATATAGTGAAATAACACAGTATTAAGAGTCAATATCAATCAGCTAAGTGACAAATTTTATATTTGTATTAATCCTAGTTTTTATAATTTACTAATTTGCAATTTTCCAAAATGACCATTAAGATACATAAGTATGAGATGTAAAAAAGTTCAGCCTAACCAAGAAGGGATTCCAAAATAAATTTGGTCAGATTGAACAGGTGTTCTCTCAAGGAGGCTCCTTGTCTTGCACATTTATTGGGACTTAAGCTCACCCCTGACCTCAAGGTTTATACAATCCAACATTGAAGATGCTGGAATAATGGTCAATTCCTGTACAGTTCCAGTAAGTCCCTGACTCCTCCTTTACAAAAGTCAAATAAAGCTAAACATGGAGTACTGCTTCTATATCTAGGCTGGAGCTGCCTGAAGTTCCACTAGTCCAAAAGATTTTATGAGACCTTGTGGATGATTAATTATTTTCCCCTTCTATATACAACCCCTTTTACACAAAAGAAATGTTACAAACTTCTTGCTAGTCTATTACTATTCCCATGGAGGAAAGTGTGCAGATGAGCTATATTCCTTAGTTCACCAAACTAACACACACTGTACTACATAAACTGAGGCAAATCACTCTCATTCTCTTCATATTCCATTAGTGAGAAGTTCCAAACAAACTTCTTCCCACAAACTACTTTGTGAAGCTAACTCCTAAGAGGATGCTTTCCCAACTATGACAATCTTAACTTGTTCAAATCTAGTGTTAACTACTATTTTTCCCACATATCATAAAATCTTCCTCTTACTGCTCTCATAACAAACTCCTTCTGTAACCCTCTACCCAAAGTGTCTCTTGGGCCTTGCATATAAAAAAGAAACTACTCTTGAATGTGCTATATTTCATCAGAAGCAAGGCATTTTAAAATTTTTTTAATTAAAAAAAAAAAAATTTTGAGCTTTAGGTGCCGTCAAGCTATATAATCACCAATTAAACTAATAAAAAATATTAACTATATAAATTTGGACATATTTCTACACTTATTAACACCACACTATAACAGATTTTGTTATGCAAGTCAATGTTTTCACAAAATTAGCATTAACCAACTGATGTTGATACATTTTTTCAATAAATAACTTACATGATAAATATGTCATGAATTTTAGCTTAATATATATTTTTTTATTTGTTAGTGTGAGATTTTATTATCCAACTTGTCAGTTAAGTACCATATGGTATATGCACTTGGGTGATCATGTCCATTTTGATCCATGACTGACTAGGCAGAAGATTTTCCTGCAGTAAATTGCCATTTCTTTCTGCAGCAGACTGATTGCCAACCAAGGCTACAGGACCCAATTTGACATGTTATTTAACCCATAGCTCGAGAGGGAAAGATGAATCAGTAACTTTCCCAAGAGTATTTGCATGTAAGTGAATGCAACAAATTCAACTTGAATTTGAACTCGGCTCTCTGATTTCTTGTTCTGAGCCAATATCCACTGCACCACAGTGCACATCCAACATGTATCCTATTAAAAATTTGTATGTGTAGATGTTTTTTTATTGTTTCATATAAAGTTGAAACATAGGTTATAAGAAAGATATAACTTCAAAAGAGAAACAAGATATGACACTGATTAATGAGAAAACAATGTTGGAAATTATGAAAAAGTTGAAAAAGAGGAAAAAGAAATATTTTTCGCAAGATCAGTACAAGAAAAATGTCACAGAAAGAGATTTGAGAAAAATTAAAAGGATAATAGACAAGAAAATGAATTAACCACCAAGAAAATATTTGGCAGCTGCTTTTGCAAAGTAAATAGAGGAAAAAAAAAGATGAAGCCTATTAAAAACATTGGATAATTCTGAAGTTAGCATTGTAAGCAGTAAAATTATAAATCACTTCAAGTTGATAATATCAAAATGTATATAAAGCATTAATCTAAGCTCTTGGACATGTTTCACAAGTCATACAGAAACTTTAAGGTTAGGAATATCTTCATGCAAGGTAATACTCTTTCGCACTGCCTACCTTTTGACAAAAGGTCTTCAAATATACAAATTAATGAAACAACCCTCAGCTTCTCCAGATATTAAATCCAATAGAAAACTTATAGATCATCATTCAAAGAGATGCATATAAAATAAAATTTTTCAGGTAAAGAAAAAAAAAAAAAAAAAAAAAAACAGAAAAGTTATTAAAATCAAAATATAAAACTGATGAAGATTATAGAAGGTTAAAGAGCCCATATTAACATGTAAAATAATAAAATATAAAACAATATAAAAATTGTGTTAATTCATTGTTTATTTATAAATAAAAATTTAATTAGTATCATAAAACTTAACACCTACAAAACAAGTTATCAATTTTTTTAATATAAATACTACAAGCTGAAAGTCACACAATATACTGGTTATAATAAATATATCTTAAAACTTTCACCAAAAATCAGTTTGTTAATATCAACTTTATTGTGAAACATTGATTTGTATGAGAAAATAACAGTATGATATAGGTATCATATCTAAGGTTTAATTTTAAGTTAATACATTAAATTTAATATTTCCAATAAGCAAAATACTTCCTTGTATTTCAAAGTGAATTTAAATTGACTGAAAGGAGTTTTTTTTTCTTTTTTAAATTACTAAAAATCACTGATTTTAGCCTTCCGCCAGCACAACGTAATTCACATTAAAAGATCTTTCAAAAATAAAATACCTTTCTGAAATTTTGAGGAATATTACCTGATTAAAAGCTTAATTAATCTGATTTGAAACATTACTTTTAGTTTTTAACATAGTAGGCATTGATAGCTAGAAGTTCATCTAACCTACATATCTGTATAAAAAAAAAAAAAAAATTACTTGAGAAATATAACATGAACTTTTTTATATACATAATTTTTAACTATAAAAAAATCTTAAAAATTTTGGAAAATATTCTTCATAACCTAATGTTTACTGAATTTTTGGCACTTTGGCTTTAAATTTACTATAGTTATCAATTTTATTTTCTGATAATGACATCCATGTTTCCATGCACACACAAGAACACAAACAAAAATTCTTTTTAAATTGGGCTTTAGTAAGCTTTTCCATTTATGATTGATAAATATAGTTTTTACTTAAGAATATCACCTAACCAGTACAAATTATTATACAAATTTAAAATTTAGAACTTTATAAATTATACTGATTTTAAAAATATAAAAAATTATTAATCAAATGCATTTTTTTAAAACCATTCAGAGCAGATTTTTCAGTAATTTGATTTAAATTCAAAGAATTTTGCATATAACTAATATAAATATTAACTAGTACAAAAATTAATTTTCATAAAATTAAGTAAGCAAGAATAACAGATGAAAAAAAAAAAAAAAAAAAAAAAGAAAAAAATTCTAAAATAATTTGCAAAGATGTCCTGAAAGTTTCTTTAAAATCCAACAATTTGATTTTTGCAAGAATTTCCAAATCAATGCATTTTTCACTGCAAATAGCACACTAAAATTAACTGTACTAATTTATGGTCCCTTCACTGATACAAGATGGTCTTTACTGTTAACAATAACAAAGATTTTGATGATTAAACTGTCTTTTCATCATGTATGCTCATTTTTAGTGAATCTTTGAAAGTACCAATATACTATTCCCATCTTGTGTATATTACTATATCCATTAATGTCATGTTGTGGTTCTTATCGACCATAAGCAGTGTAATTTGTAAGACAATGTCATCTAACCTTGTGAAAGGGAAGAGATTTGTTTATTGCATTTACAAAGTGAAAGATTAATGAGAAAACAATAGATCTTGCATTGGCTCACAGCTCAGAGTAATTTTGAGTGTGAGAGACATTCAAAGGCAAGCCAAGAAACAGTGATATAATGGAACAGTTCAGGTCATAACAGATTGAAATATGTATTAAACATAGAATAAGCAATAACTAAATGCATGCACACACAATATTTATGTAAATTTTACAAGGGCTTTTATAATACATTCACTTATATCATTCTGTAGTCCTTATAGATGTGCATTGTAGTATAATGGATATTGGCTTGGAATGAGAAATCAGTGAGAAACTCAAATTTCTGTTCAATTCACTGCATTCACTTACATACAATTACTTTTCATCTCTTCTTCCTCCATTTAAGAGTTGAACAGGAGGACAGATTGGGTTCTAAAGCCTTGGTTGGCAACCAGTCTACTGCAGAAAGCAATAACTTATTGTGGGAAAATCTTCTGCCTAGACAGTCATGGATCAGAAGAGACATGATTACCCAAGTACATATCATGTATAGCACTTAACTGACTCAGTCCTTATAGATAACAAACTCATTCTAAATCATTTTATCCTACAATGGGTTCAGTCTTTGGTCAAAAATACTAATCTCACTGATAAATATTCAATATTGAGGATTTTTTTTTCATAACAAATTTCAAAATCATCAAACCATTTAGAGAATGACTCCTAGCACTGTGCATTAGAGGCAAAAGCTAGCATATAATGCAGACTAACATTCTAATAAGAACTATTTGCCAGCTTTTAAGAACAAATAATACAAATATTACAATATATCAAATGTGGTGGTATTATAGATAGGAGGTTGATAAATAAAAGCCACAAGCTACACAGCTATTCTGATGGGATTCTTGATAAGTTATGGTGAGCAATCAAAAACAAAAATACTCTTGGAAAACACTTTATTGGCTGATAAATACATTAATTTAAAGAAGTATTTATTTGGTATGTTGTTTCTTGAGAAACAATTGATTATATTCAAAGCATTACATTTAACATTTCTTTTAGAATTCATCTGGTATCCTAGTAGGACATGTTTCTATATTCAAACAAATTTCTGAAAGTGTGTATATAGGTTTTTTTGTTTTTTTTAACTATTCCTAATGTTGATTATTGTTCTATTGTTGTACTTAACACTTTTTATACAAGAATCTGTTCACCTTTAAACAATGTTAAATTTTAGTAATTTACATGTTTTTGTTAGGTATAACAAGATACACAGGAAGGTAAGTATTCAATACATGTCACAAGAAAAAAAAAGTTTATTACATTATTTAAGTATGCATAAAGGTATTTACCTAAAAATGACAGTTTCATTTTTGGCATAGTAAATATGAACAAAAAAAAGGAAAGTATTTAATAATATTTGATTGTTTTGTTATATAAAACAATCCAAGCCAGATAGTTTGTGGCATAACCTTTATTCACAACAGTAACCACAAATCACTTCTTATAAAGAGCCATTAGCTATTTTGCTGGTATTTTGAACCTTTCTCCATGGCAGATCTTCAGGTTATTCAAATTACTAAGTTGATGTGTGCAAACAATTTTCATGCCACCATTTGGTTATGTCAACAATATGCTTATGGCCATCATCCTACTGAAACACCCAATGGCACTTTGCTTTTAAAGCCTTGACTGATATAAAAAAAAGTATCTTGGTACAAGGTTCTATTCATTCTTCTTTTATGTGAGTTTATTTTAATTCCATATGAAAAACAGTCCCCAAACATTGTTTCCATGCTCCAGTTGAAATGATGTTCTCTGGCTTGGATTCTTTGTTCTTCCTTCAAACTTGATATGAATTGAACTCACATAACTATCTTATTCTCTGCAAAACAAATAATATTATTCCAGTAAATTTCTTCCTTACAAACATCAGATACACTCCCATACAGGATTTCTTCAGAAGCAGTAATTTCCATGATCTACAACATCACAAAGCAAGCTAGCACAGCGTGTTGCTGGCAGCATGAAGTGTATTTATTGCCCCTGATGCTTGAAGATCTACCAACTTTTTGGGAACAACTCTTATCTGCTTCTTTACCATTCTTGCAGCATGGCAATGTTTCTTCCATTTACAAACAATCAAACCCATGGTTCCATTTATTGATGCTTGGAACATTTACAACACTGACTAACTACAGTATCTCTAAGGTCTTAACGTTCTTTAATTTTTGGCATTGTGGTTGAAACTGAAACAATACTTAATGGTCAACTGATACAGTGTATCATCCCAAGAATGTTAATTAATAATCAGAATATTCTAGAATACTTTACATCTGTTTAGAAGCAATCACCTAGAAAATGACATCCTCATCTCCAGTGATATTAGTTTACTCTTTTTATGAATGAATACTGAACATTTTTTTCATTTTTTTTTAAATATTTCTGTAATTTTTTTTTCAAGAATGTAGTTTTTATTTTTTTACTCATATTTACTATCATAAAAATGAAACATGAGAAAAATAAGGTAAATACTTACTTTTCCTATATATGATTAATGACCACACCTTTACTGAAGATGGTCAGCTTTTCAAATGGGCCCTGCAGATGATTTTGCAAATCAACCTCACTCCTGCATACCTTTTTATATATGTGACACATGAAGAACTTTGAGTCTTAAAAGTGACCCCCACCCAATACACTTATGTGCCACTTCAGCCCAGAATCAGACCTGCAAATCTAATCACAAAACTAACATAAGTACTCTGCAGATATATCAGGAAAAACATTTACATAGTTGGCATTAGACTGTCAATTTTCAAATGATCTTCGATAACCAGCAAATCTGGCATGGAATAGGGCAACCTTCTTGCAGGTGTTACATACAAGTACAGACTGAATATCTTCTCAGATCGAATCTACATCACCTTTCCTAAGAACCATTTTCAACCTCAAAACAATTGCAACCATCAAAAACTAACTTTCTCTAACCAAACCAATTCTGAGTCTCTTTTTAACAGTCTGACACTAATTTTTTCAAGTTTTCATTAACAACATACTTCACAAAGAGCAAGCTCTTCATAAACAGGAGCTTAGGCAATCTTATTTTCCATTCTCCTGAGATGCCTTGCCCAGCACAGTTGATTCTGAAGGAGCAATTTCTCTATGCTGGGTGTTTTGGCTCATTACAGAACAACTGTCTGGTGTGAAAGTCCACCACTTGATATTTTAAGATATGCCTAAAGCACTAAATTTTCACAAGGTTTTTGATATGATGGCGATACAGTTCATATCACCAAAAAGCAAAAAAGAGCAATCAGGACGTAGGATTGGTAGACAATGATCTTAGTGAGAGAGCTGTCTAGCCAGACCTATATAACACACACAAATGACTATAAATATAAATATGCAGTATTTTATTATATCTCTGTTAAAAAAAAAAGTTTACTATTATATATTGAGAAAAATACAGGCAAGAAAAACTGCATAGTAAGTTAATCACATACAAGCTATATGAGGAGGTGCAGAAAAGTTCTTGACCCAACCAATTTCACAAAATTTTACCAATATATAATGCATAATCACAATTTGTCTTACACAAAGGTTCAGCCTTAATGAAAAGGTTTTGTGTAGAAAAGTTTTAAGAAAAGAAAATTCTTTCAACATGCTATTATACATGCAAAATCATTTAAAATGTTTTAGAATAAATTAATTGCTAAGTACATATGTATCCATTCAAAAAATATCTTTTTAATAATAAATGTAGAGAGTTACACATTAGAAAGAAAGAAAAGCATGTAATTAACCTTACAAGGGAAAATACAAGTCATAAAAAATAATGTATTTTACTATAAGATTTATCCTACTACTTTACTGCCACACATTATACAAGATAGAAAAAATTTCTTTCAAGAGATCCTTTGCATTCTGAAATACATTTTACTCTTAGTATTAATTAATTCATGATACATCAAGTGATTTATTTATACAAGATTTGATTATATTTACTCAAATGCTGAAACTCATCTCATAGTTTTTGTCACAACCACTTTCTCCTGATTGTATTATAAAACATCATTCATTTCTTTAAGATGCAGTTAATCATGAGCAGGACATATATTCTCTGCTATGACACAAATTACTCTTTTGTCAGGGAATGAAGCCATTTAAAACAAATAGCAATGTATCAAACATAAGTTCAGATCAAATGTTTGAATGTAAACAATCTTTTTCAAATTTTTAGAGAAGACACAGCAAAATTTGTCAGTGTTGCAACTGACAAAGATTATTATTTGATAAAAATAAAAATGGTGACATTAAAGCAGAGAAACTAACCCAAGAAAAGTTTAAATAAAAGAAATATCTGAGCTTACTCATGAGCTTTTCATCAGATCATGCATTTTACAGCAATCAAGTTTCTTGGCCATGCATATTTCAACCTTGGTATTTAAGTTACAATAATTTAGTATTTATTTAAGATATTTGTTATTAAAGTTTTGCTTGGATGCACCAATAGGATTATGAAACCATTACAAAATTTCAACTAAATTGTGCTAGATGAGATACAGAATTAGAACAATTACCAAGTTTAGGACCTTAACAGTTCAAGCAGAGAATAGCTTTTAAAAAACTTATTTCTAATTCTCATAAACAAAAAGTTCTAACAAATTTTATTAGCAATAAATAAATAAAAAACACTTACAAAAAAAAATATTTCGACAAATAAGATCTAACAAAAATAAAGTGTTTAAATCTTAAATTTGTATTATTTTAAAAAAAGTTTGACTTTACCACCATTCTCCAGTTTACTCTAAATGATAAAATTGGCCAACATACTGCCATTTTCTCTAATCCAATTCTCGTCAGCTAAAAATCTCATTTCTATTCCAAGCAATTTCTAAGAAAATTGCCTATCTGGGAACCGTATCAACTGGCTAGGACATAATTCACATGTACATAATTGTGAAAAGAACAATTTCTTGATACTCTAGAAATACATAAAAAGGAAATCTGAAAATCTTTACAAGAGAGTGCTGAACATTTGTCCCAAGCAAAGACAAAAATAAAAAAAGCAAATAATCCACAGAAAATTTTTCAGCACCTCCCCATAAATGCTTCAGACTCACTTCAACTTACAAAACATTTGCTCATATTTACATTTACAAAGTATATTCAAATTGGACAAAAATTAATTAAAAATAAAGAATAAAAATTCAAGACATTAATAAAAATTATACTTTCTCTTCAAGTGATACTATTCTTCACCCAAGTCTAATCAAAATTACGTATCAGATTAAGAAATTACTAATAATATTTATCTTTGTGAAATAAAGCAACAAAAAAAAATCAAGAGACCAACAAATTATGAGTATAATTATGACTCTTAGTCAGCAGGTAATTTCAACAATGAGGAGCAGAAGTGAAGCAGGATAGTGCAACTAAACACCTTTACTCTCAATAAACAGCAAGCTTGACCGAGTGAGATCCTCACTGGGTGCTCCTCACGTTCAGATTTGAGCCACATGTAAGCTACGCTTACTAAAAGATTGCTAAACATCTCTTCCTTCGAGAGTTAATTTGACGGGAACTGGGTGCAAAAAAAAAAAATTTTTTACTATTTTTAAAATTACTTAAATCAATTAAAAACACCACAACAACTGTTGAAAACAGTATCTGGTCTAAAAGTTGTGTCCCTCTACGGACAACAGACCAGCTTTAATTTGTATGGCTTACATACAAAAAGGTAGACATTTTTCGGATATTGTACTGACAGAAATAATTTTTATGCTAAATAAAAATGTGAAAGTTAAAATAAAAATGATCACGCTAGTAACATTTTATGAAAGATATCTAGTTCTAGTAATAATACTACGAGTACGTCAAAAAACATTACTAACGAATGAGCGTAGATGATATCCAAGTACACAAAAAGGGGAGGAGTATGTGCATATGGAGGGGGTACCATTTTTAACTGCAATCATCAGTTGTCTTGAACTCAAGTGAGAAGATGGAGAGATAACTAATGCCTTTTCTAAGGAATGCTTTTTATAAATTAGTGCACTTTTTACTCAACACAAGAGAATGAGAAGTAAAAAAGAGCGATTTAAAGAAAGAAAATACAAATAAATTTTTAGCAACTCACATTTTTGTGACACTTAAAATTAAAAATCTTTTATGGAGATTTAAAAAAATTTTTTAGTGAATAAAAAAGTCGGTAGCTTTTTAAAAAAGAAAAGGATGTTTTGCGTGCCTGTGCCGCCTCCTGAAAAATTACTTTTTCATGTTATATTTCCCAACACACACATTTTTATATTTCTGGAAAGAAAATAAATTTAAAAATGAAGAAAGCATTGATTGAACATTGAATGTTCTTAACGAAGTTAAAAAAGGTAAACTAAAAGAAGATGAAGATTTAACAGCCTAGGCCCTAATGCAAATAATGGATTTCATTTCATTTAGTTTCTTTTTTTATGTGATGTTTGAGCAATACTTCCATAGTCTTATTTTCATACTTAACTTAATTATTAAAATTTTAATATAAATGATTCATTTTTTTAAGAAAATTGAAAAAAAAAAAAGATCCCCTTAGTTTTCATAATTTATTTTTTTTTTTAATTGAACCATTACGTTCAGTAAACATTTCTCCAAATAAAGTATAAAAAAAAACCAAAAAAAAAAAAAACGTTAACACAAGATAACACTGTTTTTTTTGGGTTTTTTTCAACATAAGCGAAAGATTCACGTCACCTTTCTGAGAGAGATTCTCAAAAATGTACTTGTGAAGACTGAAGGAGTATTTAAAAAAATTACTTGACTGGGGTAACATTAACATTGTTTAATGTGTTTTAAAAATTGATATTGTGAATCAGGCACACGATTGGTGTGTTTTGAATTTCTTAAAATGAACTTCATATAAATTAAGAAGAGGGATCAATTTCCATATGGATTTTTTCTCTGCGCTTCTTAAAAAAAATAAAAGAGGTCAAAGTGCGTCGCGTCCGCTTTTGGGGCGACAAAATTCTACAACGCAATAAAGAAGGATGATGGCTATTGAAGGTGACAGGTAAGTAGGTTTCAGCCTGCAGTTAGTTATCTTAAAATACATTACTGAAGAAAAATCAGCATTTTAAAATTTTTTATTAATGATAATGTTAGATCACTAAAGATTTCTTTTCTAAAAAGTAAATGCATTTTTTTGTTCAAGTCAATAACATTATTAATCAATGATGAATGTTGGGAATGCTTTTTAAAATTGGCTACACACTTACTTTTATTTCATTGCGCTTTAATTTATTTTAACATGAAATCTTTTGGTACAAATAAAAATAATCAATCAAATTTAATTTAAAAAAAAAAAAAAAAAAAGATGCAAATTTTAGAGGGACCGATTCATAAGAGTGGAATATGTAAAAGTGGTCCCCGATTAATGAGTGATTAAAGAAAAGGCGCTCATCTTGTCAAATCACCGATTCAATTCACTAGTATTGGTACATTAACCATGATTGTTAAAAATTACTATTTTTAAAATCAATAAGAATTCCCCTTTTCAGTCGTTGCTTATTGAATTTAAGTTTAAAAAAAAAAAAAAAAAGGTTTTACTTTTTTTTAGATTCAACATGTTAAATGAGTGACCAAAAGGTTCGTCTTCAATTGAAAATCTTACACAGATCATGTGTGACTTGCGATTTGCAAGTTAACTTTATTGCTCTGTCTGTAGCAAAGCAAATACCGAACAAGATTGTTCTTTTGCCACTTTCACAAAACACGTCAGAGAAAGATATAGAACACATCAATAGAGGGAAAGAGCTCTAATTAGGAGCTGGAGATAGTATTTAAAAAAAAAAAAAAACGTAAAATTAACAATCAAGAAATTAAGATATGTGGCAAATCGTTGCCTTTTTAGTTTTTATTGTCAATGCATTAAAAAATTATTAAAATAATTTGAGATTTACATTTCAAAAATATTTAGTGGTTTTATGACAATATCGATCAGAATGGAGAAATTAAAAATAGATGTCTGAACTAAATTGCCAGAGCCGTTTTTGTTGTATAACTTTTACGAAGATCTAGCAACTGATTTTAAACGATGAAAGAAAAGAATGAAAAGATTAAAAATTTGTATTGGCTTGATAACTTGTAACATTGAAAACAAGTCTGCTCTATTTTTTTTTTTTAGTATTTCAATTTTCTAGATAAATCTTACATTCATCAAGGTAAAAAAATCCACTGTGTTGAAAACGCTAAAACTGTCTGAAATTACAATTACATTTTTATTAACTACAAGTTATTCAGATGATGAGTATGAGTGAAACATGTAATTGAGAATATAATCAAGTGACTAAATTCGTATTAAAAAAAAAAAAAATACACACAAGAAAGAAAATGGTAAAATTTTGATTTAGCACCCGAAGGCCTTTTATCCCTTCAAATTTTTCCAAAACATCCTTATTTCCGTGCAAATGTATATGCTGAACTCCAATCAACAAATAAATTGAAGAAACCTACCTTTTTTAATAACGAAAGGTTAAAAATAAAATGTAAAATGTAATTCCGAGTTGTAAACAAAAATGAATAAGGCAGTTAAAAAAAAATTAGTATTTATTGCAAAAAAATCACAAAAATAATCAAAAACTTATATTTATTGAGTCAATAAATATATGGATTTTTAAAATAAAGTTTTTATATTTATTTATTTATTTAAAAAATAGAAACTAGCTAGAGAGGACAGTTTAGTTTTCAACTGTCCATTCATTCATTCATTCAAATTTCGACAATGGCCAAAATAAAAAAATATCTAGCTATAAAGCATTACAAGCTAAAATTATTATCAATTTGATAACTAAGCCAATAAAATTAAAATTAATTGATATTGTCGCCAAATTAATACTTACAAATTATGGAATGATCCTGAATTTCAAACAACCACTTTTTCTAATTTTTCTCGTAGCTGTACTCAAGAAAAACGATGAATTTGCACAAGTTGTGAAGGTAACATTGATAATCCCAACAAATCAAAAATTAACAGACGTAAATTAGTCTGATTTTCAGGTATTTTTTTATATGTTGTCAAGCGAATTATTCAGTCTTCTCAAATTGTGTAAAAACGTGTGTATCAGAGATGACAATAAATAGAAATAATTCCATCCAAAAGTGATTTTGTTTGTTTTACAAATATATTTGTGCGAGAGAGAGTATAACGAAGGAAAAGATAACACTGCTTACTACAAAGCCTTTTTTCTCTTGGTAATAAATAAGTAACATTAACGTAGCAAGCTTGGTTTGGTACGATATTTTAGTTAGTAGCAGTTGTATATTGTGAGTGTGGAAAATCTTCCTTTTCTAGGCCCATTTTCTTCAATACTACATTTTTTCAGGCTAAAAAGGAAAATGTTGGTAGGCTGCTTTTAAAAATAAAGGGCATATGATAATATTAAGGAAATAAACTCGTAAGTTTATAAATTGTTAACGATAAATAAATAGTCCTTCCTCCCTGGACTTCTACTACTACAACAGATTGGTGGGGGCGGTCAGATAAGAATTAAGGCATGTTGAATAATATCATGTCGGCATGAATAAATTTGGCTCCATCATATGTTCTAGCATGATAAGATTTAATTTCCTTATCTTTTTTTTTTTACGAAAACAAATATCCCTGTTTTTTTTTGTGTCGCACAACGGCCCTTTTTCCGGTTCTCCGTTTTCACACGTTTTTTTTAGTTACGAAGCGGAGTATCAACAAAAAGCTGCCGTGGAAGCCATTTTGAATTTGACGTCACTAAAACGCTGACTTCTTGGAAAGTGGGGGTAGGTTGAAAGAGAAGGAAGGAGAAAAGTAAAATATTTAGGGGGTAAAGTAAAGAGCGAGAGGAACAGAAAAAAAAGAAACCTCTTTCTTAAAGAGGAAAAAATTTAATAAGAGAGAAAGAAAAACCTGAAAATTAAAAAGGGGAAATGAAAAGCACTTAGTCAGTGACTAGAGATTGTATATAAATAAAGAAAGAAAGTTAACAATGCAAAAAGGATTTTATGTACTGATCAGTGGGAAAAATGAGAGAAAAAAAAAAAAAACAAGAAAAAGAAAGGTGAAATTAATTACATTCGTTCGGCAATAAGGAAAAGAAATGTTAAATGAAATGGAAGAAAATAATAAACTAAGAGAGGAGTAAAAAAAAAACAACAGATTATCGAGGGAAAAAAGAATAAGAAGATCGAGTGTAACAGAGACAGAAAAGAAAAAAAAAAGGTAAATGAAACAAGAGAAAAGTTATTAAACGAAAAATACAGTTAGAGAAGAAACTAGAAACAGATGTGTAAAAAAAAAAGGAAAATACAAAGAAAAATATTTTTAATTCATGGTGAGAAATAATAAGTCAATAACAAGAAAGGAGCAGTTAAAAAAACTTCGTATTTTCATTTCTTAACTTTTTAAATAAATTCTACGAGCAAATCTTTCAATATTTTTTTATTATTTATTATTATTTAAGTATTTACTTCTCATCTCTCTTCCTTTCTGTCGAACTTACAACTATTTCCTTAATTTGATTGTCAACTTAGTCAATAGAAAAAAATGATGAAACTTATGATGACATTACAATACTGAAAAATGAAAATCCATTATTCAAGTTTAACAAAAAACTAAAAAGTACATCTCAATAACCGCATTTTTAAAAACATGCCTGCTTCATGACACAAATAAAAAAATTAAAATCTGAACAGCATAAGATGTACAATGAACCTGCTTTATTATTATTATTATTACTCGACCTATTCTAAGTTACCTTCCTCTCGGATGGAACACTCGTGTGTGGTCCTCCGAACTATCTATTTTTTTCACCTATCACTTTTACGTACCACCGACGTTACCTCCAATTTCTTTCTTTCTCACTCTCTGAGTGGCATAAAAAATGAAATCTGAGCAAGGGATTAGATTCCATTTTTTCATTTTGGCTCGTTTATCGCTACAAGCAAACTTAGAGAAAAAAGAAAATTCGCACTTTGAAACCTGCTTCCATCGGAGAAGCTTTTTAGAAGGAAGTCAAAGTTTGATGTCTGGAATAACGAGCCTCACTAACTCTCTCTACTTAACTTACAACCTCACTCAATGCAACAAATAAACCATTGAGATCTCTTTTCCAGTTGTCTTTTTCTTCACTTCAAATAAGTAGATAATAATTAAATTGTGCCACACTTGAATGTATTGTTGTGATTTTAGTTTTTATTTTTAGAAATCACGGTAGTTGTTTTTCGTGCGTGAATAAAAACTACATCAGCCTGGCACAAGAAGAAATTGTTTATTTATTACACGAACACCCATCTCAAGGTAACAAGCATTGAATGCACTTGTAATTAATTCCTGCTTTGAGATAATTTAAATTTATATATTCAAGCTTTTATTATTTAAATTTATTTTTGTTGTTCAAATAAATTAAATATTTTTTTTATTTTGATTTCGTAATTATTTTTTTCACTGGTGTCGGAAGATAAATTATTAAAAACAAAAATAAACGATATTTTCCGAGACCACCGTTATTCTTGTAAAATTCACGATTCACTGAAGGTTATCAAATTGTAAAATTATTCAGTTAAGTTACTATTATTACCAGTACTACTGCATTATCGTTTATCGCCCAGTGATTAAAAAATAGTCTAACCACGAGCAACTGTGGTAAGCAACTCAACGTAAAATCTAAGTGTGAGTCGAAAGTGAAAGTACAAATAAATAGAAATATTGTCAATAATGTCAATGTTTAAAAATACTAGCAGAATAAATATTATAGCTTACTACTTTAGTAGTTCTTTTACTAAACAATAAGCACAATGATAGTATTTCGAATCTTTTTATTATTTGCTCTAAAACGTGGAACATTATTAATGTCAGTAGTAGCCGTCATCTACCTCGTTTGAGTTATGAACAAAAAATTACACACAGCCACAAAAAGGTTACGTGCTGTCTTTAAGTCCATTTTCTTATATATATATATATATATATATATATATATATATAGCTGACATAGTAATGAATCACTTCACTCCCAGCAAGGAAATAAAGCCACTAAAACTCAATGGCTTACTGAGTGTGAGTGGATATGAGAAAAAGAAAATACTAAGTAGAGAGAACAATAAAGGAACAGAAATTAAGAAGAAAGAAGATAATAACTGTTGACACCGCATTTAAATTTTTGAATATCCTGGATAGCAAGAACTGGAAGAGAGTTTCAAAACCAATAAGTGCAAGAGAAGAAATTATTTATTATTAGCATAGAACTTATAGTTAAACCTAGCCATTTCAAATGTAAAATAATGAGACCTTGCCACCAATCTAGTACTGTGCTTACATTCATAAAGTTTAAGTACCAAAATATAAAGTTCATCAGAATAATTATCATGAAAATATTTATAGAAAAAGCACATGGAAGCTATCTGACAGTGGTGGGAAAGTGACTGAAATCAAAATGCCAGGTCAGGACCAATAGCATTGCAGATTCTTTGTATTTTATCAAGAATCTCCAAAAACATAGAAGTACCAGGCCAGATGTGGCAGCAGTATTCAGTGTATGGATGAATGGTAGACTTAATTAGTGTGCAAAATAGATTAAAGCAAGAAAACTGTTTAACACAACACAGTGAACCAACTTACCTAGCAGCAAACTTAGCAGCTTATACAATATAATCTTTTCACTTCATGTCAGTGGAAAATGTTAGCTAATAGAAGGCAAAAAAGACCTTCTCAGATGATTAAAAGAGAACAGTTTTGTTTTGGACATGTTAAAATTAAGTTATTTCTTACCCTAGTTAAAAACAAACTGTAGGTCATTTTTTAAATCAGCTGCCAATTTGACTTTATCAAACTGATGTGACTTACCATTAAGACAAGAGTAAATAGCTATCATCAATATAGATACCAAACTGAGAACTAATTATATTAGGAAGGTCATTTATGAAAATTAGAAGCAATATGCATCTAAGGATAGAGACCTGGATGACACCTGCATTAATGCAAAATGATCTTGAAGCATGGCCATTCAAGATAACTTTCATTTTGCAATTTGATAAGAAAAATTGAATCAGTTCAAAAATTTGGTCAGAAATGCCATAACCTTTCAACTTGTGAAGATAACCAGTATGCCAAACCCTGTTATATTCCTTCAAGATATACAAAGCAACTGCCTGAGCTTCACCATTCTTATCTAAAGCTTGATAGACTCTTTCAGCAATAACCATTAATACATCAACAGTTAACCTAGAGAGGCAAAAAGTCATATTGCTTATCTGAAAGAAAACTCTGTGAGATGAGATGCTTAACCAGTTAATTTCTAGTACTAGAGGTAGAAGGTTAATAGGCCAATTGGAAAGGATTAGACAATTTGCCTGAAATCTTAGAGAATGGTACTACAGAAGAAGTTTTCCAACAAGCAGGAAGCGGCAAGGCATTTACTGTAGAGTTTAGAGACAGATGCCAATTCAGGAGCACATTTCTTAAGGACTATTGTAAGGTCACTATGGTACATATTCTTTGTGGGAAGATCCAGTTGAGAGAGGATAGCAGAAACCATTGACTATCATTCTATTCTCTATATGTAGAGATTCAATTCAAGGGGAAAGTCAGGTAAAGATACTTTAGATGATTTAAAAGTAGAATTGGAAGAGAATTTATGAGCAAAACATTCTGCTTTATCAGCAGAAGATGTTATTGTTAACACTTAAATTGAGTGAAGAGAAGAGTGATAAAACTTACTCTTAATTTAACATACCAGGCGTCAGTATGTATTGTATAACTAAATAACTAAAATAAAACAGATTATAAGTAGGTAACCAAATCTTTTGGCAAGTTCATACTGGTTCATTATTTGTAAAATTTATTACTAAATTTGTAAACTAATTTTAATGATTCCTGTTTTAGCCATGAGTGAAAGTAATTTTTTTTTTTTACAACACAGCTTTTTTTTTCTTGAACACGTGATTAAAAAAATGAAACAGTTATTCATTAGAGTCATTAGACTATCATTAAAAAATATTTTTTAAAGAAATTCAGCACTTGAGTATTAAAATGAGGAGGCAATGTGTGACTGATCAACCAGAAAAATAAAATATTAAAAAACAATATCACAGCGTTAGTTGTTTTTTGTTTTGTTTTGTTTTTTTACCTTTTAAAATAGTTTTTAATTGCTTCATTTGTCAAAAATGCAATAAGTTAGTAACTGTTTTAAATTTAATCAACAATAAGACAGATAACTTTTTGAATATACATTTATTTTAACTTATTGCACAAAAAACACTAGTTTGTTTGCTAAATGCGTAATAATGCTGTTACTGTAAACAATAAAATTCCAAGACAAAAAACAGTTTAAGTAAACATCAGCAATAGATTGTGCAGATTATTTATTTTTGCTATTTTATTTTTATTCTTTGTTTCTAAATCTTATATAAATGAACCATTTATGTTTTTTAAGCACTTTTTTACGTTTGGTGAAAAACGATTTTTACTCGTATCTTGGTTCAACGTAAAAAGATTGTTGATGATTGATTTGAGTCGCAAGAAGATAAAGAATGATTTTTAAGCGCAATTTGTTCTTTTACTTCTATCTTCCCAACCAAATCAAGTGAATGCCATCACCATTGCAGAACTACGAATAAGTTTGAATAAGTTTATTTATTTATTAATTTATTATTATTACTGCTGCTGCTGTTGTTGTTGTTGTTGTTGTTGTTGTTGTTGTTGAAGAAGAAGAAGAAAACAAGACCCGATTTCGTTGACATCACATCACCACAATGATCACATGAACCTTCTTCACTGCAAACCTGCGGGGCTCTGTGTTTGATCATCAGTTGAGAAGAATCTTTAAGACGCAAAAATGACATGCTTGCATTTTTAATCTAATTCATCTTCAATCGTATTGCTAAAAAAAAAAGAAAAAAAAACTAAGAAACCACGTCATAACTTTTTCGTCAAAGAATATTGTTAATTGTTACATTGTTTTTAGAATCACGTAATACCGTAAAAGGTACGCACTTATGCACATACATGCGCACTTGTTTGTAGTGTTGATATTAAAAAGTTATTTATCATTTGTAAATATTTCATTTAATAATGCGACAGATCATTATTTTCCAATAAAGAAGAAGATTCTCCGTCACAACTTCAAATGCCTCTTCTTTCATGAATGACACTGTCCTGACAGGTATAACTCGGGTTACGTCGTTTCGAGTTAAGTACTCGTTTATACGTCGTTTTTTGTCAAAAAATATATAGAAAAATCAAAATCAAGTTTAAGTCATTTTTTATTCGACTTTGACGTCTGTCACAAATATTGAAGTCGTAATCACTAGAAAAGCGTTAAAAAGCACATAAAAAATAAAAATAAAAAATCATGTTACTGTAAAATAAATTGTAAAAAAAAGTATAAAAAATCATAAAATACGCACATTTTTAATATTAAATTAAAAAAATCATCGTAAATCCTAAAGAACAAAATAAAATTAAAAAAAAACATTTGTGACTGTGTTGTTGAGTGTGTTGTCTTATTTTTTAACTCGTGATTAGAAAAAAGCAATTATGCATTAAAGTCATTAAACTAACTAAAATATTTTTAAAGAAACTCAGAACTCAGCGCTTGAGTCATTAAACTGAAGAGGAAATGTGTGACTGATCAACTAGAAAAATAAAACATTTAAAAACTATATCACAACGACGCACAACGTTAGCGTTGTTTTTTATTTTTAAAATATTTAAAAAAATAGACTTTAGAGCTCAATATTGACGTTTTCCACGGTAGTTCCAATATCTACCGTTTGTAATTTGTATGTACCAATGTAAATATTGGGAAATTTAACATAAATTAGTTTTTTTCTACTATCGCAAAATAACTTTATTTTTAATAACTGCATTTGTTATTTAATTTAACCTTCTAAAGCCATTTTATTTTTTAATGTCTTAGAGCAAACCGTATTCACGAATAAAGAGTCTACGATGTATTGTACTGTATCGCCAAATTGTAAAAACAACATCTCTATGTACGTACATGACGGTACATGTATTCGTAAATTTAGATTACATTTTTTCTGTTCCATATTAAAAACTAAAATTTATTTGTAAACTTAAAATAGATTCTTTGTGATCATATATTAAAAATGTACTTAAAATGCAGAACTGGGAATGGTTATTCGTGGTTTAGCCTAGTGATAAGTAAATTCAAAGATAAATAAATTCAACTTAAGTCATTTTTCGACTTAAGTCGCCTCTCTAAAGCAAATTACCAACATAAAGTGAGGTATACCTGTAATTAGGGGTTGTATAATGATTGAAATCTCTATGGCTGTGTGTGCACACTCACACTAGTTTTCGTCCCAATATATATATATATATATATATATATATATATATATATAGTCTTTGAGATTTCACTCGCCCGATCAACTCAGTCAATTAACTTAATTGGGCGATTGAAGTTTATTGCTTTACTCGCCCACGGTCAATTAAAAATCTTGCAGTGAAACGTGTCCATTCAAATATAGAAAAAAGGAAATTTGATTCCTTTTACAACCCAAAAGTATGCCATTGAAGATTCAAAAGTTACTTAGAATAATCTACAATGACATTAATGAACTCTTTGGTCTTGTGCATGGCGCCTGATTTACGTCGAAATGTGTAGTTAAACAAAAGACAGTGACATCTCAAAATCATCAAAGCAAGATCTGACAAATGGAATTTAGATTGACAAGCTCCTGTCTCACTTTTATCATCCTGGTCACTGTAAACATTTGTTTAATTAAAATTTCATTTTTTTGTTTTCTGTCAGTGATCCCACTATGTTTATGTAAGGTGACTATTAAGAAAATAGTCGGTCGTGTAAAATGATTTTGTAGCGAGTAAATTTTCCCTCGCTCTCAACTGCTGGTCAATTGATTTTTTTTCAAATCTCAAAGGCTATATATATATATATATATATATAAAGCCTATTGAAATACTAAATTAATTTAATGAAATTTAACATGCATTATTATTGGAATTTTGTTAAGACATTAACTTTGGACCTGAAATTTTCTCTCTATTTATTTATATAGTCAAATGTAAATCAAAAAGGCTTTAAGCTAATGTGTAGAACAATTCAAATCTTCAGATCCTGAATTTATGTCTTTGAAAAAAGAATTATATATTTGCTCTTTTAATATAGATTCAAACAAACATTTTTTCTGTCTTTCTTTCCTTTTTATTATTTTCTTTCTTTATTTTACATTTCTCTAGTTTCTTCTTTTTATCTTCATTTTCTATGTTAAATTGGATTTGCCAAAATAAAATTGGCTCACAAAGTTGATAAATGTTGATTCAATGTTGACGTTAGCTGTATATAATAACTGGAAAACAGCAAGTACAAGTAAATAGTTTATTTCATGTCTTAATTGGTCATTATATATCAGCACATTAACATTTTCATTAATTCCAAAACTAATATAAAAATTCCCTCTGATTAGAGCAGCTATCACTTAAAAACTGTCCACAGAAAAAATAAAAATAAATTCATGAAACTGCAGATTTTGATATTTTTTTCGTTATATTTGTAACCAACAGTCTTATTAAAAGCAACAATTAATAATAAATTCATAGTATATAATAGAAACTGGCAATGTTTTAATTTCCATGCCCACAAAAACACACAGTGTGCCAAAAAAATAGTTATTCCCCTGACACCACTATTACTAAAGTTTTAACTCCTTCAAAAATGACCTTCAGATGACCACTCATTTTACTTCATTCAACACTCATTTTAGGATAATCAGTTATAACAAGTTTAAGCTATTGAAAAATTCTTTAAAAAAGTCATCAAATCAAAAATTTCAATGAATACTTTAAGGAATTGTTCTTTTATGATGGAACTTTTTTTATTACAGAATTTAGGTGAAATGTAATATAAGGTTATTGAAAGCAAGTGAAAGTACTTGGAATAATGATGTTCTAAATTAATATGAATAAAACATTTTTAACAAAATTGTGGAAGCTTTTGATCAATCCAATAATATTGATCACATTTTAATAATAATCAAAAAATGAAATTATTTTACACCTTTTATGAGAATAATTTTTCTTTCAAATAATTTTATTAAGCCTCATTATCTCAATAACATGATAATATTTTGACAAGTGATTTCATTTATAACATAGTTTTATAATTAATGAGCATCCTTTACTCAGCTTAAAGAATTAAACTATAATATACTAGAGATGCTGAAAAGTCTGTGCAACTTCCCAAAATCTAACCAAATATTAAAATTTTGAATAGAAGGACCTGTTGGCCAGGTTGAAAACTTTTCATCAATCCCTTATACATGGTATACAGTCTAATGTTCAAACACAATACTTTGAATGCTACTGTATATTTTTGACAATAGAAACAAACTAACTTTTTCATGTTTCTTTTTATTGAATAATTATAAAAATCTAATCTACAGCTAATTTATAATGCAAAAATAGAGTAATTTTCCTTTTTAATTATCTACAGGGTTCCTTTGCAGGGCACAATGTTAATGTTTGTTCTCTTTAGTGACAGAATTGCACTGATAGGCACAATTAATCGATTACTGATTACCAATTTATCAGCCAATTAATTCTTTCTATATACTGCAGAGGCCAATTCAGGTCATATTCCATAATCTTCTAGAAGATGGTCAGTAAATTTTTATATTTATTTTTCATGACATCTAAGATTTCAAAATGGGCTGTTCTTAAATAGCATTTTTGTAGGTATGAGAAAAGATATAAAAAATAGAATAAATATATTTGATAGAGAATTTAAAAATTTTAATAAATTTTGTCTCTAGGCTTTCTACAGTATTTGATTAATAATTAAGAAAAAATATATATTCTTTGGCCCTTAATAATTAGGAAATCAAAAGAAAAATCACCAGTGGTTTAGTAACCAAATCATATTTGCAATAAAATGTATTCCTTGTCTGACTATTAAGGATATGGGTAGCCAGGGTAGAAAACTTAACACAACTGTAATAGATCAATAAAAAATAAGTGTCACCAGTTGTTTTTAATTTTATTACTCTCAATAATCACAATAAAGAACTAAAAAAGTAATTAATGAAAATTTATGAGAATATTTCAACTAATCCTAGAATAACTCTAAGCCAAAGATGAAATTTCTGTGATGTAATATACAAGGATCTGAATATGAAAACAGATTAATCAGTCCCCCTCCCTTACAAAAAAAATGACCGATTATTGGGAAATGGCTGATTACCAATTATCTACACTGCGCTAGACTATCAAGCATGCACACAGTTGCTGCAGTTGTTAAGAAGCTGGTTTCAAAAGCCCAGAAAGACTTGAAATAATATTTGGCTATTTTCTAAAATAATATTCTGAGAGTTTTCATTAATTTTCTACACTTTATTGAGTATAATGAAATTAAAAAATAACAGGTAACACTTTTGGTTTTATTTTTTATGACTAGCTCAGGTTAGATTATGAATTTTTGTAACCTGGCTACCCATGTTCTCAAAAGTCAAGCAAGGAATAGTATCTTTTATCGCAAATATCTGGTTTGGTGCTTCTGTTGTATATTTAGAGATTCTTGATAAAATCCCCCAAAAAATCTGCAATGTTATTGATCCTGACCTGGCATCTCAGCTTCCATCACTTTCGTACAGTTGTATTGTTATACCTTTTCTATAAATACTTTCATGGTAATTGTTCTGAAGAAATTTCCTTTACGGTATCTAGACTTTATGAAGCACAGTACTAGATTGGCAGAAAGGTCTCATCATTTTTTCTCATATTCTGTAGCACTTAGTACCCCCTTGCTTCTTAGTAGCTGTACTACCTTGCTTGGGGTGAAATGATTAAAAAAATATGATTTGGTCACTAAATCACTGGTGCTTTCCCTTTGATGCCCTAAGCTTAGAGCAGCACATATCTTACTGTATGATTAATCAAAGCTCTGTAGACAGTCTGTTTGTAGAATTTAAATTTGTGTACAGTATCAAATGTTTTTAAATGTTTTTAAGGCTAATATATTAAACTTAAAATTCACTGCCAAATGTATTTATTTATTGCTATCTTTTCTTATACTTAAAAGAAATTGTAAAATTGGTAAATTTTAACCAGAGTGCTTGTAACATTTTGTCATACAAAGTTAAATAAATATCTATGGAAATACTATGAAAAATTTGATTTGACATCTATCCATTTATTTAAAAAACATTGTTTTTAATTATTTAAAATATTTATTTACAACAAATAATTGATCTTTCTTTAATTACAACATAGCTTTGCAAGATCTGTCTGGAAACTATGTAGACATTTTGAATATCCAGAGTAGTGTTTCTTAACCGCTACATCTGGACACACTAATGTGCCCTGAAAGACAGCCAGGTGCATCCAGAAGAGTAATTTATTAAATATTTTTATTTTTAAAAAGCTAGAGACACCAAGCACATAGTTGCCATGTCTAAGTTGTCTTTCTTATTTGATATCTTAAAATGGATGATAAATTCCTTAATCTTCAAGAATCTTTACTTTTGCTTACCTGAAGGAATTTAAATTGGTCATTAATCGTCTAAAAAAAAGATTCATCATAAATCCCTTTAAATTAAAACTGTCCCACATAAATATATAATTTAATATCTTAAAAATAAATGTTTATTTAAGGAGACTTATTTATTATTGTCCTATTTTCAAATTTCAGGACTAATTTTTTCTCAATAAAATTAAAGTGTGCACCAGAGTTTTAGTTATTCTCCATGTGTGCCATGATGTAAACAAAGAATGAGAAGCACTGATCTAGAAAATGAGTTGCACAGCTTTGATGTAACTTTGCTACTAATCAAAGATGATCTTACTGCAGATAAAAAATAGGCACTCTTTCATGAAGTTATGCAGCCAACAGTAATATACCATTGAGTGAAATTGCGTATTATGTAACTTTTAAATTCATTATGATTAAGCATCAAGTTTTGGTTGAAACCTGATCATTTACATTTGGAAACTATTTGAACAAATAAGGTGACTTTTGAAGAGGATTCAGTGAATAAAGACAAGATGATATCAATAGATTAACTTGGCTGAAAATTTGTTGAATGTGATTCATATTCTGGAAGCAGAACATCTGAAAAATCTGAACAAATGCCAGATGAAATCAAAGGAAGTCACTAATTGACAGTGCAAGAATTATAAGATCTGAGGATTCCACTAGGTAGAAATATAGAAATAAATGATTTTATAAATAAAAATATAATTAAATAAATGCTTTATACAGTGTCTGCCATAAGTAACTATATATTTTTTGTTTGTAATGTTGTTGATACTTATGCATTTTTTCTATTTCATGTGTCATTTGAAAGTTGAAATTGTATATTTTTATTTGATATACATTTTATATAAATTTTATTTCATTTCCATTTCTATTTCAGATATACTTTATGTCCACACAATTAACAAAAGAACAAAAGATTGTGGTTTTGAAGTGGTTCTGGTTTATTTGCCAGATTTGACCCCTCTCAACTTTTCTCTGTGAGGTGTTGTCAACGACAAAATATTCTCAGCAAAGCCCTACAGCATTGCTGACCTTAAGGAACAAATCTGAGCTGCCTTTGTTCAAGTGCTGTTGAAGTTGTGTGCCAAATTATGTTGCTCAGTCCCTGCAAGATAAGCAAAGTGCATTGAACTCCATGCAGAACACATGGAGCTTTAATAAACATGTTTTATGTTGCAAAAACTTAAGTGTATCCTTTGTTAGTTTCTATATTGCAGTTGCTTATTTCTTCTGTGTTGCATTTATTATATTAAAATAAAATTATATAGTTACTTATGGCAGACTATATATATATATATATATATATATATAATTTATTTGTTTGAACATTATTTTCAATCGATACTTGTATTTGAATAGATATTCTGTTTTTAATTAAACAGTATATATATATATATATATATATATATATATATATATATTTCTACCAGTTTGATTATTTATGAGAAATTTTGTTAGGAAAATGTGTGTCATTTGGCAGAATTTGAATTTGAAACCCCTAACAACATAGGGGAAGCCTAGTTTGTCTTAGACCACTCGATCACAAATGATTTCACAGTCTAAACAAAGTCAAATCATATACGATTTTCAATATCTTGTAAATAATCATCTTTGCTCTGAAATCTATGGTAGCGTAAGCAGACAATATTATGGAAAGTTTCGGCAAATAAGGAAATGGAATTAACAACCAACATATATAATTTGTTTGTTTGAACATTATTTTTAATCGATACTTATACTGAGTAGATATTCTGTTTTTAATTAATCAGTATATTTATATATATATTTTCTAGCAGCCTGATTATTTATTCTCATAAATAATCAGGCCAGTAGAAATATATATATAAATATATATTATTCAAAATAAGCAGACATGTTTGCAATTTATTTAATCTGACACACACACACATGTTTATATATATATATATATATATATATATATATATATATATATATAGTGTTGAGTTGTGGTAATATTTAATACCAAGATTGTTTTATCAGTAGTTTTGCTGATAAAAAGTATTTTGGCAAGCAGTTTTTTTTTATTGTAAAGTGCTCAATATTGGGATGGAGATAGAAACTTTGAAGTTGGCATGAACCTGCTTAGTTAAAGTGACAAATTTTTTACATCAAATCTATATATATATATATATATATATATATATATATATATATATATATATATAAATATTTTTTGTGTGTTAATAAAACAGCTCTCAATTTAATTATATATATATACTGATAGTTCTGCCAGTGAAAAAAAAATGTATATTTATTATTAATATAAATCTTAGCTATAATTATATATCAAGCACTATTTTATTAGCACCAGCACTCAATGAACAATATTTTATATATAATTTAATCCAAAAAGGATGAGCAAAAGGTAAAATCCCCCAAACCAAATCCTATTAATATTAAAATTGATCAAGGTGGAGGGCTCAATGTAAATCGTATTATCTATTTACAGAGCCAATTATATATAGTATGTCAAAAAATTCCAAAATTTACATTCGTTGTATGGCCATTTCAGCGAGAAACTTCTCGCTTCATCAGCAATGATCAAGGACAAAAACTTAATAATTTAAATATGGTACAAAATTTCTATACCAGAAGAAGCGCAAAAACATATCCATACACAGGAAGTTAAAAAAGGGGGGTTAAGAAAGAAAAAAAATTTTATTTAAATTTGTCAGCCAGACATAAGAAAAAGGGAAAAACAGAAACATGAAATTCATGACTTGATATTAGAAGACTTTACATTACTTCTGTATGAAAGAATCAAAAGTTGAAATTTAAATTTTTTTCTTTCTTAATCCCACCCCATCTTTTTTTTTTTTTGTAACTTTCTGTGTATGGATATGTTTTTGGGCTTCTTCCGGTATAGAAATTTCATACTGTATTTAAATTAAGAAGTTTTTGTTTTCAATCATTGCTGATGAAGCAAGAATTTTCTCACTGAAATGGCCATTCAACGAATGTAAATTTCAGACTTTTTTGACATACTATATATATATATATATATATATATATATATATATATATATTGCCCTTTCTGATAGCATCCTAAGCATAAATATTGCATTCCTTGTTTCAGTGTACTTGACAAAGCCACATTGTTCTTGTCCTACTTCCAGTTTCATTCTGCTTCACACTCTATTCATCAGGATTTGGATTATTTTTATCAGGAAGCCTATTTTTCTTGAGAAGAACTTTGTGATCTAAGCCAGGTGACATTAATTTCATTGTTTAAGGAAAATAAATATATATATATATATATATATATATATATATATATTTCTTATTACTATAAATGTTATTTTTAGTGGGTACATGTGTTAAAATCCCTATTTTTTTCCTTATTCAGCTTGTATAGCGAGACTGTTATGAGGACCCTAGAAGTTATGCCAGGATTCATCATCAGTGGCCACAATCTGAACAAACAGTGCTGATGGCAGACATGGAAAGGAGACTACAAAACCTCCTAAAGAAGGCAGCTGAAGAAAGTCAGAAGAAAGGACTAGAAATAAACTACAAGAAAACTGAATGCATGGTCATCAGCAAACAGAGGAGTTGAAAATGCCAGTTACAGGTGGGGGATACTAAAAATAGTAAGTACAAAAATGTAAATACCACAGAAGTGTTCTAACAGAAGACGGAAAGTACAACATTGAGATCCAAAGGCGAATTGGCATGGTGAAGGACACATTCCAGAAGTTCAGTAAAGTATTCAGAGACAGGAAAATTTCACTAGAAACAATGAAGAGACTACTGGATTGCTATGTAATGCTATTCTTCAATATGATGAAGGAAAAATTTGAAGCAACTGAAATGTGGTTCTACAGAAGGATGCTGCAGATATCATGGATTGAGCATGTGAACAATGATGAGGTTTTGGAAAGGATGAAAACAAAAAGGAAATTAATACTGAGCATCAAGAAAAGACAGCTAAAGTTCCTGGGACATGTAATGAGGAAGGAGGGCTTGGAAAATCTGATACTCACAGAGAGAAAGAGAAACAGGAGAAAGTAGCGGGTAACATACTTGACAGACCTGAGCAAGTGGATGACAGAGCAGGGTTTGGGTGAAGTAACAGAAGAAAGTGTGCTAAGAGCCACCAGGGATAGGGAGACATGGAGGGCTATGATCACATGTGTCCTGAAGGGAGATGGTACATAGAAGAAGAAGAAGAAGATAGAAATTAAACTCATATTTCCTGATGGAAAATGCGATACAGGTTTGATTCTTTTATATGCATACATTTTTTTTTTACTTATAAAATCTTCCATTTATATATTTCTATCTACAAATGATCTTTGTGCTGGTCATTTTACAAACTTTAAAGAATTTAATAAATATTAGTTTGTTTACCCCAAATTTTCCACTTGTATTTTTAAAGAAATGCCTTTATTCATATAAATCTGCAGCATAATTATTTAGTTTTCAGAATATTTATGTGTATCTCACTTCACCTTTCGAGTAAACATGTTGCTCTTATCAAAGAATAATTCCAATTTTGAAAGTATTCTTTGGATATTTTTTATATCTTGAAATCATTGGAACTGCTAACCAAACCATGATTATTACATGAAGCAAAAGAAATGATTGTCTGAAGGTGAGAAATCTAGATTATGTGCCAATCATGGAAGAAATTCACATTTGAATTCCATCATTGTTGGCTGTAATTCATTTTCAGTATAATAAGAATTATTGTCAGTGCAGTCATTAGATGATGCCTTTACCTAGAAAAACATCTTCTCTTTCAATGGACATGTAGTATTATGCTGGAATAGGCATTGTACTCAAATTTTAACACCACGCCAAAGAAGCTAGATACTAGCTAGGGTTGACTACTGGACATCAAATAGAGAAGCACATAATCTTACACAAATGGAGAATGTAAGGACCACAGTTGGTTGAGGTCTATAAAGGGGTCACATACTGCAGGTTGGCCAAGAGTAACTAATGAAATATTTGAGTGAATAAAATATTAAGTTGTTGTGAGACCTGATAAAAATAAAATATAAGAATAAAATTTATAAACAAAAAAGCAGAATTTGCAATAAAATAAGGTATTTGAGCTTGTCTTTAAACCCCTTATCTCTTTCTCTCTAAACTCCTCTTATTATACTTCTTTCAACTAATGAGAAGGCAACCTTCAAATAAAAAGAGAAAAGAAAAACTCCAGAATTTTGCAGGATCAAACTTATTTGTGACTGAAAAATAACAATAATCAAGGAGGCTCTACATATAACTTCTGCTATAAGAAAAATTGAAAAAGAAAGAATGCTGGAAAATAAAATAATTTTGGCTAAACAAAGAATTGACACAATGAGACTTTTGATGTTAGACAAAACCAATGTTTGCACCAGAGTATCAGAGCCTGATCAAAATGGATATAAACTAACATCTCTGAGTTAGAAGAGATGGTGAGAGTGACAAACAAAGATGCTACTGCAGAGAATTCAGCTATTTGTGATGCATGAAGTAGTTAAGAGATCATCTGATAATGATATTTCTGCCCTGCATAGGACTGAGAAAATACAGTAGAGTGAAACTGACCAATTTTTAACATTACTAGTACTTCTATCATGGTCTGACTTCAAAATTACTACTAACAGACATTTTTCCAGACTGTTACTAATATCCACCTTATAAACAATTGTACTTATGACACTGAATACCAAAGGACTCACTCATTACTCTAAAACAAATAAGCAAAAATATATTATTTTTAACCCTTGAGTCAGTTTGTTATATTCCAAAATTTATAGTAAAGAAAATTCTGTCACCCATTCATACTGGTGACCACTCATTGTGAACATACTAACCACAAAATAATGATTCAAGTTTCTTGTTATTTAATTGTACCTCATATCATTACACAGCATTCAAACAAACCATCTGTTCACTGTAGTAATAGTTTGTCCAGGTTTCAGTAATTTGTGATAAAGTTTTTTTTTTAATTCTATCAAATATCGAGAAGAATGATTTTCAGGTACATTTTGTTTGGGTTAAATGTTGTGTTGATTTGCAAAATAGCTACTGCAACCAAAAATAGATACACTATTTACATTATTTGGACAATTGTCCTCATTTTTGTTGCTATTTGTATGATGTTTTGGCCATTGTGTGTTTTGGCCTTATTCAGGTGCTAGCAATTTCAAACCGAACCTTTTATTACAATAAATAAAAAGCATATATAGTACCGTATTTTCCGTTAAGGACATATAGCCCAGTGGATATAGATGGTTAGTTCCAGTGACTTGACCCAAAGAGTTGTGAGTTCAATACTAGGCTACAGCAGTGGTGAACAAGTAACTTAGAGAGTTGGGTTAGAGAGAGATAACTCATGGCTACCAAAAGAGGTATTCGCACAATGAATGAGAATGAGAAGGATATTCTCCAGTGATTGTAATTATAGGTTCGATTCAAAATTCTTAGCATCTGAAGGCCGGAATGTATAATGGCTGAAACAGTGTACAAATGGCAACAAAGATGAGGACAATAGTCCAAATAATGTAAATAGTGTAAATGCTACCTTATCTCAAAAATATAGACAAAAATAAATATATTTTCAAAACATTTTTTATTCTACTGTATACTGAATCCAATCATGAAAAAATTATTTTTTTATTAAATTTTATAAACGATTATAGGGGTGTCTAGTTTGCTATGTAAATTTATTCCTCTATATGCTCATATAATTTGAAATGTAAAAGATTAAACAATTTTACAATTTTCAATCTGGTGTTCTTTTTTTTTATATATATATATTACTATCAATTATACACTCTAGATTATGAATTTCAAAAAAATATGTTTCTTTACATTTTAAGAACTCACATTGTATATGTATATCACCCCACAATACAAAATTTATAAAATTGTACATAAGTATAGTGGTGTAGTGGATAAAAAATTAAGAACTAAAAACATTTTGGAAAAACCTAGACCATGACTAAAAGCATTTGAGAAAAACCCAAAGTAAAATTGCACACCCAAAAAAGTGGATTCAAATGACTATTCACAAGTCAGCACAAGAAGTAAAATCCAGCAAATTCATATATGACATATTTTCACACCTAGATGCGAAAAGGCTCTCTGGAGCCAGCATCATGAGGAGTTTCACTATTTAAACCACGTTTCTAACCTATCAAAGGTAGTCCGACATGGGAGTGGTTAGCTGAGGACCTTGTGGTAATGTAACAAAAGAAAATTCAAGAGCCACCCCAGACAATTTCATTCAATCTCTTCTTTCAATTTTCTTTTCTTCTTTTTTACTCCACACCTCCGGAGAGAACAAATGGACACGTTAAATACAACTTCTTTATTTATTTTGCACCCCCCTCTCAACCTGTCCAGACCTACCAAAAAGAGAAAGGAACAAAGACTTTACATTCTGCTACTACACAGCCATGAACTCTAAACTTCTGCAGACATTTTAAATACCTACATTACTACTATGAACATTTTCTACAAATCCTGATACCCATAACTTTATCATTGAACATGAACTTAACTTCTTAATAATGTTTCTAATTGCACATTAACTTCTACAACTTATGTTATGCTTTCCTTTTAATAAATTTCTACTCAATTCCACACTTATTCACACATTCACACATTCCAACCTGCTACCAACCAATTTTCTTCTGATGAAAACCTTCTGATAATTTTTCTGATGATAATTCTGCATAAAACTTGTAAGCTGTAGGGAGTTCAGTTAAGTATGACACAAGGTTAAATCAAAGAAACCTTAACCAGCTCCCTATATACAGTAGTACTATGACTTTCTAGAGTTTGCTAGAACTTGTTTTTGTTTATTTGTAATTTTGTATGTTATGCTATAAACCATTAAATGCATTTTTAATTCAATTACATCATTAGTAAATTGAAAATAAAACTTCTGAAATTATTTTTTTACCCTTTTGCATATATGGTAAAATAAAATTTTCAGTTTGGGGTGACCTTTTACAAGATCTAAAAAGAGTGAATGCCTTCATTACTTTTAAACAACAGTTCATTGATTTATGACACAGGAACACTCAATTACAAAAAAGTCATAATCTTAATGTGTATATTTATTTGGGCTTCTGTAGTGGGGATCAATTTACAATGAAGTTATATTGCTAACATTTTAAATATTCATGATCTTTGTCTATAATAACAAGAAAAAAAAACATTTTTAAAAAATATTATTAGTTGTCACAGTGCCTATTATGCAACTCCACCAGATACTGGAAGTTGTTCATAATTTTCTTTGTTCTGGATTAATTTCCCTCACAAGTGACTATTTCATTCAGAAATGAATCATTTCTGTGGCTAACTGGAAGTGAAAAACAAGTGTTTAAACATTGACTAATATTTCTCTCCAAGCTCAAGTGGAACTCATTTTCCAAGCTTTTTAATTCTTCAGAAGACTTGTAGATAATACAGCACACTTACTCTCTTAATCTTAACCAATATTTTTTTTAGTAAGTTATGGCATAAGTAACAATTTTTATACAAAGAGGTATTTTATTTTGATACTTCAACTTCACTTCACTTATTCCATTTATGAACATCAGACACCTACTATAAGATGATAGCAAACTCAGCCTCTTAGCCTCACAGCTTAGCCTCCCAAGCTATTGCCATTGCAGTTGTAGCCTTGTGCCAGACTAAACTATCTTTGTGAATATTTATTATAGATGTTTTGTGTCATGTTAGGCGAGAGTAATTAATATTCACATTCATATGAGTTAAAATTAAAGCATATAAAGTACTGTATTTTTCAGTGAAAAGACCCACCTTTTACCACCACTTGATATCAAATTCTGCTTGTATTATAACATGTTGACTGGAAGCCTTTCCCAGATTGACCTGATAGGGTCTCGTCCTGGTGATATGGGAGCATATATAATCAGTTTCTAAAGGTATGGTCAACTCCTTGTCATGGCATTCTATTACAATTGGTCAATTTACTGCACTAGATATAACGAAGTAGATTGGGTAATTTGTCAGTATCAGCCAACTATTATGTCACATCTAGGAACAAGTGCCAACAAGGCCAGTAGAGTGATAGTGGGTGGTTGGAAGATGTGTGTATATATAATGGTTTAATCTCAATTATAGAACTATTTATTTATTCAACATACAATATTAATATACATAAAAAGGTTTTAAAATTAAACCTGTACAGTTCGATAAATGATTAGTATTATGGACATGTATAATAAAGACAGAAGAACTACTAAAATTATAAATATTTTAGTGTCAAAACTGATCGTGGAACATACAATTAAAATATTGCAACCAAGTCTGCAGAGTTGGTTACCATAATGGTTTATTGTTGGATTTTCTGCATGCTTTATATGTACTTTTTCTTAGGTTGAAGGTGACATCTAGAAAATTGACTTCATTTAGGTTAGTTTTTATAACTATGTCGAATCTGATATTTTTAAAAATCTTTAAGATTATTTTTCTAGTTTCATCTGTGTTTTGTTTGTTACAGTTTCTTAAGATTATGAGACCGTCATTTCTGTAGAGTCCTGTAGCATTTCTATTGGTTATTTTGCTTATTTGTATAGCAAATATATATTCAAAATACTAACATTTTATATGACCTCAAGCAGAGACAATCAGCAGTAATGAAAAATATGCAATTACCTAACCTTATAAGCAAATTACAATATAATAAAATTATTGATAAAACGTTATAGTGCCCTATTCTATAGGAATTAACTTTTTCCCTGTCAATAAAGACTAACCTGATTGACTTCCCAGGAGGCAGCTGAAAGACTCGAGAGACGGTCAAGACACACTGTAACTATACAGGTTGAACATACACATCTATCTGCTAACTACTAACACTCTTAATTGTATATATGTTTTGTTATTTTAATACACTGGTCCAAACCTACCTTCTTGTTTCCATGTCTTTCTTTCTGGCCCTAACAGGCCACAACATAAAGATATTACAGGCTGACCCTAACTAATCTGGTGGATATCTGTAGGATGCCAGAGAAGTGACCTTGCCAGATAGTTAAATTAGAATACCCATAACCAAACAGCTAACCCCTTTAGCCTGTCTTTAAAATACCCTGTAAATAAGTACATGTTGTTTAATAAAGAAAGAGGAAAAGTAAATGAGTACATATTTTTTTTTATAAAGGAAGATGAAAAGTAAGTGTAATCTTAATAAAATAGAAGTAAAATAAATGTTGCAAGTACACCAGTGTTAAGTTTTTCAGAAGTTCTGCCTTATCTGTTATGGACAATGTATCATGTTTACACTTCATACCATGAGAAGCACATTCTGTATTTACTAGAGCCATGATTGGGGGGTTAAATATCAGCAGGTTATAATAAAATACACAAAAGCCAAGTAGAAATTCCTTACAAGTGTTTGACTATCACAAGTCCTGTAATCCACTAGGGTCATTAGGATACCACAACATATACAGTTGCTGCAGTAAAAGTGATGTTTCTTGGGCAAGATAGCCTGATAAAGCCCAACCCTCTCCAGACTGATTTGAATTCAGAGTTTCCATAGTACATGCAGTACAACTGTTGGATAAAACAAAAATTGCAATCTCCCAGAGTTTCAAGGCTTTCCTCAACAGAATCACTGATGGAGAAGACTGAAAGAGGAAAAAAGAATTCAATGCAATCAAAGTCTGCCAAATACAAAAATTGAATAGATTAAAAGATCAGAAGGTGACACACGAGGTCCATCATCATGCCCCTTCCCTGTGAAGGCAGTTATCAACATTAGTCAACAACTGCCAAGTACCTCTAAAGAGTCAGTGTTGAACAAGGATCTCAAATTTGCAACAATCATCAGGAAGATGCCATGCTTGAACATCACTACTCAAATCAAGGAAATAGCCTTGAACATTCTTTAGGCTCAGGTAGACCTTGGAGAAAGCCAAACTGCCCAAATCAAACATTATGAAATTACAGCAAGCTATTTCACATATACAGTCTCCCCAAAACTTACAAAAGTATTCTGCTCAGATCAATTGTTAGCTGCCAAGGCTCTGTGTCTCACCCTCTGAGTTGCTTCCTTGCAGATATAATTGATGCATTAATTAGAAAGTCACCATCATATGTCTGAAACTTCACTCATTTCATGGAACTAATCAAAGATGCTCCCATCCAATCCAACCAGATGGTGGTCCTAAATGTGGTGAGTTTGTTCACCAAGGTACCCACAGTGGAGGCACTATTGGTAGTCAGAGATGAATTGGTTTCAGACTCATCCCTAGGTTAAATGTAACAGTATACCAATAGATAACCTGGTGGAGATGCTGACTTTCTGTACACAAACAACACACTTTGTAATGGGATCATGTATATATCAGCAGGATAAAGGCTAAGCAATGGGCTTGCCATTATCACCAACAATAGCTAACATGTATAAATGGAATATTTCAAAGATATAACATTAGAATCCATATCAATGAAGCCAACTCTATTTCTGATAGACATAGATGACACCTTCACACTCTGGCCACCCTAGGAAGAGGTCCAGCTTCTACTGAACCATGTGAACTCAATAAGATAATCAATACAGTTCACAATGCAGAAAGAAAACAAACTAGCATGACTGGGTGTACTAATATCTTGAACAGAGCATGGGTTCAGGACATCCATAAATTGCAAACCAACATTCACTATACAATACCTCAATTTCTACTCCCACCACCCATACAGGATAGAGAGAGGGATCATCCACTGCTTACAACATTGAGCAAAAGTCATAAGTGGTGACCCACAGATATATGAACTAGAAATGGTTACCCAATAACATAACAACTACCCTGGATACATGATAGCAGCTCCAACAAATGTGGATGGAAGGGTACAAGAGGATTATAACACCAAGGATAAAGGTTGTTTTCTATGTGAATGGATTATCAGAAAAATACAAAAGATCTGTGATCCATATAACATCAGGACATGCTTCAAAATTGGTTCAACACTTTGCAAATATCTCTTCCAAGTAAGACCTCCAATAATAGAGAATATGACTAAAGACCATGTGTACACCATTCCATGCAACTGCAGTAAGAAATAGAAAGGAGAAACTGGCTGACCTCTTAAGATAAGGCTACAAGAATATTGCAAAGCTGTAACATGAGGAGAAATAGAAAAATCAGGCATGGGATAAAGTTGAAATAATAGAGAACAAAATTTGAAAGCACAAAAAATTTAGGAATTGGCACATATGCTGGGCCACAAAAATCTTCTAAGCCAGCCAAGTATAGAAAGGAATACAATATGGGAACCAGTAATATGGATTGCTAGAGAAAAACAATTACAAACATTGAGATTGTAATAAGAGCTCTGGTAAAAAAGAATGTTACTGAGATATTAGGTTTACAACTTCCAAAAATTCATACACTTCAAGGATACATAGCCTAGTGGGTAAAAGTATTGGTTTGATCTAGTGACTTGTCTGAAAGAGTTGTGAGTTCAATACCTGGCTACAGCATGGTGAACAAAAAACTTAGAGAACTATGTTAAATGGAGATAACCAAGACATCCTGAATGGCATGACTCATGAAACGAGAACCATCTTCTACAGTGAACTTTGGATTTTTGAACGGAACCCTTTTTTGGTTTCAGTTCAAAATTTCAATCACCTGAAGAGCATACAACAGCCAGAACTTTGTGAATATGGCAACAAAGATGTGGACAATAGTTCGAACAATGTAAACAATTACAATGCCTCATCTCAGAAATATAGACAAATATCAGAGTTTTTCTTCTCCTAGATGGCTATAGAAAGCAGTCTATACTGCTATTTACCCATAACTGGGGGGAGGAGAGAAGGATTCCTACCTTTCCCAAGGGTATTAGCATGTAAGTGAATGCAATGAACTTGACTGGAATTTGAATTTGGCTCTCTGATTTCTCAATTCGAGTCGTATTTTATATTCATTACTAAAAAAAAACAAAAAAAACGCTGATACAGCAGCTAACAATGGCTTGTGGCTTTCCAGGAAATCTGAAATTGCTCTCATGGAAATTAGTGCCAGATTATTGATTGAAACAGATTACCGATTGCTGGATTGGTGATGGCTAACCTGTACTTATATAATTGCTAATCAAAGCAATTTCAATGATGTCACTAGAATAATGTTTACTGAACTATCAGGATAAGTTCATCTCTATGCTTATTCTAAATCAGGCACCATGAGTAGAAGCAATATGCACTTTAACATTTTTTATATTGATTTTCATCCAATACAAGACGTGAGAGTCACTCAAGGTAGATGATAACTGAATGAGGTGCGTAGAATGTTAAAATATGTGAGAAATGAAGATTATGATGCTGAGAAGGAAAGATAATGATTGATTCTTGACTTAGAGAGATTAAGTGTCTAGGGAAGCATTCAAGATAGTAGTTCTTGGGAAAAAGCCATTTGAAGAGAACTTTCTATTTACAGTTACAATATGGAGGAAATGAGGGTGGACAGAGCATGGTGTGGGTTAGTTGTAAAGGTTCAAACTAGTGGAATTAAAAGAATGGTGTTCACTCAAAATGAGAATTGTTAGAAAATATTAATACAATAAACAAAAGCATGCATCATCAAAATCTGAGAGATTTTAAAAAATTTATTTGAATATGAGATGAAAAAATAAAACTGGATATTTGGCAAAGAAGACAAGATAATAACAATTTATTATAAATACCTCCAACGAAATGTGGTATGTAAATATTAAAATGAATTTTTAAAAATGAAAAATCTTTCTAATTTCAACCTAATAGATTAAATTCAATATTTCCAATAAGCAAAATATTTTGCAGTATTTCAAACTGGATTTAAATTGATTGGAATTATTTATTTTTGAAATCACTAAAAATAGCTGGTTCTAGACATATTTAGAAATCTGTCAGCATAACATAATTCTCTTTATTAAAAAATATTTAAAAATAAAATATACTTTTTTTAAACTTTATTCGAAGAAGATTAGCTGGTTTAAAATTTAATCTCATTTGAAACAAATATTTAGTTTAAAATACTGCAGAAAAGCATTTTTTAACAAAGAGGTGGTGTTTTTATGAGGTTTTGATAGACTTATATTTGTGAATTTTTTTTTATGGAGGATATAACTATAAGAATTACTTGATGAATATAACATGAACACATTTTATATAATTTTTTAACTACCAAGTAAACTTAAAAATTCAAGTAATCTAATGTTTTATTGAATTTGAAGTACTCTGGCTTTAAATTTACTATAGTTACCACTTATTTTCTGATAATGTTATGGATATGGGGTATTTACAAAAATTGACACTTTTATAAGCGCACAAAAAAAATTCAAAATTCTTTGTAAAATACTGGGATTTGCTGAATTGTAGTAATCTTTTCCATTTAAGATTAGTAAAGATAGTTTTTACTTATTAACAATATTAGCTAACTGCTATAAATTAATACAGAATTTTAATAGATTTAAATTATTCGAAATATAATTTTTTTAAATGAAAACAATTCTTGAAAAAATTCATTATTTATCAAAGAAAAAACATTTTTTCTAAAGACAATAGTGTCCATAATATATCTTATTCATAAAAGCAATTAAAAGTCTTTTCTAATCAAATAATGTCTTAGTTTTATTGCATTTTTATTTAACAATTCAGAACAAATTTTTTGTAGCTAAGGGTTCTGTTTTACAGAAAAAAAAAAAAAAAAAAAAAAACTGAGGGTTTAAATTCTTCAAGGACTTTTGCTTATAACAAATGTAAACATTAAGCCATACAAAACAGAATTTTTCAAAATTTTGTAAAATTAAATAAGTGGGAGGTAATAAATGATAAAAAAATAGTTTTATCAAGATTTTCTAAAAAAACAAATGTTTTTAAAATAATTAATTTGTTAATAAGTCCTGAAAGTTTCTTAAAAGACAATAATTATTTAATTTTTGCAAGAATTTTCAACTCAGTGTATTTTAATTGCAAAAAGACACTAAAATTTCCCAAACAAATTTATGGTCACTCACAAATGCAAGTAAAATAAATTAAGCAAAATTTTGAAGGCTCTAAAAATAATTAAAAAATGTAATTTAATGATAATAAAAAATCCTTTGGTCTTTCCAATAATAATAACAAAATTTTGATTTTATTAAGTAAGGGGCATTTTTTCATCATGTGCGCTCATTTTTTAGTGAATCTTTGGAGGTATCTAATTTATTATATTTGATATGGGGAAATGATTCTTTTTATAGTTAATGGAACAAAATATTGATGAGAAAAATTGAAGTTTATAATCCAAAGAAATTAACGTTATCACTTCTATTTGTGAGGTATTCAAATGGTATACACATTAAAATATGAACAAATTTTTCATTCATTATTCAAATATGCATCTTACTTATCATCTTATAAAGTGTTCAAGTATAAATGTGATTAGTTTGATATCTTCCTGTACATACAAGTTTTAAGGAATTAGACTGTAAAAAATTATCAAGAGTAGCAGTTAATTTTCACAGTTTCCTTCAAAGTAATTTTGTTCATCAAAGTTAAGCATTTGGGAATACCAGGTGCTGTAAACTTGAATGTGTGGGTGGTGTAATGGATAACACCTTGGAACTGGAAATTGGAGGGCTGAGTTCCAATTCTAGTCAGGTTCATTATGTTCACTTGCATTCAAATACCCTTGGGATAGGTATGAATCCACATCTTCTTTTCCTAGCTATGGGTTAATTATTAGGACATGTAAATCATTAAGATCTCAAAAAAATTCTTACAGTCTAAAAATATTTTTTGGTTTTAAATAATCTGCAAAAGGTTGATAAGCCATAAAAAAGACAAATCAACCAGAAGTTACCGTTTTTATGCACTGCTGGAAAACAAATGTTCATACTCTATTTATTTCATCTTACACATGCCGTTCAAATTCCCTGAAATTTTGGCTTCATCTTTTTTATTTTACTAATGTTCACCCAATCAATTGCCTTACATGATACATGCTTGACTAGGCAGAAGTTTTTTCTGCAGTAGGTTGCCATTACTTTGTGCAGTACTCTGGTTACCAACCAAGGCTATAAAACCCAATATATCCTGTTATTCAGCCTATAACTGGAGAGAGAAGAGATGGATTAATACCTCTCCAAAGGGTATTTGTGCATAAGTGAATGAAAGAAATTTACCCAATACAAGGCACAAAAGTCCCTCAAGGTAGAAACTTACTGTATGATATTGTATGATTATAAGAGAAGGAAAGAAGAGCAGGTTATGAGACTATGCAGGAAAGATAACAATTACTTAAAGAAGTTAAGAGTGTAATGATTGGTAAAAAATCCAGGCAGGAATTTGTTCCAAAAAGCAGCAATTCTTGGAGAGAAGCTTGATTAGTCATGAAATATGAAGATAATGAGAATTAGTCATACTTGTGTACATGGCATGGCAGATTGAACCTACAAAGGTTAGGACTGGTGAAACCAATCAGAATACTTGCCATGAAAATGGTGGTAGAGTTATGAAAGGCTTGTGATGTGAAAGAGGTTGCAGAGTAGAAAATAATTCATCACCCACAAGGCCACATAGACAGTTTTGAACTCTGTCAAGACAAGAAATGGAAGACTAGGCAGCTCCAGCCCAGATATACTAGCAATATTCCATCTTCTATGTGTTGTATCTTTCAACACATGGACGATCATGGCCCTCCACAACTTCTTATCCTTTGTAGTGCTTCATAATGTGTCTTTTTATTATACCTCCCACTCCCTGTTCTGCCATCCATTTACACAAACTCATTAAGTACGTTACTTGCTGTTTCTCTCTGTCTCTCTTGCTTTCAGTATACCCTGTGAGTGTCAAATACTCCAAAAGCTCTTTCCTCATTATATGTTCCAGAAATTTTAATTTTTGATTTTAAGTAAATGTGTCCTTTTTGTTTTCATTTTCTACAAAACTTCCTCATTATTCCCATAATCTCACTAGTGTCTCATAAACATCAACATCTTGAGAAAATATTTTGTACCTCAAGACTGCATATTCTTGTAAAATATGCGTTCCTACATACTGAGGCAGCAAATTTCAAGTTTTGCTGTTAAATTGTTGGGTGGTTCCTTCCAAAGACTGAAAACCAATAATTCTGTGGTAATTATTGGACATTGATAATCTAATCTAAGTTCTGGAATATAGGAAGGGATGTTCCTGTCATTCTTTGAAGATATGCCATAACCATACAACATTTTTATGTCCAAACCATTGAAAAATACTAAAAAAAAATGCTTAAAAATAGTAATGCATTTTATACCATGTAGCAGCTCTGTGTTTACCATATAAAACTAGATACTTGCAGATTTTCAGATCAATTCTTGCTCAGTTGCAGATTTGGCTGAAATAGAAGAAAAATCCTTCCAATGTGGCATTGCTTACTTTAATAGAATTATTAAAAAGAATATGTGAAAATGCATTTGCCTCTTTTCAGTAATATCAACTGAAATGTCTATGTTTACAAAAGCTTTAAGATAACCGATTTTGACTTATTCTATTGACTCAAGCTTGTTCTCAAGATTGTTCTCATCTTGATCATGATAGATCTTATAGACATCTTATTGTAGCCATCTTCAGTTGTCCATTATTTTTGGCTTATATTGAATATTTTGTATTATAACATGGCCCTAAATGTTAACTGTTAACATCAGATATGATCAATTTAATAAGAGATACATTGTCTTTGTGTTTCTGTTTCTTTTGTTTTTACTTCCTGTCTAGACTGAGTCCTGTCTTGGCTAAGAAAAGATGAGAAAAACAATTTAAGCTGTTAGACAAAAGACTCAATGACCTCCTAAGAAAGTCAGCAAAAAGTCAGATACCCAAGTTCACGTAACATACACTCTCCCATGGAATATCTGTATTGTAATTTTCAGTTATCCAATAATCTCACATTGAAACGAATCACAAGAGCATCTACACTCATTGTGGAATCATGAGAGATGTACTCACCCAAAATCTTGCATCTGACATTGCAGAAGAAAGAACTATCAGCTTTTGTGTGGAAATTTTACAGTAACTCTGACTGTTGGACATTTTTAAGCATTTGAACTTTGAAATATAGGAAACAAGAACATTTGAACTAACATCCAATATTTGATAAGTGTTTTTTACTGATTTTGTCTGCCACTCTCTACTTTCCCCATAGTAATGAGAGTGCTTGAAAGAAAGATTTATTCACTCATTAACTTTTCTCTTATTATGGGGATTGTCATATCTGTGATATAACACCGAAGCTTATGGACAGAACAAAACAAAATAGCTGGAAAGAAAAAGAATGACAAACATGCTTTGTTCTCAGAGAGACCTTTATATATACTTTGACATGCACAAAACTATACAAGTGCTTCACATGGCATAATATATATCACTCATCTACCACAAAGCAAAGAATAAGGAGGAATAAAAGGAAAAGTTTTACAGATAGTTTGAAGATACTTCTGACCTAGAGAAGCCATTTTTATGACTCCAGAATTATATGGGCCAGATTCATCTATGTCCCAAATGGAAACAGCCCCACATGCTTGTAAGCTACTGTGGAGGCAGAATTAGCCCCAGGCTGGGCTCTTTGGCCCAGGCTAAAAGAAAGCAAACTTCTCATTTGGTTGCTGTCCACAAAATGAAAAATGACTAGCACTTGGCTAAATGAATGGAGTGACATTATGAAACAGCCGTCATCTGAGTCACATAACTTACCTCCACTAAAGGAAGATTGCTCAACATTGTGTCCATTACTTGCATAAAATTCCAGGTGCTACCTTAACTAAAAAAAAAATAAGCTGTTAAATAATAATCCCTTTTGGGTATTGATTGTTAACAGTTTTGATCATTCTTCAACTACCTGGATTTGCAAATATGTGTCTGACAATTCTAACTTTCAAAAGTAATTTCTGCCATTTAACTTTGCAAAAATTTCTTCTAAGTTTCACAGGGAGTAATAGTAATCTTGTAGGCAATCTTTCTGCCTCATGAAGAAATTGTCACATACACAAGTTTTGTTATTTTTCTTTTTCATGTAGGTGGTCAGGGAGGCCTAATTGCTATAATCCATTTTAGAGATAACGCTCATATTTTTCAAGTGATCTAATTCTTTGTTTATTGTTTCTAAAGCTAAAAAAGGCACATTTCTTTTTTAGCCTAAAAACTAGTACCACAAAACACCATGAATTGAACAGTTGCATCTAACCTGTTTTGAATAAGTTATAAGTTTTTTCTATCACAAATGCTTTAGCCTTCACCGTTTGCTAATAAAACAATATATCTGATGTGAAATCACTTCTAAATTTAAATTTCTGCCCAGTAACATCCTGAACAATTATTTTGGTAATGTTAATATTGGCTTACTGATTCTTTCCCACATTTCTTTGTTAATAATTGTCAAATCTGACCCTGTGTCTAGCTGAAACTTTATATTTCTTCATTTTATTTTTAGTTATAAATTTTCCTTTTTGACCCTTGTCTGTGTTGTCTGTCATCAATGTTACATTTACAGTACTCTTCATATTTTGTCCTTTTATTAACTTTACAATGCAAACTCTTGTATCCCACATTTCCACAGTCAAAACATTTTTCATTCTTAAAAGGGCAATTCCTCTTGAAATGTAATTTGTCTTATCTGTAACATGGATTTGGTTTTGTAAAGTATTTTATTTTCTCATATACTTTAGGATGAACCAAATTTATGTGAGATCTGTCTTTCTCCTTTCCAATCTTTTCACTCTTACGTAGCCCCCTGCACATCAGTGGCATTACTGCCTTGCTTGAGGTGATATGATTAAAAAAAAATATATATATATATCTCTTTCCTCAATTCTAGCTATATCTTCTTGTAAGTTCACTATTTTTTGACACTCTTCAGCCACAGCTTGCAAGGTCAATTTTGGGTCCTGTTCAGGCTTAGAATGAATTTCTGTATTCCTATTTGCTGCCAATCCTTGTATGAAGATCAAGCACTTAAACATATCAGATGTTAGTTTCCTTAACTTGAACTTTTCACATTCCCTGTTTATGATACTAGCGTAAATGATATAATATTCATTTTCTATTTTCACAAGATTTAGGCATTGCCAATGTGTACTGAACAATAAACTTCATTCACTGAAAATTTTTCTTAACAATATAATAGTTTCTTAAAACAACAATTCACTTGATTTTTTTCAGCAGGATGTAATTCATGTAGTTTTTGTTTTCTGTGGGCACTAACTTTCTTAGTAACAGGTGTGCACTTTTTCTTGTCCAACCAAATTATACAGATTTCCTCAAAGCATCTGTAGTATGCTTCAAATGTAATCTCTTCATCATGGTTATATTTAAATTCATGAATTGCATTTACTACTGAGTCCTATGAGAAAAAGTAGACATGTTTTCATTACTTTTACTCTTCATAAAAAGTTCTAGTATTTTCTGCTCTTGTTCTTGTTGTCTTAACAATGTTTCTTGGAATTGTTGCTGTTTTTGTTTTTTTCATCATTTTTTTTTTGCTGTTGTTTTATTAATTTCAACACTACTATTTTCAAGTCTTCCATTTTTAATTGTTTGACTTGAAAATTTGCTTCCTATGTATATTTCAAGTGTTTTAATCTTCCATTGTTTCCAGTGTAAGTTGTTTTTTTTTCAATGTAGTGATTTCACAAGTTGAAAAAAACAAATCTTTGTCCATCACTACTATAATAAATAATGAATCATCCTCATTGCTAACTGTTGTGATATGGGGTCTGGCAAGACACAATACTTAACCGAACAGAGTCAGTTGTGATAGTAGTATTCACTACTCAGCTGAACAAGTCAATGCAACAGTATTATCTTCTTTCTCCAGACAATTACCCAGGATTAATTATCATGAATGGATCAGTCCATTCATGATAGTAAGGAGGGTAACTGGCATTTGCCACAGCAATATACTTACTGATCTTATTGAAAAGTTTTATTTTTTGAAAATTGTTGCTCTTTCTGGAGAAAGGAAGGTGGGGGTCCATCTTCTTTTGTTTTTTTTTTTGTTATGTGAAATTATATTTTACAGTGTCTTTTGTAACTATGCAGTGTAAGACAATATTTTCTCTTTTTTTATTCATGTCTGAATACAAAAAATATTTATGTTCTTTGAAAAAGCAATTTTACAGGCAAGTTTCCTCCACAAATATATTTTCTACTTTTCATAGTTTTTCTTCATTTAAAACTTACCATTATCCAATGGAATCTAATTTGTTTTTCTTTTAGACTGTTGCTATGGATGCTTTTCTAAGGGGCTTTTTGTTTGAGCCAAGAATTTTCAGCACCCCTTATACCTTTATGCAGTTACTGTAAACACAAACACCATTCACACCCATAACCAGTGTCACTGAAATTGAACCTTGACAATTACAATTTTTTTTTTAATCAGATATTGTAAAATAGACATTTCTTTGTGATACAAAAACTGATCTTTTATGAAAATTATTTGACATTTCAGAATGATATGCCGTGTCAAGCCACCAAAGTAAAAATTCAATTTGCTTAATTTTTACTAAGAAACTGTAAGTATTCAACAATGTACTTTCAGGAGTGGTATCTGTGGTCATCAAGAACTGTACTGCAAGTTGTCATATTCACATGAACTCAGTAAGAAGAGATATACCAACCTGAATGTATTGTAATACTGAAAATAAGGCATGTAAATGTTATGAACCACTTAACACACCCTTAAGATTAACATCATCGCTGATTATAATACAACTGCAATTTTATCATGTTAAATGATCAAACACAGATTGTTTGCATAAAGTCATATACTACTCCCAAAAGTTCACTATCAAATATTAAATATTTAAAACTGACTAAAAATTTAAGATTGAGAAGTTTTACATCATTTAATTCTGATAGAAACAACACTTACAAGCTCACCAACATGATTAAGTTATCGTTTTACTATCATTATTATACCTAGATGCAGGATGTGCACAGAAAGTGGAGATGAAGTGCCTAGTTCCAATTCCAGCCAAGGTTGTTGCATTTGCTTTTGCACATATACAAATATACTTGGAAAGACATGAATCCATTTCTTTCTCCAGCTTGTGGTTAATGCCAGAGCAGACTGGGTTCTCTAGCCTTTGCTGCTAACTTGTCTAGAAGAATGAAATCTCAGAATTCAAAACAAGTTGTGTGAGGGGCTAGCAACTCCACCTCATAAATTCTACTTGCTACAGAAATTGCAGCAACAATATCTAGCATGATATGGTCATAGCCCTATGTCCCAGTAGTGTAGGTCAGTTTTGGGACCCTGGGATTGCACACAATTTGAAAGTTGATATTTGACATGATAAATTATGAGACAAAATATTTTTTACAAATTCTTACTGTTTTTTGAGGAGACAAGTTTAAAGTTCATGTTCAAAATCATAGCTTTGGAATTTACTTCCGGTGATCAGTGAAAGCCTCATAGCACAGCCTTATAATTTTTTAATCTAGTAAAGCTTTAAAAATTTGTATATGGACAAAATGCATGGTACAAGGACATTATTATTAAATCATTGTGCCATCAAATAAGACCTTCATTTACTTTAAAGGGAAATTATGCAGAACAATTTATCTTATGATATAACACGTTATACTGTGCAGTAGTTTTAATGAGATTTTCAATAAACAGTGCAAATTTTAAAAAATTTTCTCTTATAATTTATGCTCAGCAGTATTATGGTGTGATATACACTTTTATTTATTTTTTGTTTTTATTAATTACGATTTCACAAATGATCTAACTTATCTTGTCTATTGAGTAACTGTTTTGTAATCTTTTCCAATTTGTTTATAGCTTTTACTTATCAAATACAGTATAAAAAACTGAATATTTTGTTTGTGATGATTCATAATTTAAATTCTGGTTTGACTATATTTTCCATTCAATGTATCTAATACAAAAGATATAAACTGTATTTGAATTTATTCTTGAATAGTAAAATTTTGAAGTCAGTTTATAAGCAAATCTTGCAGAAATTAGGTATTTCTGTACATATTTCAGGTGATCTTTAAATCTAAATACTCAAAAATTGATAAAAGTTAGGTATATAATTTTTTATTTCAGTACTTACCACATAAAATCCCTGCTTCTACATTGAGTGTAATGTTGATTTTCTAAAAAAAGTGAGAAAAAAATTAACCTGACATAATATTTTACAGGAGAGTTTACAGGACCTCCTCCTCCTCCTCCTCATACTCCTACTACTACTAGCTGTAATCCAAGTCTTTATCATTTTAACAAGCCTAGGTGCTTACTTCAGCTAGTAAATAAAATGTATCTTCTTATGGCTTTAATTAAAAAAGGAATTGTTAAATTTGCACATAAATTATTTTAAGTTTTAACATTTATATAAAATGAATGATATCAAAATTCATAAATAATTTCTAAATTTAACTCTCATGTTTTAATAAAATTTAAAACATGTTTTTAATTTAATCTTTAAATGAGAATCACAGTTTCAATCAATACATGACAAAATATGAAAAGTATCAGTTAGTAATCTATATTGATATTCTTAAAGGGAAAATACCAATTAATTTTATTCAATTCTACTTTCATGACTCAATAAAGCAAAAAGCTCTGCAGCTTAAAAGATATTTTTAAAAAATGATGAATAAATGAACAAGTTTTAAGTTCTACTTTGATGTCAGGTTTCATAAAAAATGGTTAAATTCTAATGGCTAGTTCAGTGATGGTTTGACAACTGAAGAGACGAATCCTTCAAGCACAACCTCTTCTCAAAGTAGTCATAAAAAGAATTTTGTGACCTAAAGGTCAATCTCTTGCATTATAATGCAATAAGTGAGACAGCAGCAGTAGATATTTATATCATAAAGATATAGGAAAATACTTGCTACTCTACGTATAAGATGTAAAAGGTTTTCTAAAATCTAGATGCCTGCTTTTAGGTTTAAACTCAATCTGGCTGTATTAACAACAGCATTGATCTTTTTTTTTTTAGCAGCTGAGTTCATTAATAAATAAATCATAGCACTTACTCCAACCATCAAAAATCCACTTGATACAAGAAGCACTTCCCTCTAGGAGGTACTGTGTCACCTGTTTTCTTATCCTGCCTGTGTCATTCTTCTGTAAATAGTTACAGTTATCATGTCTCTCCCAGAATTTTCTCGCCATTTTCTTTACATATTGTTTTGCATAACTTTGTCTCTACCTTGCTTAATTTCCATCATCTCTTTCACATCTCTCAAATTACAAATTTTGCTTGCTGCTGCCATCATCATCATCATCATCAGCAGCAGCATAACAATAATAAGTTGATGCAAAAGATACTAAACCATATTTTGCTCAATGTTAGAGAAATCTTAGTTTTTGAAGTTTGTTCAGCTCTTTATTGTTCATGCATGTATCTTTTTTTAAGATTTTTTTTTTGAATGATGTTTTTTAACTTTATTTTGGTGGAAATCATGGCTGAATGTGAAATACACATTTAACAATTTTTAGTTTTCATGATGAGGTGCAAATCGGGTAACAGATATTGGTGTAGTTAGTGAATTCCAAGGACTGAGTTCAATTCCTAGTCACTTCTGTTTTCTTGAATTTGTGCTAATCCTTTTGGAAAAGACATGGATCCATTTTCCACCAGCTATGGGTTAAATACCAGGGCAAATTAAGTTCTTGAAGTAGTAACCAGTCTAGAAAGAAATTTCTGAATTTAAAAACCAGCCTGAATAGTTGTGGACTTTGTTAGGCAAACTAGTCCAAACCACACCACTTGTCCAGCCACACCACTAAGGCTGCACTACATGTGCCCTTAAAACCCTAATGAATTATGGGACTCATGATATGCTATAATGTGATGATATTTTATGTTTTTGTTTTTTTCTGAGTTAAAACCAAGCAATGTTTCATTGTAGTTTATGATAATGAGGAAATAGATGTAAACACATGTAGGGAATGGTTTCTAAAGTTTCTAAAAAGTTTTTTTTTTTTGAGTTCAAAGAAAAAGAACACCTAGGAAAACATCAGAAGTTGAAAAAAGATGAATTGGAGATACTTGTAAAGAAAAATTCCACACAAATAATATGCACCAAATCAAAGGCAAATTGGTCAAATGATTCATTGGAACAGGAAAGAAATTTCTTATCACAAGAAATTTCACATAGTGAATGCTTATCTTTATGTTGCAATTGCAATGTAGTGAATAAACATTCACTCTTTTATCACTACAGGAACAAGAATTTTCTAATGGCCATATTTTTATAAAATACTAGCAGTATAGCCCAGCATTGCTCGGGTGTAATGAAAGCTTTAAAACTAATCCATGGTCCTGGAGGTCAGACTCTTTGGACGTTGGCACAAAAGACTAAAAAGCAATAGTTGTTTCCAGTTAAAGCGAAACCACAGAGTGAAAGAAAAATGAATGGATGTAAGTCAAATTTTGATTTCCTGGTATTGATATCAAATAAGTTTTTTTCGTCGTAAACTGAATTTTGAAGGCTGAATAAGTCCTCTGAGTAAATGGTATCATGGCTGAGACTAAGAACTACAATTATACCTACTTAGAGCCAAATCTTAGAGCAAAAACTAAAATAAAAGGGCTGAAAAAAATACAGACATACAGGCAGATAAACAGACACACAAACATCTTGCCTTTTATATATATATATATATATATATATATATATATTATCGATTTTCTGCACTATTGTAAGAACTGCAACCTTGAAACTTCTGAATATTGTTTCTTATGTCTTTGTCTATGAGTGTATCAAATTTGATTAAAATCGGACCACTCCTTCTATAACCGATTTTTTCGATTATCGATTTTTGATATTTATTGGGGGTACCTCAACACAAAACCTAGCTAAGAACACTCGCAGACACTTATAATACAACTGTGTAAATTTTCAAGAAAATCAGTTCAGCCATTTCGGAGTCTATAGGTAATGGACACACACACACACACACACACACACACACATACACACACATGCACAGAGACAAAGTTTCATTTATAAATAAGTTTAGATAAAACTCTGATTTGATAGATATGTTTTTTCAAAACACTGTTTTTTAATAAATCTTTTATAATTCACTGTCCTAAACATTTTCTTACTTACTTTTTCTTACTTATTTTATGCTATATTTTTTGACATATAAAATGCATATTTAAATTACAAAAACATGAAAATACGATGCTCTGATATTATGACTAGAAGGCCAACTACTGAAGCTTGAAATACACAAGTTAGAAGGAGCAATAGTTACCTAAATACCCTTGTAAACCAGGAATCTTGTTGGGTGACAAGTACTATAATTACTGAAAATAAAACTAGACATTCTATATAACTTATTTCATGAAAAGAGAAAAATATCAGAAATAATATTTAGTCAAGCTAAATGCAAAATGAGACTTTGATAGTAATAAAGGTATCTTATAATATGTATGTTCAAACTAAAATGTAAAAACAAATTTATACTCAATTTTAAACAGGAGAATGATGGAATTAATTATTTTATTTCTGTGTCGTAAGATATCCATTTTGTCTTCTAGTCTTCAATATTTTATCTAGAATGAAACACTGAAACAATCTAAATAAGAGAATACTATGCTAGATACAAATCGGAGATGTCAAAATCAAGCAAGATTAGTGGCACGGGGTTTAGGGATTAAAATAAACAGTTAATTTGCTCACATCAAAAAGGTTAATGAAGAATGATAATGATGAGGAAACACATATGGGGTAACAAAAGAAGATAATGAATTATTCATTAATTTACATGCTTGAAGTAGTCTCAGTAGATTATTTCAGGAAAATAAATCAAAATTATTAAAGTCCATAGTTTTAATGTACTGTCATGAAGAAGAAATGGTCATACAACAGATTAAATGATCAGATAGAAAATAATATTAAAAATGTTTATGACAAAGGTAATATATATATCCCTTTTGTTGTTCACCAAAGGGATATATGGTTTGGCTACATTCAAAAGTAGATGAAGAGAGATTTTTTGAAATACTTAGCTTTCTTAGATTGTTGAGAGAAAATTCATTGCAGTGCTGTATGCTAGTTAGAGGCCAATAATATAATTAGTGAGTAATTTTATACTAGCGAGTATTTCAACACTGATCACAAGGAATTGAAAAGACACCTTTCACATGACTTCAGGCTCTTTAATTTTTTTCCTCATTTTATATATAAAAAGAAAAATTTGCATAGACTTGCTACTTTCTATCCTTGAAAGGTTTTCATTGATCCAAAAACAATTTCACATAGGCTCACAAATGTTTCTCTTTTTTCCTCAGTTCACCAGTTAGTTTTTATGAAAGGCAAAAATCTTACATAAGCTCACAAATTTCTTTCCTTCTCCTTCATCAGTCCTCTAAATTTGAAGGGAATAGGAAATAAAGTTATTATTTTGCACTCACTACACAAGTATTGAAATTTAACTATCTGGGAAGTGTTTTAACAGACAATACAAAGTAAGACAGGGAAATCTGAAGATGAATTTGAATAGAAAAACTAAAAGTATTAAGAAAAAGTAAAGTTTTGAAAATAATTTGCCGGCAATAAGACATAGTGTCAAAAGGAGTTTTTCCTGTGACACTACTTTTTTTAACTATTTTCACTCATCGACAATATTTATTGTTTTACCAATCAATGATTAGAATTGTAATAAAACCAAAACATATAAAAGTGAATTTATATATTTTTTTTCTTGGTAATTAACAACAAAGATAATAAACACTATTTATTTATTAGATAGTTTATTAGAATGGTTGGTGAAACATTGGTTAATTGCTAATTGATTCAAACTTTATAAAATGGTAAATAATAAGTATTTCCTTTTGTTGGTTCAAATATTCTAATAATTTAGTAAATGTTTATTAATTTATTAATGAAAAATTGTTTTCATATTTATTTCTTTATCAATTGGTAAATGATAAATATTGCATTGCATTAATTTTAATTGTATTAATTTTTAGAAGTTTTTAAATACAAAATTATTCTTGCAAATAAACAATCTAATAAATGAATAGTGTTTAAGATTTATTGTTGTAAATTTTTAGGAACAAAAAATGTATAAATTAATTTCATCATATGTTTAGGTTTTATGAAAATTCTAATCATTGCTTTTTAAAGCAAAGTCATTGCTGAAGAGTGAAGGTAGTTAAAAAAGTGGTGTCATAGGAAAAAACATTCTTTTGAGATTCCATCTTATTGTGAGCATATTTGTCCATGTTTGCCAAAATTTTGTTAGAAACCAAAAAAATATCGAATTGTTATATAATATTGGTCTTCCTCTATAACAGTGAGTGCTGTATAATTTCCTTACAGGTGAACAAGAGATGAGGCAAAAGAGATGTGGTTCTACTGAAGGATGATGAGAATACTATGGATAGAACATATGAGTAACAAGGAAGTCCAAAGGAAAATGGAAAACTGATGCACTTAAAATCAGAAAGAGAGAGTTGAAACTTTTATGATGCATAATGAGGAAAGAGAATTTGGAGAATTTGACATTCACAGAACATATTGAAACTAAGTAGGGCAGAGAGAAACAGCAAATAACATAACTAATGAACTTGTATAAATGAATGGCAGAAATTGGACTGTGTGTGATAATAAGAGGACAAACCTTGTTTAGAGCTAAAAAAGAAAAAGATTTTGGCCTTTGTCCTGAAGAGATATCGTACATAAAAGAATAAAAATTAAACACAAAAACAATTGAATGACACCAAAAAACACACAAAAAAAAATCTGTATGGTTATAGATGTGTACAGCCTTTGAGATTTGAAAATTAAATCACTCAACCGGCGGTCGAGAGCGAGGGAAAATTTACTCGCCCCAAAATCATTTTACTCAACCAACTCCATTTTCCTAATAGTCGCCTTACGTAAACATAGCGTGATTTGCTGACAGAAAACAAAAATTGAAATTTTAATTAAAATTTTGAACGTATTAGAAAGGATTTAAAAAATTTTTTTAAAATAATAACAACAAAATTTGATCTTTCCTCTTAATAATAGCATAAACATTTTGATGATAAAACTTTGTTTTTTGGCAATTGAGTGGAGGTACTTAAATTTGTAGTTTCTTTCTTCTGTTTGACTACACCCTCCATCTCATAGATGATAAAAAATAACAAATCTGATTTTCTCAATGATTTTCTATAATAAAATTACTTACTTGTATAATTTGTTTTTTTAGTGTGTGGTTGAAAGAAGTATGTATATTTTTTTCTTTCTTTCAAATGTTCGTTTTTCCTTTTCGTAAGCGATATAGATGTTGAATCAAGGATAATATTTTTCCAAATGAGTTTCTAAAAATCTGTGAGTGTCTTTAATCTGGGCGACAGAAACATTTTGGCTCCACTCTGGAAGCATTAATTAAACAAATGTTTACACTGACCAGGTAAAAGAGTTCAATAATGTCATTGTAGGTCATTATAACTAACTTGTGAATCTTCAACAGTATACTTTTGGGTTGTAAAAGGAATCAGATTTCCTTTTTCTATATTTGAAGGGACATATAAATAAAGCAATAAACTTTAATCACCCAATTAAGTTTTTAAGCGAGTGAAATCTCAAAGGCTGGATGCGTATAACTATGAAAAATAATAAAGAAATAAGAATAAGAAACCTAGAAGTACTGACAGCATTAAAAATCAAGAAAAATATTATTTGACTTTCCTGATATGATCTTGACTGACACAAAATATATATTAAATACATAGATAAATATATATATATATATATAAAAAGTAAGTATACATAAGAAAAGATAATACACTTGATTATGTGATGCTTGTTTTCTTAAAAATACTTGAAGAGCATCTTAAATAATACTTTGGTATCCTTACAACTCCAGTAAGAGTCTCTTTATGTGCCATATATACTTGAACTTTTCTAAAACAGTAAGAAAAGAGAAGGTAATTTTAATTCCATCACTGATGATCAGACTCTGAACTTCCACTAGTTAAGGGGAACAGATGTCCCTTCAAGGAGGCACTGTGCCTTGAGAGAATATTGGGCTTCAAACTCACACCTGACCTCAAGTGGAGCTCTTACTTACAATCCATTACTAAAGATGCTAGTATAACGATTGGCTCTCTGTATTGCTCCAGTACAGGGAGCCTGACACCTCATGCTATCCTTTAACTTTATAAGAGCCAGATCAGGTCCCAAATAGATTATTGTTACTATATTTTGATAGGAGCAACCTAGTCCTTATTTTTCAATCTTGATAGAGCTCAAAAGCATCTCTGAGTTGCTGTTGATGATTAATTATTTTCCACTCTCCAACATCTCTTGCACAGGCAAGATGTTGCAAGCCTCCCACTGCTGTATTGCTATTTGCATGGAGAGTGCTTGGATGAACGACATACCTTGGTTCCGTCGAGTTTAACCTTCACAACTAGGACCCACTATGCCACTTACATTATAACAAACAACCCATGTTTTTTCCTTATTGCATCAGAGAGAAATGTTTCACTTGAACAGCTTTTCCTGCAGACCACTGTTCTGTGGAACAAACTCTGAAGAGGATGTTTCCTTGAAACTTGTTCAAGTTCAGAGTTAACCATTATCTTCTCTGCCTATTCATATAAATTACTCCTTAACATAACCCTCTACCTCGAGTAGCTGCTGGGCCTTGTACAAAGTGAACCTTCTGTAAAAAAAATTAACTTTCAACATCATCTCTTTTTTTAAACAAAAATCAGTAACAAGAAGATATAAAGTAGTTGAATCTGCAGTAAATATCCAGACTATTTGAAAATTATTTATTTGCAAATGATTGATAAATATCTGCCTAATTTTTAACAATGAAAACTTGATTCATCTTGATTTTTATTAAGCTTAGTTGAGTCAAGCACAAAGCTAAGTAGAGTAAATAGGACAAGAGATTTTCTAAGTAGAGGACAACTTTCCTTTCTAGAAAATTATCATTTAAAATCAGGAATTTTATCTGGATTCAAATACACATTTTTGGCAGGAAATATATATTTCAATGATGAGTTTTGATCTTTTGCTGCTTTCAGCAACATAGGTGATCATGACTTTACACAGATTTATTTTGTTTATCATCATGTCCTCTTGGTAAAAATAATGGAGTGGTTTTTGCTGCTTTCTCCAGGGCTTTGAATTCAGTTTTCCTTAGACTAGCTGCCACCTAAGGTAAGAAAATCTTGTCTACTCTGCTATTTAACTCATAGCTGGAGGAGATGAATTCATACATTTTGCAGGGTCATTAGGGTGAAAGTTAAACCAGCAAAAGTTTTGTTTTTCTTTACTACAGATCAAATATCTTGTTTTTCTCTTTACTATAGATCCTATCAGCTTTACTAATAATTTTTCTGAGATCATGTTAATATAAGAATATAAATTTTCACATATCTTCTGAGTAATTACAGCTAACAAAACTCTATGAACTTTTATCAGAAATATTTTGTGTTCTTTTCTTCCACTGCTACTTGGTTGTGCAAAATGGAAACTAGAACTTTGCTTGCCTTGACATTACTCATTGCATAGCGGGAAAGCAGACTAGATCAAACAGTAGTTTCCTCTACAAAGAGTGATAAAGGTTCAATCTCTGACAGGGAACACATTTTCTTTATTTTGATTTCTCAAATGTTCAGACTGGTAAGCATAATACACATTGTTTGATAAATAAAAATGGGGCATCTATTTCAAATATGACGTATCCACTACAATAATGTTTGTACCTGAATAATAACATCAAACAGCTAAGTGATGAATTACATTTATTTGTTGTATTAATCCTATATATATATATATATATATATATATATATATACACACACATAAGTTAAAATATATATATACACATAAGTTAATATATATATATATATATATATATATATATATATATATCTTAAAAAAGAATTAATTCAAAGATGTTGAATGGCCATTTCGATATGAAGATCCCCATGGGGGACGACACATCACCTCAGCAACAGAAAAAACCTTTCAGAAACTGGAGAAAAATTAGTCTACTTTTCCTTTTTAAATAGATTGCAAAGAAATTAAAAAATAAATAATAAAATAAAATAAAATAAAATAAAATAAAAATAAAAATAAAGGGAAAGAAAAAGAAAAAGAAAACGAAAAAGAAAAAGAAAAAGATAGAATAAAATCAAATAAATAAGAAAAGGAAAAAATAAAGGAAAAAAAAAATTGACATTGTCTGGGTTCGCAAAAAAAAGGGAGAATGTAATATATATATATATATATATATATATATATATATACACACATTAGTTAATATACAGGTGAAGAGGCTCATCCCTTGTTTCCTGTTTAGGATGTGGTTTCCGGCTTTCTCTTTTCCAATCTTTTCACTCTTTTCTTTTTGTTTTTCTCAATTGGAGTAGATAGGCTAAACTATCGCCCAGTTTACACTCCACCCATATCTATTGAACAGGCGAAGAGTCTCATCCCTTGTTTCCAGTTTAGGATGTGGTTTCCGGCTTCCTCTTTTCCAATCTTTTCACTCTTATGTAGCCCCCTGCTCATCAGTGGTGTATATATATATATATATATATATATATATATATATATATATATATATATATATATATATATATATATACACAACAAGTTAAGTAATATATATATATATATATATATATACACACAAGTTAAGTAATATATATATATATATATATATATATACACATATAATAATATATATATATATATATATATAACACATATAAGTAATATATATATATATATACACACATATAAGTAATATATATATATATATATATACACATATAAGTAATATATATATATATATATATATATACACATATAAGTAATATATATATACACATATAAGTAATATATATATATATATATATATATACACATATAATAATATATATATATATATATATATATACACATATAAGTAATATATATATACACATATAAGTAATATATATATATACACACATATAAGTAATATATATATATATATATATACACACATATAAGTAATATATATATATATATATATACACATATAAGTAATATATATATATATATATACATATAATAATATATATATATATACATATAAGTAATATATATATATATACGCATAAGTAATATATATATATATATACGCATAAGTAATATATATATATATACACGCATAAGTAATATATATATATATATATACATATAATTATATATATATATATATACGCTATAAGTAATATATATATATATATATATGCATAAGTAATATATATATATATATATACACGCATAATAATATATATATATATATACACGCATAAGTAATATATATATATATGTATATACACGCATAAGTAATATATATATATATATACATAAGTTATATATATATATATATATATACATAAGTTATATATATATATACACACACATAAGTAATATATATATATATGTATATACACATAAGAAATATATATACATATAAGTAATATATATTCATATATATATATATATATACACACATAAGTAATATATATATATATATATATATATATATATATTTTCTAAACATACACTGTTAAATATAAGAGACAATGAATGTCTATTATGTTTAATCATGAGCCGTTCTAAACATCGTATTTTTGCTTTAATTTCAGTTGAAAATAAAGACAAAAATTCTCCAACATTTGGACAATTATTTATTGGTTTTCTTTTAAGCTTTCTGCTCACATGAGCCATCTTCAGAGAGGTTGTTTAAACTGAAATATTATAAAATCCACTATCACCGACGATATTATTTTGTGTTGACATAAAACTCCGCTTGGCAACAGCAATAGTTACCAAAAATAATAAACGCAGTTCTTAAGTTTGCGATGTGGTTTTATGACGTCACACTGCGGGATAGCATGAAATGACAACAAAACCGTGTAGTCAAATGCAATGTAATATGTTATTTCCTGTTTTAAAGTTGATTTTATTGAGTGTTGGTTGTTTTGATTTGATGTACATGGCCTCCAATATCTGCAGGTTCCTCTTACTGTGTGTATGAGTAAGGATCACCGTATTGTTGACCAAAATCTGTCTATTACCTACATGTTTATGTTTTTCAGAGAAATGTTGTTTAATAGTACTCTGATCAGAAAGATGACACAGATATAAACAGATTGAAAAAGCTAGATAGATCCACATAAATGTAGAGATGGATTAATAAATATATCCTTAAAAATTCTAAAGGTTTATATGCTGAATGATGGCAATATTATAAACTTAATTTTGATTGGAATTTTTCATAGTAAGTTTTTTCAATATTTGAGCTATATGGTCTATAGAGATGCAATGTGCATTAACAATGAAGAGTATTATGATAAAAATAAATATTTGTAATATAAAATGAACGTTTTTTTCATCATTATACTTGTGTATATACCTCTATATATGAAAATGATATGTGGCTTAAGCTTACATTTCTATAAATGTATTTTCACAAAGTATGAATTCTTTGTGTACAATTTCTTGTAGGTGCTGATAAAACAGTAAAAGAATAAAGCTAGCCAAAATAGATTTGATGTAGTTGACACTTTGCAATGGAAATGTTTTGTTAATTTTGTGTTTCATCTCATAAAAACACCTTTTTGATGTTTCAAGAAGTACTTTTCAAGATTAGAAAAGTAGGCTACATTGGCTAGAGAGCATGGGCAGACAGTTTTGAGGAAGCTTACTCCCTCTAGTAAAGACAAAGAAGGACTCTTTAGCACAAACATATTAACATTTTAAATAAGAGTCATCAAAATTAATACAGAGAGAATATCAATACAGATAACTATTTCAAATTTATTAAATTATCCTTTTTATAAATTTCAGTAAATTTGGCTTTGAGAGCAGATAAATGCTATCATTTTGACTTGTTTTAATTCCTTTAATAAAACATAAATTATTTTGTATTAAATTAATTTGTTACCTTATACATAATAACCAGTTTTAAATAAGGCCTACATTGCTGATCTGGCCTGAATAAGATGTAGTTTCCTTCCATTCATCAGTGAATTATATGATCATGTAGGCCAGGATTATAAGTAGAGAAGTGGTGGGTTCATATTGCATCCCTAATGATTTTAAAATAACAGCTCAGATATGCATTGCTTTCTTAAGGCAGGCATAGAGCCATGGTTCAAAAAGAAGTTAAATGCTTTTAGAAAGAAGATTATTTTTATGCATGACAATGCATTTTCTGAAGGAAATTAATGAATATCTGAATAAAATGATAATGATACTTGTTTGATGAAGTTTTGTTCACCTGCTCATAATCTGATTGAAATCTCATTGAGCATTCTTTTTTTTTTTTAATCATATCACCCCGAGCAAGGCGGTAACGCCACTGACGTGCAGGGGGCTACGTAAGAGTGAAAAGATTTGGAAAAGAGAAATCCGGAAACCACATCCTAAACAGGGAACAAGGGATGAGCCTTTTCACCTGTTCAATAGATGAGGGTAGAGTGTGAACCAGGCGATAGTTTAGTCTATCTACTCCAATTGAAAAAAATAAAAAGGAAAGAGTGAAAAGATTGGAAAAGAGAAAGCCGGAAACCACATCCTAAACAGGGAACAAGGGATGAGCCTTTTCACCTGTTCAATAGATGAGGGTAGAGTGTGAACCAGGCGATAGTTTAGTCTATCTACTCCAATTGAAAAAAATAAAAAGGAAAGAGTGAAAAGATTGGAAAAGAGAAAGCCGGAAACCACATCCTAAACAGGGAACAAGGGATGAGCCTCTTTACCTGTTCAATAGTTGTGGGTGGAGTGTGAACCGGGCGATAGTTTAGACTATCTACTTCAATTGAAAATTCTAAAAAGCAAGGTTTACATTGGCAAACTGCAATTTACTAATGAAGATGAATTTGGAATATTATTCTGGATACTGTGCAGTGTGTTTTGGATAAAGAAATTCAACAGTTCACGAAATCAATGGATAAACAACTTTTCAGAATATGGGGCATGCTTTTCAGAATAATGTTATCTCTATAAAGTTGTTATTACAATATTGTTTACATTTCTTTTTAAATATTTGTGTTTTCAAAATTTGTATACATGGAATTATAATTTCTAATTACAACATCATGCTTTTTGAAGATTCATAAGCTGTCTAGTAATAAAAGATCTGGAAAGCTTCATAAAACTGTTACTACATTTTAAGAATGGTATATACTATAAGCTGCGCGTTGTGGTACAGTGGATATCGGCTCGGAACGAGAAGCCGGGGAGCCGAGTTCAAATTCCAGTTGAATCCATTGTATTCACTTATGCGCAAATACCCTTGGGAAAGGTATTAATTTGTCTCTTCCTTCCATTTATGGGTTAAATAGCAGGACAGATTGGGTTCTATAGCCTTGGTTGGCAACCAGTCTACCGCAGAAAGCAATGGCAACCTACTGCGGGATGATCTTCTGCTCAGTCAGTTATGTCTCTTTCGAGACATGATCGCCTAAGCGTGTATCACGGATGGCACTTAACTGACTGACTGATCTACTATAATTTATACATATTATGTGAAAAATTCTGCAAATTAACAGAGAAATATTTCCATGAAATATTTCGTTCATTAGTTTTTTTCTTTTAAATTAGGAAAGTTTAAAGTAATAATATGAAATGCAATGTGTTTTTGTATCTATCTATCTATCTCATTATATCAGCTATACAATATCTATCTATCTCATTATATCATCTATACAATATCTATCTTTCATTATATCATCTATACATTATCTATCTATCTATCTATCTATCTATCTGTGCACACTGATACACACATTTATTTAATAACAATAAAAGAGCACACTAATGCTCATAAAAGTAACCAAAGTGCTCAATGCAAAAAACAGAGCTTGTAATATTTTAAAATAATAAAATGGTTTGTGATGCTATAAATCAAATCCATGACTTGGAGCTTCATGTCTTTGTAAACTTTGCACATGTTCTGTAATTATAATTATTAATTACATTATAATGTTTTTGGAGTTTCAGTCAGTGACAGACTGGCCAGGGTGTCAGCTTGCCCGATGGTAAGTGAGTACCCCTTCTCTCCGATTGAGTGCGCCTCCTATATAAAAAAAAAAAATGCAATAAAGAAAAAAGAAACACAAACAACTGTTTTGATAATAAAAAGGAATAAGTACTTTATAAAGTCATCTTTGCACTATCAGTTACTCAACAAATCCAATGTAAGATGACATTTTCAAAGCTGAAAATCATAAAAACAAGGTTAAGAAATTTGCTATCTGAAGAGAATTTGGAATCATACATGTTGCTGTCCATTGAAAAGGAATTGTTAGATGAATTGGATGCAGAAGCAATTATTGTCAGAGTTTTACAATCATCTAATGAACACAAACAATTACTCTTGATATAATGGACTACATGCAATACTCTATTGTGCTTTTGATCTGTCAATGTGTAAATTATACAGTAAACTATTTAAAAAATACCAACAAATTACTTAAAATTGAAAAATAAATAAAGAAAAAATTCAATTATATAACATTTTGTATTTACATTTGGTATCTGCTACTAGTAATATGTTCAGTACATGTACACTGTAATTACAAAAAAATACACATTTTTTTCACAAAAATTTGAATCCTTTTTCCATACATTTTTTTAAAATTTAATTTATTTATTATGAAAATTAAATAATCATAGCATTGTAGCTGTATGTCTCCTGTTAACCAATATTTTCAAACCCAGTCTACCACTAGTTTCAGTAACCTAGTTAATAATGAAAAAATCTGGTAAATTTATAAAACTGTTACCACATTGTAAAAGTTAACAATTAGTCCATTATAATTTATAAATATTCTAAGTAGCATCCTGTATATTAAGGGTGTAAATATTTACATAAACCCCTTCATTAGTTTTCTAATTTTGAAAAAAATTTGGAAAAACTTAAGGTGATTAATAATGTGAGATGCAGTGCATGTGGGCACTCTGGGATTAAAATGAACATCAATTATTCCAGCTAAGAACATTAGTGAAGGATAATAATGATGAGGAAACACACGGATAATTTTAACAAAACAAAATAAGGAATTTATTAAAGAATTTCCATGTTTAAAGTTGTATCAGTAGCTTGTTAATAAATCAGAAATTTTGAAAGTCTATAATTTTAACAAATTGTCATGAAGAGGAAATATTTATATAACAGATTAAATGATCTGATATAAAATATTATTCAAAAATGCTAAAACACAGTTAAAAGAGTCCATTGTTCACAGAAGGGATATATGGTTTCATACGTTCAAAAGTAGATGAAAGAGATAGTTTGAAATACTTAGCTTTCTTGGATTGTTGAAAAAAGTCTTTTGAAAGGCTTAGTTAAAAGCTGATAATATGATTGGCAAGTAATTTTACACTGACAAAAATTTAAACACTGCTGGACATGTGAAGAAATCAAAACACTTCTCTTGTTAATTTTTTTCCCTCATTTTATATAAAAAAAAGATTCTGTATAAGCTCACTATTTTCTTTTCTTTCTTTTTCTTAACTCAATGGCTAATTTCTGTGGAGACAAGGTTTCCATTGCTTCAAAAGCAATTTCAAATAGGCTTGCAAATTTATTTCCTTTTCTTCACAGCTGACTAGCAAATCTCTGTGAAGGCATGGTTTTCATTGGTCCAAAGAAAATTTCTTGTAGGCTTACAAATGTATTTCCATTTTTTTTTCTTCAGCTCACCCAAATTTAAAGGGAATTGGTAAAGGGAGTTATTATTATTTCATACTCACTGGATATATACATATAAACACAAATGAATATGCATGATTATTATGTAAGTTTATTTATCTTTATTTATTTAAACAGAAAGATGATGTCATACAAGCCCCCCACCACCACCAAATATGAAATAAATAACAGGCCAAAATACAAACAAAGTAGAGCATATTTATTTTATCATTATTTTTTTTCTGAATGATTTCCTATTCACAGATAAGCAAAACATTAGAGGTGCCATTATTCTGACAGATGGAGAAAGCAGAGGCTGCTGATAGCAACCTGAAACAGTAAATCTTTGATAAACAAGAACCTGCTGTCATCTTCTGTTTTGTACTTGTACTTATAAAAGCACTCAGGATTTTGAGGTGAGTGAAGTATCATGGGATACATTCTGTCAACAATCATGGAGGAAAAGGGATTAATTGCAAATCATGAATTCTTTGTCACCAGTGAAATTAATGTAAGAAGAGGAAGTACATGAGATTCTGAAATTGCCAATCAAGGTAAAGAGCCCTGGAGTGATGGGATACTCAGTATTACCTGTTTAAATGAGGTGGCTGTATTGGGTTGGGAAAGCAGGAAGGTACATAATGACTGAAAAAAGAAGAAAACTAAAGAGCACTATCATAGGGAAAGAGTGCCTATAATTGGATGATTGAGAAAAGAAGGGATGTAGGGATGAAAAAGAGAGTAGGATTTCACAAAAAGCAATGGAGTGAGATGAATAGAAAGAAAAATGGGAGGGAATTAAAAGAAATAAATGAAACCTGAAAAAGGGAAAGAAAAAAAAGGAGAAAATCAATAGTAAGTGAAAGAACATAAAACAAAAATTATAAAAAAGATTATAAACAAAAGGACACAGAAAGAATAATGAAAACTAAGAGGGGAAAAAGAAATAAAGGAAGGTAAAGAGAAAAATGGGGAGGGTAATTTTGACATGGATATATACGATAGAATGATCCTGTTATGGTATTCATCATTTTTGACTTTGGATGCATGAGTCAGTTTAGATTTCCAAAGAAATGATACAACAGAAGTAAAAGTAGGAGTAGGAAGGGGCAGAGGATGAATGAGAAGAGTAGGAATAATAAAGGAAGTGAAAGTGGATAAAGAAGAGGACCTGCTATTTTAATGATGAGAAGTGGAATAGAAATAAAAAATGGTTTACCTGAATCAGTTGATCAGGAAGATTTAAAAAAGTAGTAAAATTTTTGAAAAAAATACTTACATAGGAAAATAAATGAAACTTAATGACAAATTAAGATGGAGATTAAGCTGTAACATTTCTGAAAGAAAAGGAAAAAAAAGAAATGAAAAAGATAAACAATATTATAACAATAAAAAATTTATTAAGTAAAATGGAAATATTAAAAAAAGTAAAGGATAATATAAGATGGTAAATATTAAGTTGACCTCAGAGATTATATTATATATATTCATTAAAAGCCTTTTATTTGGGGTATTGTGCCAGAGTAAACTAAACTCAGTGAATATCCTGAAAATAATTGAAGAAAAATTGTTGCATAAAAAGGAGAAACATATGGAAAGAAGAAAAGAAAAAGTAAAAGATCCAAGAAAAAGTGAAGGAAGAGTAGAACCAATGAAAGAAAGCAAAGAAGAAAAAAAGATTATCCAAAAATAAAGAAAAAGAGTTTTTTTTATTGATTGATTTGTCTTTTATGGCTTGTCAACTTTTTGCAAATTATTTAAAACCAGAAAATATTTTCAAACTAAGAATTTTTTGGCACTAATAATGATTTACTGATGCAAGTCTTACTAATTAACCCACAGCTGAATGAGAAAAGGTGAGTTCATACCTTTGCCAAGGTATATGCATGTAAGTGAAAGAAAGAGAGAAGCAAATATAAAGAAAAACATAATGAAAAACTTTAATGTCAAAAGGAATTTGAGAGAAAGAAGAGGGTAAAAACAAGGAAAGAAAAAAGAAAGAAAGAAAACATTAGAACATAGACAGAAACAAAATAAATATAAAAAAATAGAAGGAAAGAATTAAAATTAAGCAGCTTAGATTACTCAAAAGGTTTTACAATACAATAGAACTTTGAGTGTATAATGGGAAAATACTGACAGAAGCTTATTAGGAATAAATAAATCTAAATAATAAGGATGTTGGATAACAGTTGATTTAATGGATGTTATTATCAGATGTTTTCAGTTATCAGTAATCCTCACTGTAAGAAACATTTAGCAATGGACTCATAGGAAAGTCTTTTTGCAAGACTTCTATAGCATACTGTCATCACAGAATCTTTAGCTCTTCTCTGGTAAAAGAGAGTAATTTTAAAACAACATGAATATATCATTGGAACAGCAAATTTACTTAAATTATCTGAAGTGTGCTTTTTTGCATGGTTCTGAGACTTTGTCAGAAGAAAAGAAGTTCTAAGAAATGCAAAATGTGTTTCTGGCATAGTACTGAGAATATCAACAATTATGACACTATTGGCCATGAAGTTTTAAGAAGAATGATAAAAGAAAGATCCATTAAAGAAAGTAGAAGGAAGAAGAGACTGGGTATGCCATTAGTAAGTTATTGTGAGTTGCCATCAAAAGAAAAATAACATAATTACAATATTCAACATTATAATGGATGCAGAATTCAAGAGATGTCCTTCAGAGAAAGGGACAGATTTTAAGCTAAATTAACATTGAGGATTTATTTTCAAATACTTATCTAATTTTGACTAAATGTCTGTTGGGTCTCAACTTCAACTCAAACATCAAGTGGAATCCAAATACATGGCCCATTTTTAAAGCTGTAATAAAAATGGTTGGCTCTGGGAAGTATCTGATTTCTTCTGTCAAATTTTATCTTTACAAGAGTCAGATCAGACCAAAAATAGAGTATTGCTTGCCAGTATAGGTAGAGTACAAATTTTTTTACATAGTCTTGTGGGAAGGGGAGACCTGTTTTTCACCCTGCAACCTCTTTTCCATATACACAGTGTCACAAGACTATCACTAACCTGTTACTATTTCCATGCTAAATGAGTTCCATTCTTTAATTCTACTAGTTCAGACCTTCACAGCTAGAATATCCCATGTTATTTCCACAGAGCTGAATCTCTCTTATTTCCTCCATATTCCAAATGTACGGAGAAAGTTCTACTCAGACATTTTTTTCTCCAAGAACTGATACGTCATGGAACCAGCTCCTACATAAATACTTCCTTGAAAACTATGATCTTAATCTCTTCAAGTCAAAAATCAATCATTATCTATCATCCTTATCCTTATAATCTTTGCTTCCTACCACTTCCTCTTTTATTCATCATGCCATTTTAATGGATATGGATATGATTTGATAATCTATTATTCTAATCAGATATAGATGTTATGTAGTTTTATTTATGAATTTTCACAGACAAAATAATAATTAAAATGTTCAGCAGGAAAACTCCATACTTACCAGTCTTTATCAGGAGTTTCAGTTTTTGTAACCAGTCAGTCTGTTAAGTGCCATACATGAAACACGCTTGGGTGATCATGTCTCAAAAGAGACATGACTGACTGGGCAGAAGATTATCCCGCAGAAGGTTGCCATTGCTTTCTGCAGTAGACTGGTTGCCGACCAAGGCTATAGAACCCAATCTGTCCTGTTATTTAACCCATAACTGGAAGGAAGAGATGGATTAATACCTTTCCCAAGGGTATTTGTGTGTAAGTGAATGCAATGAATTCAACTGGAATTTGAACTAGGCTCCCCGATTTCTCGTTCCGAGCCGATATCGACTGGACCACAAAATATTTCAGCTAAATAATTTTACCCAGTTAAAAAATATATATATAATTAATAATTACATTTTCAATTCAAATCACATATCTCAGTAAATACTAGACAGAAATCTTACCAGCCAAAAAAAAAGAATAACACAAAATATAATGTAACTTTGTAATTCTGGCATACTCCACAAACAATATCTCCAGGTTCAACAAGTAGCATCACAAGAATGTATATTGATCAATACTGGCCATACAAGTGTGTGCTGAAAAGTTCTTGGCCTGACCTACTTTCCAAAACTAATATTTCAATGACCAAATATCAGAATACTGATTTTGGAAAGTGGGTGGAACTGAAAATTTTTCAGTACTCTTCATAATTAAAACATAATTATATTTTTCTTTCGCCAATATAATAAAAATTCCAATTTCAAACAACTCACCAACAAATTAAAATATCTGAGTTAATTATGTTTAATTTCTCATTAGTAATTCTTTCATCTTAAAAAAGACCATGCAGTAGACCACCTATAAGATGGGAAAACCAAATCAGAGAGAACACCAGAATACCACTTCTGACATTTAAAAAGATTGCCTTAGATAAGAAGACATGGCAGTTGTGTGGACAAGAAATATGTAAGGATTTCATTGTAATTATGCATTTAACTACATCACTAACACCTTAAGAACTGACAGTGATTCATTTAATAATAAATTTACAATAAAATTACTACTAGTGCATGTGTACTAAGCGAATTAAGCAAATAAAGTAAGAAAATAAAAGAAATAAAAAATGAAAACAAAGAAAATAATAATAGAATAAAATAAATTATAGGAATTAAATTCTACATATATTTTTCAACTAATAAAATCCCATCAAAAGTTTTGTTTGATAAATAATTATTACAAGGATAAATACTGCCAAAATACTTGCAGATGTAGTTGTAGACCTAGCACATGTTATTTTTGGATCATTTAGAAAATAGCAATAACTCCCTTCGCCATGCTCACAAATTCGAGAAAAAGATTTCCTCAAGCCAGTGTGAAATTATTTTCTAACTAATGAAAACCTTGTATTAATAAAATTTACACCTCTATGAGACATTATATTTTGAATCCCCTTATGGGTATAAAAATAGATGCATACTTCTCAAGGTTCAAACCAATTTGGGAGGCCAGTTTGATCTACATGTGCACATGCACCCCCCCCCCACCCACAAATGTACTTGAAGACCTTGACCACACACACTATAGAAGGGATTAACCAGCAACTGCAAACTAAGACTTTTGTCTATGAAATCACAAACACATTAGGCTGACCGTCAGTAAGTCTGTGCACACATTTCCCACCACATTACAAACACTTAATTACTTTATAAAACAAACTCTACTACAAGGAAAATAGGACATCAGGAGATTTAGAAATGCAGTTGTTCACTGCAAAACTTATCTAAGTGCCAACTGTGGAAGTGGCAACCTCCCAGTTATATATAAAGAAAGGAGGAAACTTCGAAGATTGAAGAAGCTTAGTGCAGCACCCATAATGCAATACAACAAACTAATGAACAACTTCAACCTGCAGGAAAAATATAAAGACAGTGTGAAAAAGAAATACGAAGGATAAAAATTGGAAACAGAAACTTGAAATGGGATGCACTGAGAGAAGTGTTAGTGACATCAGCAAATGAAATCATCCCAAAGGAAAACAGACCTAGAAGGAAAAATGAGTGGATCACAGATGAGATACTCAACATAATGCAAAACAGGACAGAAGACATGCTCATCAACATGATGTATAAAATCCAAGGATGGAATGATCATATTAGAGAAAGAGAAAATACTTCAGTGATGAGATGAATATATAATTGGAGTAGATAGACTAAACTATCGCCAGGTTCACACTCCACCCACGTCTATGGAACAGGTGAAGAAGCTCATCCCTTGTTTCCTGTTTAGGATGCGGTTTCCGGTTTTCTCTTTTCCAATCTTTTCACTCCTATGTAGCCCCCTGCACATCAGTGGCATTACCGCCTTGCTCGGGGTGATATGATTAAAAAAAAAAATATCAGACATCTCTCTTTCATGATAAGAAAGAGAAACTGACAACACACAGAAATACTGATGAGCCGAAAAACCAAAGTGGAAGCTGCACTGACCAAATTGAATAGAAACAAAGCAGTAGGACCAGATGATATTGTAATAGAGATGCTGACAGCCTTAGACAATTTTGGCATAAACAAAATTACAGAAATAATAAATGAAATCTACAACAGTGGCAATATACTGTAAGATCTAAGTAGATCGATTTTCATAGCATTGACTAAGAAGCCAGGCACAAATGTGAACTCCACCAAACAATCAGTTTAATAAGCCATATAACAAAACTCATCATCTGGATTCTGATGAATAGAGTGCACAGTAGAATAGATAGGACAAAAATGGTGCAATTTTGTCTAGGACACTGAAACAAGGAGTGCAATATTTATGCTCAGAATGTTATATCGGAAAAGACAATACAAATGCAGAAGGATGTGTACATGTGTTTCATAGACTATGCCAAGGTGTTTGACAAAGTACGCCATAAAGACTTGATAGAGATACTAGGCAAACTAGACATATTCAGTAAAAAACATTAGAATAATCAAAAACTTGTACTGGCAGCAAACAGCCTGTATACGGACAGCAGATATACAAAAATAGAAAGGGGTGTAAGACAAGGATGTACTTTCTCACCAGATCTATTCAACCCATTCAGTGAGGCAATTCTGAAAGAACAAAATTCTGCTAGGATTTGTCATCAGCGGCCACAATCTGAACAATATAAGATATGCAGCTGATACAGTGCTGATAGCAGACACAGAAAGGAAACTACAAGACCTCCTACAGAAAGTAGCTAAAGTGAAAAAAAAGAACTAAACATAAACTATAAGAAAACTGAATGCATTGTCATCAGTAAAAAGAGAAGTTTAAAATGCCAACTAGAAATCAACCAGGTACAGAAATTTAAATACCTGGGAAGTGTTCTAACAGAGGACGAAAAATGCAACACTGAAATCAGACAGCGTATTGGCATAGCCAAGGATGCATTTCAAAAGCTGAGTAGAGTATTGAGAGACAGAAAAAAGAGAGTACTGGATTGTTATATGATGTCTGTTCTTCAGTATAGAAGTGAATGCTGGACAATTTCACCAAAGATGAAGGAAAAACTTTAAGCAACCAAAATGTGATTCTACAGAAAGATGCTGAGAATATCATGGACTGAACCTGTTTTGAAGAGAACAAAAAGGAAATTTATGCTTGACATCAGGAAAAAACAGCTGAATTTTCTGGGACATGTAATGAGGAAGAAGGGTTTGGAGAATCTGATACTCACAGGACAGATAGAGGGAAAGAGAGACAAGAAAAGAAATGAATGATATACTTGGTGGGCTTAAGCAAATGAATGGAAGAACAGGATTTGGGAGGATTAATAAGAGAAAGGTGTTAAGAGCTGCAAGAGATAGGGATATGTGGAAAGCCATGATCATCTATGCCCTGAAGAGACACGGCACATTGAAAAAGAAGAAGATATTTCTGAAAAGAATATATAAACGTTATTTCTACTGATGTTCTGCTACTTTTCATTTAGTGAATAACCTTTTTTATGTTTCATTTAAAAGATGTGTTGTTTTTATTTTTGTAAAGTGTTTGAGGTCCTGACACTTAGATATAAACAAAAATCTGTGTAGATAGATTTTAAACAATAAAGAATGAAAGCTATGTAGTTAGACTTGAGTTTATGCATCCAGTTAGTCTTTGTAGTCTAATCAATAAAGCAGCTGTTCAGTAAGACATGCTTCCAGAGGATAAAGAGGATATGCTTTTAAGCCTTACTGGAAGCTTATTCTTTATTCCAAATCTGTACTGTTTACTTACAGCAATAGAATGACAGTCTGAGAGGTTGCAATAAAATAAACTGAAAGAAATATTAGTTGAAAATTAGTAATAATTAATAATGCATCATTGTATAAAATAAAGATAATACCTGTTTAGCTGGAAGTATAAAAATTCATATTCCATACAGATCTCTATAAACACTCAGAAAAACTTTGCACAGTGAAGAATTTTCTTTCTCAAAACTAGCATGGCTACATAGTTTACACAATATAGACCAGAAAAACTTTATGCAACATTATGTATTCAATATCTCTTCAGTCTTTTTAGGTAAATCTATTGGCAATATGGCTGAACTTCTATATGTCATCCTCTTTCATATAATAAAATGTGTCATTATTATAAAAACATGTTATGAAAATTCTAATGAATTCCAGGGAAGATTTGTTGTCATTATATGAAATAAATATGTCCATGCCAGAAATTCTACTTGTTATATTTTTATTGCACTATTTATTGACATAGCTCAACAGTTTTTGTAAATTAATGAAAAATCTATTTCAGCAAACAATTGCTTGTTTAAAATATTTTTTTTAAATAAAACACATAAATTTATATGTTTGTTCTTAAATATAAAATAAATCTTTTATAAATAATAAAAAATAATCTGTTTTCATGTACAAATATCAATAACAGAAGCACAATTTTAAGTTTGACATTTATAAACAAACAACAAATTTCCAATAACTGTAAAAGTTAGGGATTGATTTTATACTGTATTGATATTATGAACCAGCCTCTCCTTCTCAGATTATAACAAATTAATATATTTTTATTTTGAAAAGTGTTGTAACTTCAGGAAGGTCTAGATACTTAAAATAAATGAACCAGTCTAATTAAGTAGTGCTATTTTTCATTTCAAGCTTGGCTTATAGCCACCTTACGTTGAAACACCAGTTCCTGTACAAGTCACCCAAGTTAAGTAATGCTGAGTCTGGTCAATATCTAGATGGGTAACATTTTGGAAATACCAGGTGTTGTGAGCTTGAATGTGTGGATGGTATAATGAATTATGGCTCAGAATTGTTAATCATTGAACCAAATTCCAATTCCCATTGGGTTTGTTATATTCACTTAAATCAAATATCCTAGAGAAAGGTATGAATCCACCCCTTCTCCCTTTAGCTATGGGTGAATTAGTAAGATTTGTATCATTAAACAATTATCCTCTCCAAGAAAATATTCTTACAATATAAAAATATTTTCTGGCTTTAAATAATCTGCAAAGGTTGATAAACCATAAAAAAATGAATCAATCAAACAACCATTTCAAGCTTAACAATTTTCTTTTCTTTTTATAGAGTAATAACTATGCAATTGAATTTTTTAAAAATTTAATATATGCAAATATTTTTCCATATGTTTACTTATATATATATATATATATATATATATATATATATATATATATATATAGGTACATTGCAATATAAGTATATTAGTAATGAAAAAAATGTTTATTTTACACAAAAATTTCTTTCAATAAAATCTCTCTTGCTACAGTACTTAATTTAGTAATAGTGATTATTGACTGAAATTTAGCTATTAACTATTTTTTTAAATTTATTGATCTACCTTCATATGTAAGAAAATAGCTGAGAGTCAATAATAGTATACAAAGTTATCACACTAGCAATTTTTGTGCTCAACATAATAGGATTTTGCACTAAGAAAAAGCTTATATTTACTTTAGATAGAGAGTCCTGAAACTTTCTAGATCATTGACCTCTTTATAAAATCCTTGATCCCTCATCAACCCACAGCTATGCACAAGAAAAATATAAAAAATAGCTGTTTTTTTATTTCAGAGCAGAAATTCTCTTGCCCTTTTCTGTCAATAATGTTTCTTGAAAAAGTTTAATTTTATCATTACACTTTCAATTTCTATTTTTTTTTTCCAATACTATATGCGTTTCTTTGAATAATAATAATAATAATATTAGCAAAAGGATTTTGGCAATCATGCTAATAAAATAATGGTGTGTCAGAAGGACAGTTTTTTACCTAGACACCACTATTTTTTTAACTTCCTTCATTTTTTAGCAATGTTTATTGCTTTAAAAAGCAATGATTAAAATTGTAATAAAACCTAAACATATAAAAGCAAATTGGTACATTCTCTTTCTTATTGAGAATTGACAACAAAAATAATAAACACTATCTATTCATTTATTAAATTGTTTATTTACATTATTTATTCATGATATTGTTCATTGAATTGGTTGGCAAAACTTCAGCTAATTGTCAATCAATTCAAACTTTATAAAATGTTAAATAATAAAGATTTCCTTGTAGTTGGTTCACATATTTTAATAATTTAGTAAATGTTTATAGGTTTATGGATAAAAAATTGTTTTCATATTCATAAATTGGATAAATATTACATTGCATTAGTTTTAAAATAATTGTATTAGCTTTTAGAATCTTGTAAATATAAAATTATTCTTGTAAATAAACAATCTAATAAAAGTGTCTAATATTTTTGTTGTAAATGTTCATAGGTTTATGGATAAAAAATTGTTTTCATATTCATAAATTGGATAAATATTGCATTGCATTAGTTTTAAAATAATTGTATTAGCTTTTAGAGTTTTGTAAATATTAAATTATTCTTGTAAATAAACAATCTAATAAAAAGTGTCTAATATTTTTGTTGTAAATTTTCAAGAACAAAAAATGTATAAATTAACTTTCATCATATGTTTAGTTTTTATTCCAGTTTTGTCAAGGGAATAATCTTCCTTTTAAAACACCAATTTTTAAAAATTCAGTGTGGCCCTTCTTCTAGATTGCTTGTCAAGCAAAACAAGAAAGCCTAGTCTACTATGCTATTTTACCCTTAGCTGGGGATCGGTGAGAAGAGATGAATTCATACTTTTCTGAGAGGCATTAGTACAAAGAGAAAACCAATTATCTCAGCTAGAATTTAAAATTGACTTGCTCATTCTATTTTCCATGCTGTTAACGTTTTGGAATCAAATTTCTCTTTTTCTTTTTAGCCTTTACAGTAATACAAACATATTTTTTTTATCAGAGTTCTTTTCTCTTTTGACAAGTTATTGAAATAAGCCTCACCCATCCAGTTTTGAACTTAAAGTTCATAGTATCAACTCCAGCTCTCTAAACACCAAACTTTCACTATGGGAACCAAATTCCCTTTTTGTTGTTTATTTGTTTTAGTGACTAAAGGAACTCAAAAATTTCTCTTGCATCCTCAGCTTTTTTTCTTTCCAGCTTGGAACGCATCCAGATTCAAATCTGAAGTTTTTTACATTAATGTAATTCCAAAGTCAACATGCCCCTATACAACTTTTTATACTATTTTGTTTTGTTGTTGTTTTTGTTTCAAAACCTAAATTTTTTTCCCTTTTGCCAATATTACTCTCCCTTAAAATATCCACAACACATGCATTTTGCTAATTCATCTTTTTTTTTTTGCTTTCATTCTGTGTATCTCTATGTTATTTCCATTTCAATATATTGTTGAAGTATTTTTAGTGATCTGACAAAATAGTTGTGTTCACCATGAAATGGCTGAAAACTTTTAATTACATTGCAATATCTGCTTACTGCTTTACAATTTTGTATATGCATATTGCTCTTAGGTAAAGTGTAAGAGAAATTTATTAGTTCTACATCCAAAGTAATAATTTTTTTGTTTGATTTTTTAATCATTTCACCCCAAACAACGCGTTAATACCATTAAGATGCAAGTAGTTACTAGGAGTGAAAAAGAATGAGAAGACTTTAGTGAGGAGAAAGGACAATAAGATAGCAGTGTTATACTACTTTAATCAATATCTCTTTGTGAGTCACAAACACATTTTGCTACTAGACATGTAGGTCAGATGTGAATGCTTAGAAAGCAAAACCCAAAATTTAATAAAACTCATTTTCTGCACAGGGGTTTCTGAGCATCATGAGTAGTTCCCAAAACAAATCCTTGCAAAAATCTAAAATACAATAGCCAATCATGAATGTTGCTGCCAAAAAAGAGGATGAGATTGGGAGCCAGCACCTGTTAAACCACAGATATAAAAATGTCACTCCTTGCCAACAACAGGTAATTTGATTCAACACATCAACCTTGTCACTTGACTACCAACCCATCCACACATCTCACTGGTGTCAACTCATACTACCATGTGGCTTCACTAATCTACTCCAGGTCTCTCTCCCAATACTAACAGTGATCTTAGTCAACCAACCCAACAAATCTGTCAACTCCCAGTTTTACCAACAACATGCTTATACCTAATTGCTTTCCTTATCAACAGTAACCTAAGAACTACATTACAACAATTTTGTCACTTTTTCCCACAACTATGTATATATTCTAAAAACTGATCAATACATACAGTTGAGATGTTAATCCTTGTTTGTTCTTTCCTTTGCAACCATATGCTCATTATAGCAACAGGATTCAGGAAGACAGAAGATGGTAATTGGCATTGCATTTACATTTTTGAAGATTGGTGATGGCAGAGAAGCAAAAAAAACAAAAAAAACAGAAGAAAATTAAATCTTTATTTGTTGACCAGTGTTATCTGAAAATCATTTTAAGAGAAGGCAGAAAGTGTGACACTTAAATCTGAAGACTCACTGGGGTAGTGAAAGATTCCTTCCAAAAGCTAAGCAAAGCATTAAGAAGCAGAAAAATTTCATTATAAACAAAGAGAAATAAACTGTCACATAATATCAATCCTCCTATATGGGAGTGTGATGTGTGTTGTGGCGCAGTGGATATCGGCTTGGAACGAGAAATCAGGTAGCCGAGTTTGAATTCCAGCTAAATTCATTGCTTTCACTTATGCGCAAATAACCTTGGGAAAGGTATTAATCCATCTCTTCCCTCCAGTTATGGGTTAAATAACAGGACAGATTGGGTTCTATAGCCTTGGTTGGCAACCAGTCTACCACAGAAAGCAATGGCAACCTACTGGGATAATCTTCTGCCCAGTCAGTCATGTCTCTTTCGAGACATGATCGCCCAAGCATGTATCACGTATGGCACTTAACTGACTGATATGGTAGTGAATGTTGGACAATCTTCTCGTAGATGATGAGACTTGAAATAATAGAAATGTGATTCTACATGGGGATGCTGAGAATAACATGGACAGAACATGTGAGCAACAAAACATTTTTTAGAGAAAATGGAAGCAAAAACAACACTGATGCTTAAAATCCGAAAGCGAAAGTTGAAATTTCTAAGTCACATAATAAAGAAAGAGTGCTTGAAAAATTTGATATTCACAGTATAGATTAATGGCAAGATGGACAGAGAAAAACAATGCCCAACCTATCTAGCAAGCTTGTGTAAATGAATGGCAGAACAGGGTTTAGGAGTGTTTTTTTTTTTATAATAATGTCACCCCAAGCAAGGCATTTTACTGCCACTGTTGTGCAGGGCGGGGGGTTTACATAGGAGGAATGTCATGATGATGAGTGAGAGGTTGCAGGGGGTATCAGGAAGAGAGTAGGAGAGGGAAGAGATTACTGATGAGAGTGGGGGTGGACGAGGATGACTGTTATGAGGAGTGAGAGGTTGCAGGGGGTGTCAAAACAAAAAAGACAGAATTTATTGAGATCTACAAAGAACAGGAAATTCTGAAGAGCCATGATCACCTACATCCTGAAGAGACAAGGCACACAAAAGAAGAAAGAAGATGCCACTTATTTACTTACCCTGTATTTCCAAAACCTAAATCATAAGATTTAGATGATAAGAGAATAAGGTATCTGAACTTTGTCTCAGTTTGCACTGGATAGGTAACAGAAGTAGATAATGATCGTAAGGGGAATAATAAGTATGCAACATTCAGGTGAGCAATCTGAAACAGGTAAGATGACAGGTAATTTCTTTTCTTACCCAAGAGTGAGGAACAAGTATCCCTTTTTAGAGGAAAAAGTTATTTTAGTGAAGCATAAGATCTTTCAATGACTTATTCCTTTCCATGTAACACTTTTACATAAATACACCTGTGCATAAAAATAACACCATCTAACTTCAGCTTCAAATTGTATCCCCATGGGAAGCTATAATTGAGATGTTAGTCCGCATCTTAGGTTTTGTGAAAGCTTACAAGTTAAAGCAGTCAACAGACAATTTTGAGGCTTGATGATCAGTTTTTTTGGTTCTCAGTTACCAAATGCCTCTTAGTCATAACTAAATTAATTTATCATGTGCTATCTTTACTATTTCAAGATAAGATTTCCCTGTTTTCTCTGCCATTCATATAATATATAAAACTTAGAGAACTTTGACATGGTGTAATGGCTAGCAAGCTTGTCTTACTAGATCAATTACAACTGAAAAGTGAGTTCAATCCTCACTAGGTGCCCTATACTTTTGGCCTTGTGCCACATTTAAGTTAAGCTAACTTATCTAAACTTATTTATAAATGGAACTTTGTCTGTGTGTGTGTGTGTGTGTGTGTGTGTGTGTGTGTGTGTGTGTGTGTGTCCCCATTACCTATAGACTCCAAAACGGCTGAACCGATTTTCTTGAAAATTTACACAGTCGTACTATAAGCATCTGTGAGTGTTCTTAGCTAGGTTTTGTGTCAAGGCACCCGTGATAAATATTGATAACCAAAAAAATTGGTTTATAGAAGGAAGTGTTCCAATTTTAATCAAATTTGATACACTCATAGACAAAGACATAAGAAATGATATTCAGAAGTTTCAAGGTTGCAGTTCTTACAATAGTGCAGAAACTTTGATATTGATACCAGGAAATCAAAATTTGACTTACATCCATTCATTTTTCTTTCAGTCTACAGTTTCACTTTAACTGGAAACAACTATTGCTTTTTAGTCTTTCGTGCCAACATCCAAAGAGTCTGAGTTCCAGGACCATGGATTAGTTTTAAAGCTTTCATTACGCCCAAGCAACGCCGGGCTTTACTGCTAGTAATATATAAAGCTTAATTTTTTTGCATGTGCAAAGCCCTGAACATGAAATATATATGATGTTATTTGTCTGTTCATGTGCATGAGTGTGTTAAATATTACATAAAATTGTGACATCAAATAAACGTGTTTTTATTTTTTTTATATTTCCATCACAAGCAAAATGATAAGGCAACTAAGACACAAGAGGTTACTGAGTGTGAAAGCATATAAATAAAAAACATTACTAAGGAGAGAGAACAATAAAAGAAGAGGAATTAAAAAAACAAAAGTACATAATGATTGACATTGCATTTAAATTTTTGAAGATCAAAGTTGATTAGAAACCAAATAACTGGAAGAGAGTTCCACAGGCAAGAAATGCAATTGAAGAAACTTTTAGTATTGTGGCCTTGTTGGGGCCAGAAATAAAGACACAAAGAAAGAATAGAGTTAAACAAATATATTTAACAAAGACAGTAGTACAAACATATACCAATGAGAGATTATTAGTGTGACTGTTAGTCTGGCTGTCTGAATTATCTGCTGGAATAGATTCTGCTCTCATTCTCTGCTTTCGACAAAGTAGAACTGCTGCTTATATATAGTTTAGAAGAGTTTATGTGTCATATGGGTAATTCACCATAACACCCCCTCCTAAGTATTAACTCTGCAGGAGTCTTAATATTTTTTCTTTTTGGATTCACAACAAGAAAATCTGTAATTTTTTTCCCTCCATAAACAGCACTGTTCCGGGGCTGCTTGCTGAATTGGCATGTCAAAAGTATCGTAAATGACATCCATCACTTCCTATTCTTCAGGAGAACTGCTGTTAGCATTATCTGACAAGTGTTTTCTGATTTGATTTTAATGTCTTTTGTGTGTGAACTGGAGACCTTTAATGATATAGACCATATTTCTTACTCTTTTGTCAATTGAACCTATTTCCCAGAAATATTTATTATCCCGGAACATCTGGTAAAAAACTTTCTCTTCAGGAAGGTAGCATTTTTTTTAGGTATGTTTTGTAGATACCTTGTTCATCCAGATTTTGTTTGTTTGGGAAGTAGCTTGTTGAACATGGACTTGATTTTACACACAAGCATTACCTTGGCTGGGGATAACGATGATAGTGTGTTGTCGTTGGGCGTGACTCTATACACCTGAAGGAACTGTTGTAGGGCTTTTTTTGTGTGTGTGCCCCTAGCTTTCTTCAGAGCTCTTTTTAGTGTGTCAACGAAACGCTTAGCCCGTCCATTAGACCTTGAGTAATATGGAGCAATTGTGATATGACTGATTTGGAAAGTCTCACAAAATCCTTAAATTCACCGGACCTAAATTGTATCCCATTGTCTAACACTAAACAATCGACTACTCCAAATCTGGTGAGCAGTTCATGGAGGAAATTGATTGTCACTTCTGTAGTGGGATTTCTACATCTAAGAACTTCAGGCCACTTAGAAAAACTATCTACTACTATAAGATAGTATAACCCATCTAGCAGAAAAAACAAATCTACATGAATTCAAGACCATGGTCTGTCTGTTTTGGGCCAAGGACTATATTTGATTAGAGGCACCTTAGCTGCCAAAGCACAGCTTTTGCAGGATTTTACTGTATTTTCAATATTTTTATCCATGTTTGATCAGCATACATAACTGTGCATAAGGCTTTCCATTCTTGTAATCCCTGGATGACCTGCATGGAAATCTTTCAGAATCCTTCTTTGTAGTGTTGTGGAAATGGCTACTCTCTCACAATATAGCAGTACTTCATTGCATAAAGAAAAAATATCTTAAGTCTGTTTGTCCTTTTCACGAATTTTTATTTTGATTTGCCTGATAAGCTCATTGTTTAGAGCTTGTAGGGGCTTGGTGATGCTTGGTAAATTGGCCTTGGGTGAAACATGTCCGAAGTTCCCACAATTTAAATATGAGAAGGTTGAAGGTTGGATGTTGAAATGTGAAAGGATAAAATATTTTGTGTGTACATTAAAGTAAAGATTTATTAACAGAATGACAAAAGTGTAAGAAGAAAAATATAAGTGTAATTTTGTTAACTGAAAACTATAACATATTTGTGAGTAGAAAAATGTTCATTGAGAAATGCATGTAGCTTTGTAGTAAAAATTGTTCAAAGAGAAATGTGGGTATTTAAAATGTCCACAGACGTTTAGAATTCATGGTTGTGTAGTAACAGAATGTAAAGTCTTTTTATGTTCCTTCCTCTTTTTGGTAGGTCTGCGACAGAGTGAGAGAGAAGGTAAAACAAATAAAAAAATTGTACTTAACATGTCCTGTTGTTGTTGTTGCTCTCTTTGGCAGCGTGGTTGTGAAAATGAAGAAAAGGAAAATTGAAAGAAGAGGTTGAATGAATCTGTGACGTGTCCTAGAGTCCAACCAATTTATGCAATCTGTGGCATATAAATCCTCAAATCTTCTAAAATAAGAGGCAAAAGTTATATCCTCATCCGGAGACTATATAAAAGTGTCTATTGTGCCTCAGATCATGTTTTGTAAGAATGCATTTTCGTTTTCACTAATTTGTCCCCAGTTAGCCAGTTTAAGCAAGTTTATTTGCTCTTGTTGAGCTTGAAGTAGAATTTCTTCAAGTTTCTGATGTCTGACTTCAGTTTGTTTTTTAAATTCAAGCTGTTCTTTTTCAGCTTGCTTTAGCATTTCAAGTCATTCTTCCTCAGTTTGCTTTTGAATTTCAAGTCGTTCTTTTTGTATATCCAGCTGGATTTATTCTATACTTCTTTGTTGCTCAAGATGCTTTTCTTGCCATTTAAGTTCTTGTTGGTTTTGCTTCTCTTGCCATTTAAGCTTCCATTGGTTTTGCTGTTCAAGTTGGAACTTAAGAAAATCGAGCATGGGGGATTTAAATTTGTCCATGTTTTTCCATGTCTTATTTTTTTTAGGATTAACCAAATACAAATTAAATTCAAATGAAGACCTTTCTTTTCTTTGAAAAAAATCTTTAGTTTCTTACTCACTCAGTAATGAAATAACAATTAATTGAAAGTGAATAACTTTAATTTCTTACTCACTCAGAGAATCACGAATGCTTTTTTTTTATAAAAAAGACATGAATTCTCATAGTTTAGCAGCTCTTGTTCAAGTTTAGTTTAAGTTATGTACACTTTTTTTCATTCAGTTTTCTTTTCTAGATTACCAAGTATTGTTGAGTAGAACAAAGTGTGACGAAAATAGATTTTTTTTGTTCAGTTTCATTTTCTGGATTGCCAAATACTGTTAAATAGAACAAAGTGTGACAAAAAATAGAATTCCATGCCTGGGCCAAGGACTATATTTGATTAGAGGCACCTTAGCTGCCAAGGCACAGCCTTTACAGGATTTTACCGTATTTTCAATATTTTTATCCATGTTCAATCAGCACACATAACTGCACATAAGGCTTTCCAATTTGCCAATCCTAAAAAACTTTGCAATCTACATATATTTTAGGGAGCTGGCATGTCCTTGATTGCTGTACCCTGTTCTGGATTTGGCAAAAAATTCTCACAAAACATGATCTGAGACGCAATAGACACTTTTATATAGTCTCCGGATGAGGATATAACTTTTTTTTTAACCAATAATGACAATTTTCATGCAGTCCTTTTGGAGTCCTCAAGGGTCTTTAAGAATCCACATCACCAAGTTGTTGTGGCTTTGTTGGGGCCAGAAGTAATGACACAAAGAAGGAATAGAGTTAAACAAATATATTTAACAATGACAGTAGTACAAACATATACCAATGAAAGATTATTAGTGTGACTGTTAGTCCGTCTGTCAGAGTTATCTGCTGGAATAGATTCCAGTCTCACTCTCTGCTCTCTACAAAGCAGAACTGTTGCTGTTTGGAAGAACTCATGCGTCAAATAGGTAAGTCACCATAACAGCATAAAACTTATGGTTACATCTTGCAATTTCAACTTTGAAATGAGACATAGCTGCTAATCTAGTACTGTGCTTAAATTCATAAAGTCTAGATGCAAAAGAAGAAAACTTATCATAAAAATTACCATGAAAATATTTATAGAAAAGACACAAGGAAACTCTGTTATGGTAGTGAGAAAGTGGCTGAAACTAAGATGTTTCTATCATTTATATTTACCAATATGTATCTTATATCTTGACCAGCATAGCAGTTCTGGCTTAATGTAGATAACTAATTTACATACTCAGCTTTAAAAACCAAATTTTTAAAAATAAATATATTTGTGGTATTCAATTCCCATTTGGTCTTTTGTAACCGTTATAAAAAAGCAATTGTTTTAGTGATGCTTTTTTTATAATCAAATTGCTTCTTTCTCTTCTTTTATATGCTGCATTCCTTCAGGATGTGGGTGATCATGGATCTTCACAACTTCTCATCCTTTGTAGTTTTAAGCAATATTTGTCCCCTTACTATCTTTCTCAGTTCATGTTTGGCTATTAATTTACACAAGCTCATAAGGAAGAATACATGATGTTCCCTCCTGCTTCTCTTCAACTGTCTTTTTCTAATTCCAAGTATATAGCCTTTTTTGTTCTCATTTTCCTTAAAACTATCTTAGTGCTTACATGCTCCATTCATGATATTCTCATCATTCTTCTGTAGAATGATATATCTGTTGCCTCAGGTCTCCTCTTCATCCATGAGAAAATTGTCCAGCATTTACTATCATATAAGAGGATTGATATTGCATAGCAGTTCAGCACTTTTTTTTTTTTTTAATTTTCCTGTTTCTTGATATTTGTTTAACTTTTTAGGAGGAATCTTTCATAATTCCAATGTCTTTAGATTTCCATGTTACATTTTCCTAAACCTTCCAGATTCAAATAAAGATATTTTCTGCCTTGAAAGTGATAACCACCTTAACATCTAGATCACAGCTTGAGTAGAAACAAAGAAAAGAGTGCTGGATTGCTATATGATGACAGTTCTTCAATATGGCAGTGAATGCTGGACAATATCGTCAAAAATGAGGACAAAACTGGAAGCAGCAGAAATGTGGTTCTACAGAAGGATGCTGTGGATATCGTGGACTGAGCATGCTAGCTACGATGAGATGTTGGAAAGAATGGCAACAAAAAGGAAATTAATACTGAGCATCAGGAAGAGACAACTGAAGTTCCTGGGACACGCAATGAGGAAGGAGAGCTTGGAGAACCTGATACTGACTGGCCAGATAGAAGGAAAGAGAGACAGAGGAAGGCAGCGGATAACATATTTGCAGGGCCTGATCAGGTGGATGATGGAACGGAGATTGCGAGGAGTAATAGGAGCAAACATACTAAGAGCCACAAGTGATAGGGAGATGTGGAGAACCATGCTTGCCTACGTCCTGAAGGGACAGGGCACATAGAAGAAGAAGAAGAAGTCATGTATAAAAGAAGTAAAAATGTTAACATTTTTTAATAGTATATTTTACTAACTCTAACCATTATGGCTAAAACCCACCAGGCTACAGACATTGTAGTGAATCATCCTCATTCTCTTTGTATTGGTGAAATGTAAGTTTTTTTCCATGAATCACTACTTTGTAGAACCAACTACCAAGAGGATCCTTCCCTGGTCACTACAATCTTAACCTGTTCAAGTCTAGGTTTAACTGTGCCTTTTACTCTGTAACACTCTACTGCAAGTAGCTCTTGTGCCTTGTACAGGTGAACATTATTAAGAATTAATAACTGTATCAAGAATAAGATTATGCATGTATATAAAATATACCAGAGTAGGTAAAATTTGAGAGCATGAAATCAGTATGAAAATTGTCTGAATTAGCAGTTTCATAAACCTAAAAGTATCATTTTGATTATAAAATTTTTATTTGTTTCTAAACTTTACTTTCTAAAATCTATAAATAGCCTTGTTATCTGGTGGTTTCACCTTTGGATGCTCAGAATATACCTGACCATATTTCACTAGATTTTAAATCACTTTACTGAGTTTTTTTATTTTAATGTGTAAGATTTTTGATTGTATAAGATTTGGTTATTTTTTTTTATTTAACAAAATAAGGTTTAGAAATTCCCCTATATTGTCACCACTGTATCTTCTAATGCAAAAGCAACATTTATTAATATACATTGAAACAGTTGTTACTGCTTAAGTACATATTCATATATTAGAGCATTTTTGGAGTAATATTTTACCAGAAAGAATATAAAAATAAATGTAATTATTTAAATGTTATTTATTAAAATTGTAATCATCGTCATTTTCAAATGCTGCAGCCCAATGGGAAAGTAAATTCAGTTAGTTAAGTGCCATACGTGATACATGCTTGGGTGATCATGTCTCGAAAGAGACATGACTGACTGGACAGAAGATTATCTCGCAGTAGGTTGCTACTGCTTTCTGCGTTAGACTGGTTGCCGACCAAGGCTATAGAACCCAATCTGTCCTGCTATTTAACCCATAACTGGAAGGAAGAGATGGATTAATACCTTTCCCAAGGGTATTTACGCGTAAGTGAATACAATGGATTCAACTGGAATTTGAACTTGGCTCCCTGGTTTCTCATTCCGAGTCGATATCCACTGTACCACAACGCACATTACCAATCCCAAATTTAAAGAACTGTTTTTTCCCAAAAGTTTGAAAACGGTTTTTAACCTTTTTCTTTCTGAATATTGTGTTATTTATGAAATGTTGTTGTGAAACAAATAAAAATATGTAGGTGTCAAATCTGATGAGTATAGAGGATGTGGAAGAAACTCACCTCTGTACAATTTTACCTGTTTTTTTTTTTGTTTTTTTTTGTTTTTGTTTTTTTGCAGAGTGTACCCTTGCATTGTCAATCCGGAGAATAGTAACTTTTTGGTTTACCAAAGCAGGATACTCTCAATGTAATTTTTCATTTAGCTGAACAAGTTGCTGACAATAAACATCTGCAGTAATGGTCTTTCCATTTTCCACAAGTTCATAATAGACAATACCTTTCATATTCTACCAGACACAAAGCAAGAACTTCAGTGATTGGAATCTCTGGTTTTGATATTAGCACTGGTTTCTCATTTTGTGATAACCAGTGTTATTTTCATTTTCTATTGATATACAAAACCCATTTCTCATCATCTGTAACAATATAATGCAAAAGTGAAAGGTTGATATTCATAGTTAAAAGACTGTTGCAGATGAAAGAACATCATGTTTAGTTCTCAAACAAAACCTCCTGAGTAACCCAAATTCCCATTTTTATATTTTATGTTTTCCTAATTAAAGAATGAAATTGACTATAGACAACACACTATCAGATAGAAGAGATGATAAACTAATTCTTGACACAGTTTCTTACCATTAAATTTTGATTCTGTCTGAATTAGTGGTAAAATAAGCAAGTAAGTGATTTTCTGCAACTGCATCACAATCACCCATTCATGTACATAAGCTTACGAATAAAATTTAAAAAAATAGTATTGTAACAAGTAAAAAGATAACATAACAACTCTTTAAATAGACCATTCTTATTATATCAGATTAAACAGTTAGCCATAGCTTAATGAAATTTGAACAATTAATTTTTTGAATCCAATAATATTTTTCTTATTAATATAAATATTATTTTAGTGATTAAACTTGTTTGAGTAGACATCTCTATTATTTAACAAACAGTGATAAGAACTGGCCTTGATCATCAAAAGCCTTATTAAAGAAAATGTACCTCTCAGCAGAGATGAAACCTGAATTCTTTATTTTTCTTGTAGGAGGACCACTTTTATCCAGACATGTTTTGCTCTTAGAATATGGACAGCATCATAGTAAGGCAAAGTTTATTTACCTTTTTAAAAAATATTTACATTGTTCACTTGAAATTTTACAGTATATAATGAGGAAAAAGAGATTAAAAATTTGATACTCACAGGACATATTAAAGGTAAGAAGGCCAGAGGAAAACAATGCATAACCTGTGGGGAATACAAAATTAAAAGTAACTATCTTCTCTTCACTGTTTACAAATTTCACAATCCAGTGTGAAATCTAATTTTGACAAATAGGAAAAAGGACTCACTCTATACTGAAGAAAAAAGCCAAATTTCACGATCAAGTGTTAATTATTTTCTAACCAATGAAAAGGAGTTATTTACAAAACTGAGAATAGTTAACAAGCCAGTATGAAAAAGTTCTTTGATATATACACTACCGGCCATAATTATTAAGCCACCCCAGTGTTTTAAAAAAATGATGTATTTCATACTATTTTTTACTATTTATTACCAAGTGAATAATTATAAGTGAAAATAGAATAGTTCTTTTATTAATACTGCACAATAACATGTGCATCAAATGAATTTATAAATATTTAATAATTACCTATATTGCAGTTTCATCAATGAAAGAATGAAGAAAATTTAGGGTGATTCAGACGTGTTCATTTTTACTTCCTTGCCTTGTAAAATTTTGCAAAGTAATAATAATAAAAAAAAGCATTCTATTTTCATTTAGAATTATCCACTTGGCAATAAATACTAAAAATAGTATGAAATACATCATTTATTTAAAAAAACTGGGGTGGCCTAATAATTATGGCTGGTAGTGTATATAGAGAAAGAAAGTGGAATCAGTCAGATGAGAGCTGAGGTCAGATACGACACTGACACAATGTAAGGGAAAAATTTCAAGCCACTGAGCTGAACATGTTTCAAAAACATACATTCCCGCTCTTTTCCTTCTTGCATGCTATTATTCTTAATCTCTTCTTCTTTGTCCTCACCATTCTTGCCGTCAATAAAGAAGAAGAAGACAACAACAACAACAGTAAGACACTTCAACTGACTCCTAAAATTAATGTTGATAAGTACAATTTTCCTTTATTGCTTTATTTTCCTATTCACTTTCTTTTCATCCGCAAAAAGAAAGAAAGGAACATCGACTTTATTACTACCCTGTTAATCTTTTTCTGCATACACACATTTTGCTACATCTATGAACTCTGGATTCATTTAACTTCGTACTACACTTTCTCTTTGAACATTTACACAGTCAATAATTTCACTTCCTACAAATTGATGTTTTTCTGTTCTGTAAATAAATTTCCACTTTAACATACACACAAAACACTTTTAATCTTTCCACCCTTCTGATGATAATTATAATTTGTGAGGAGTTTGGTTATGTTTGGCACAAAGCAAATTTAATAAACATGATCAAGCTCCCTGTAAACCTACCTAATGTGCTTGTGTAAATGGTTGGCAGAACAGGGTTTAGGAGTAATAACAAAAAGATAAAATATACTTTGAGCTACAAAAACAGGAAATTGTGGAGATTGGGGAGATGATTGACAACATCCTGAAAGAACATGGCTCATGAAAAAATAAAATATATCTGCTAACAGTGTCTGATAGAAAACACAACAGACTAATTGTAAATGCAGTTTTCTACCATTCGACCTTGATTTGGTCTTGGTTGGTTGATTCATAATTCATAGTAGTGAAATATATAATGACCTTCTAAACATCCTAATAACAACACGAAAAATGAATTCATATCCATAAAAGAAAACTACCCTCAGTTTTCATCAGAAATAAAAAAAATGCAAACCAGTTTCTTCTTAGATTTAAAACTTGATCATTACTAAGAAACAACATTATATTTAGCAAATGATAACTGGTTTATAAGGGCAAAAACATGAGCAGACCAATTTAAGCAACTAACAGATCTTTTAATATAACAATATTTTTTATTACTATAAATGTTATTTTTGCTAGTACATGCATTTGAGTAAACATTCCTGTTTATATACAGTGAACTGTTTATTGGCTTAGATCATCAAAAGTCTTATTAAAGTAAATGTGCTTTCAGATCACCATCCTGGGTAAACTACATCCAGCAGCAAGACTTCTGATTGAGAAGTTCAGAGGAGTGTAGAACTACCTCTTAATTGCTGTTATTTTTAAGTCCACCTTGCCTCAGGGTGGTAGCACTTGTTAGGATCCCAGTTAATGGCAAATAGTAAACCCCTGAATTTTGGTCAAAAAACTAAAAGTATAAATTTAAAAATTTAAAAAAAAATTACCAGAAACTGATTTTTGTAGAAGAAAAAAAATTACCAGCAATAGATAATTGTAAAAATTAAAAATTACTCAAGCTTCCAATAAAATTAAATTGCAGCATTAAATGACCCAGAAAAAGTTAACATGCTATTAAACAAACAAACAAACAATTCTTCAAATCAAACCTGCATACTCATTTTATGTGAAACCACATTTTAGCAAGGCAATTGGCTATGGAAGTCTTTACAGCAATTGAGCCTTCTCTTGCTGTAAGGTCTTCTGTAGCCTAACAATATGGCATGACTTGCTAAAAGTTGGTTTCCTAAAAAGGGGAATGCAAGTTCAATTCCTACCAAGTGGTACATTTTCTTTAGTAAGATTTTAATGGCTGGTAAATGCTAATTTCACTGTTTCAAATAAAGAGGGATTTCTATTCAAATATGTATACCTACTCATAATAACATTTATAGTAATAAGAGATAGCTTTATGTACAGTAAACATTGACATATTCAAGCTGACACTGGCAATGGTAGTTGACTGATCTTGTGGTAAAGTTGATTGTAGCTTTCAAATAACTCTTTACTCAATATAACTGTTCAACCCTTGATCATTTTAAGTGAACATCACAGATTATTGGAAAAAAATGTCATGAAATATTTCTTTTGTTATATTCTTACAGATGTTGATCATAGTTGGGATCATCGATTCAAAGCAAACATTCCTTTTCTTGGCTGCATAGTATGTGCTTTGCCAGAACTACTTTCAGAGTTTTCTTTTTCAGAGCTTTCCTTTTCCTATAGTGGTTGCCACTCAAGGCTATAGAACTCAGTCTGTTTTACTATTTACCCACAGTTGGGAAGAGAAAAGTTGGATTTATACCTTTCCCAAGATGTACTTAGTAACAATTATATCTATCTATAGAGTTAGCTACCTTGCAAAAAAGGTAGTGTAATGGATAAAAGCTTGAAATGAGTTTAAATTCCAGTTGAGTTCATTACACTCACTTACACAAATACCCTCAGGAAAAGTATGAATCCATCCCTTCTTTGCACAGCTATGGGTTAAATAGTAGGACATGTATCTGGAAAAATTATTATCTCTAAAAATGTTGATGTATAATCTTTTGTTAAAAAAAAGTTATTCTTAAACTCTAAAAATGTTTTGGCTTTAAATAACTCACAAAGAGTTGATATACCATAAAAAACAAATCAAATACTTTGCAAAAGGCCTGCTTAGCAAGTGAAAGGATTGCATGTTTTTTATCTGGAACCTGTAAGCAGTGTTCAAACTCTGCAGAGGTCAGGACTTTTTTTGCTGATTTTCAAGACAGGCAAAATCCTCTCCATTAGGAAAATCTGCCTGCATCCCACATTAGTAAACAGATTCATGTACTTGTAAAATCTGTAATACCTATATAATCTATATGCATCTGTATGTGTGTGTAAAAGAGAAGTGAGAAACTGACTTTATTTCTTCAAATAATTTTAAAAAATACTAAAAAAGAAAAAAATCCACTTTAACTAACACCTCATCATGTCTTATACCAACACATAACACTAATGTTCTTATCAAATGAATTTGTTTTTCTATCCATAAAAGTCTGACTAACTACCAACTTGTCTGCTTCATTCAACATTCACAAAAAAAAAAAATTTGCCACAATATAATCTTGAAAATTCATTTTCATTATAATTATTTTCTGAGGATTTTTAAATCATGCCAAAAGAACTCTGAATGAGACTCTTATTTCAGCTTAAAAGAAAATCGAGGTTTTTGACTAAACACTGATGAATCATATACACTCCCCACCCACTTATGCATCCACACTAACATACATGTATATACTCAGGCAAATATAGATACACACACACACACACAATACATTTTTGCATCCATTGAAACCATGCTGTTGCATATTTCCTTTTATGTATATATATACCCTTTATTGTTTTACATATACACACACACTGATTCATCTCTTTACAGCATCCATACACACACACACACACACATACACACACACACACACACACACACATAGAGCACAATTACATGTATAAACAGACATAATTTTATCATGCACATATTAACATGTATTGTCTTGTGTACACACACATATATTTGCATCTCTTCAAATCTACATGCAATGATTTAATGTTAAACCTCAAAAAATATAAAGTTATGTATAAGCCTGTCACCAGAGTGTTTTGAGTCATGTGGGTGGGGGGGTGACCTTTAAGTCAAGGGAGGCACAAGTAAGAATTTGCATACAAAAATTAGTTCATGTCATTTTTCACAGTGGGTGGAGGTTTTTCTGAGTGGGAACAGCCATCACTGGTGACAGGCCAGGTTATCTAAGCCAGTATGTCCACTTACTAAAAATGTCTATTTATTAATTAATGTATCTATAAATTATTGTCTTGTTTTCAACATTGAAACTTTGAGTCTGTTTTACAACTTTTAAATCTTTTTAAGCAAACATTTGCTGGTTTTCTTTACATTAAAGGTTTGATTTTCTTTTTAAGTAGAATATATGACCATCATCAAGAAGAGCAAGATAAAAATGATATAGCAATGTCATAAGAGCCAACAATCTTTTCACTACCATTTTATAAGGTACTACCTTAGAAAAAAGAGGCAGTCAGCAAGGAAAAATGGGCTGACAATGTCACTGAATGGATTGGAAGATACTTTTCAGAAACTCAGACATTGACACATGGTAGGGACATATAGAGGGACCTGGCCAAGTGCTCAGTCCTGCAGCAACCCTATGATCACACCTGTTCATATGACTGGTGGTGGTGGTGGTGGGGGTGGTGATGGACTAACCTCTGTACCACACTCAAAAATTGGTAGCTAGCTATAATAGGGAGAGAATAATAATTTCGCAGTGAAAGAGGTGGCGTTGCAGTGATTTACAATGAATATATACATATATATATTTAAATAAATTTTGAGTGGTACAAAAGTGTATTATTGCAAGAAATATATTAAATTTAATACACACAGGCATTTTTGTAAAGATGGAAAATAAAAAATAACAGACACAGGAAAAATGACCAACCAGTTTCTATCCCAAGCGTCATCAGGGCCATCTAAGAATATTTATTTCATCCTTTTTTTTTAGATATTTAAAAAATGAAGATGAAAAATTTAATGAGAAAAGGGGGTGCAAGCACTAAATATTGATAATGTGTAGTCCAAGAAGGCAATCTTTCTGTTTACAGAGAGATGGCTTCCTAGACCTAATATACAATGATTCTTATGCCGTTAAATGAAATGCAGAGTGTGAACCAGACAACATGGAGAACTGGTCCACACTGAAGTCAGCCACACAATCTCTGCTATTAATAAGATGTTTGGTAAATGCTGACCTGGATGTGTTAACCAGTTGGCTTGTATGGGCATCTGGTTTGAGAGTTCTAGATGGAACATGCTGCTTAATTCTACAATCTATATGTTGCAAAGTCCTTCCTACAGGAACATTTAGATTGTAGAATTAAGCAGCATGTATATATATATATAGTGTATATCTGGGCAGCAATCACTCTTTTATGCAAGTTTCATTAAAAATGACGGATAAGGTACGACGGTTAAGTTTTTTATGTAATTTTTCACGTGATCATATGATTTCTTTCTTTTGAGGATATAAAATATATAAAATTTTCCAAATGTTTTGTTTATCCAAGCACTTTCAGCTATACTTTTAGCCATTTGAGGATGAATGTTATTTTACATGTGACAGAATGTAAGTGATGTTATGTATAATGAGAAGTAGTGGTATGTGTTATGTACTGAACATGATAAGCATGTTGTTAGCGTGTTTGTAGTTGATATTATTGAGCATTGGGTTTTTCTTTTTTATTAATAAGGCCTCCATTATTTTTAGTCTTTTTTTGCATGTAGATGATGCTATGATATTTGTGTTGTCAACAAGTATGTTCCAGATAGAGTTTGGTGGATCTTCATGTGTGTTTAAATGAGATTGATTTGAGCTCCATTAAGAAAAATGAAGCATCAGTCTTCGAATTAATTTTGTGGTGGTATGGTTGACAAGATCACATGGAAAAATACATAAAAACTTAACCCTCACACTTTGTCCATTATTTTTAATGAAACCTATATATATATATATATATATATATATATATATATATTTATAGGTATGTAAATTAATAAATATACATATGAGTATACACGTTTTTTAAATTTAATTTTCAAAAAATTTGTATTTTTAATTTTCAAGTTTTTATCTTCATGTAATTTTTGTCTACTTATATTATACCTTTGATAAATTAAAAAATAGTACCCTAACATTGAGTGAACTTAAATTCAAATCACTTAATTGATCAGTTTGTAGCATGTGCCTGATGATTGCAAAGTGCATGAAGCTATGAATTATGCCACTGACATAGGATAATATATATATATATATATATATATATATATATATATATATATATCCAAAAGTAGTGGAATAGGTTTGTGTATCAGTTCCAGAAAAATGGGACCCCTCCACATTATTCAAGAGCAGTCCATGAGTATCTTGAAGAATCATTTCATGAGAAATGCATTGCCTAAAGAGGCCTAATTGATTGGCTAGCATGTTCACCTGACTTGACCCCAATGAATTTCTTACTGTCCACCTACTTTTTAACGACCCTGTATATATATATATATATATATATGTGTGTGTGTGTCATTCAATCTTCAGAAACTCTCAGATAACTTTTCAAGCTATTTTAAGTGTAGATTTTGTTTTATCTTCTTTTGTCCACTTTAACTACTTTTTCTTATATTTTATAGGGGTCGTTTCAGCCAAATTCAACGAGGATTTTTTCCTGAAGGTCCTCAGATTTTATCAAAATTTTCACCATTTGTTAACATTCATCAGTGGAGTTGATCCTGAAATACTTAATTTCAAACAGATTTTATACCACTCTGAAGATTATGATGATACTGAAAATTTTGAAAACATTGAAATTCCTTGTTTTTAGACACTTCTCACTGAAAGCATCTTTTATTGCTTGCCTTTGGAACTGCTTCTTCTTATATTTTTTAGGATGAAATAAATGTTCAAATATTAAATAATTCAATGATGGACAAAATTGAGAGCCACAGATGATGTAACCAGTTGTTGTCAAAGATGAGAAAAGCAATCATAAAGAAGAATAGATATTTCTTTTAATATTATTTGTATTCATTGACTATTATCTCAAAGATCACAAATAATAATAATAATAATAATAATAAAATAATCTTGAAAATAATGGATTTGTTTCTTTCCTGAAAATTAAAATTCATCAAATACTAACATATACAATAGAAACAACTAAATCCTTACCACGTATTCAAAAATGGATCACACCTAAAAGACTTACTAAAAAACTCTCATAACTTATACCAGTAACTGCCATAACTCAATCTGACAAGAAACAAGTTCCCCGTGCTTAGTAAAGAATATCAAAAAGCCTCTGAGTTCAGCACACACCAAAATCTTTAAAAAAATACAATTCTAATATCAATACTTCGTCAAAAATTTTGAACAACCTGGGAAACAAGGCTGTATTAAATTTATCAAAATTGAAGCTTTCTCCAGATGAGATTTCTGTTTTGGAACTTGAATTGAATTTTTGCCCAAGTACTAGAACCCTTGGCAAATATTAAATTAGTTCAGGGTGTATTTCAATTTATTTGTTGTCACAAGCTGAAGGAATATTTTTTGAAAAAACTGGTCACAAAAATTCTACAACAATTACAACCAAGGACAATAAAGATAATGATTGAATCTGGCATAATTGAGTTAATAAAAATCCATCCTGGTTTCCAGATGTAGTTCAAGATGGATACTCTAAGTTATTACTAGAATTTTTGGAAATCTGTCAGGCTTGTATAAGGGAAAACATAAAAGCATAGAATAGAACAGAAATAAAAAGGTGCAAAATAATAACAAAAAATAATCTTTTTCTTTTCTTTTTCTGTTTTTTTATTTTTTATTTTTTTGCATTTAATGTCTAAATATTGTTTTGGTCATTGTATCATTTCAAGTATTTGCATTTTAAAAAAGAAAATTTCTGTTTGAATGAAACATAAAGAACTTGATCACTAATGCATATGATGTCTTCTTAGGTGAATGAATAGTAATAATTTACAATCAAAGAGGCATTCCATATGTTACTACAGAAAAGGAAGTCAGCAATTGTAATTTTGATGTTATGATGGGCAGAAGGCATAATGATGATGATTAAGAATGATGATGGTGCTAACAGTAATGATTGTGACTTAGGCTATAATCATACTGATGATAATGTTCAGTTTACAAATGAGTAATGATAATAATAATTCTTTCAAATAATAATAAAAATAATAATTATATCAATGATAATTAATAAATTTCTAAAAGCATCCGAGAAATAGAATTGAATAGTATGAATAATCAGCAAGGTCATTAGCACTTAAGTTATCAATCATTCATTTGGCTAATTACACTTGATGTCATGTGTGTGTGTGTGTGTGTGTGTGATAATATGTATATCTATTAATATCTCTCTCTATATATATATATATAAATATATATAGAGAGAGATATTAATAGATATATATACATGTAAAGAAAGAAAGAAAGAAAGAAAGAAAGAAAAAACTTTATATTTTTGATCTAACTTGAAGAGACCTTTGAGTATAATATACTATTTTTAATTGGATTCAAAATACATTTTATTCTAATTTTTCAAAATTTTTAATTTATAAATAACATTTTTTAATATCCTTTTATTTATCAAAAATTTTTTAAAAATTCAGTTTATTCTTTTTATATAAAATCTATTACTATTATATTCTAATACAATTCTTAATATCATAATATAACCTTTTAAGGATCTATTTAATTATTAAAAAATTTAAATATCAATTTAATTATTTTAATATCTATTTAATTATTATTTTTAAAAAACAAATTATTAGTTATATACAAGTTAATAACATTATTTTTATCTATATTCTAAGGTGAACATTTTGTAATGTTTACATATGACATTTATTTCATTATATTTATTTAATAGATTCTTATTCTTAAGAAATTTAATAATATATAGTTTTTCATATAGACTTAAAAAGCATGGATCATTTAAAGACTTACATATTCTAGCGTTTTTTAAAATTTTCCATTTTAATATGGGTGTTTTATTTGTTTCCTTTAGATACCAGTAATATTTCAGTAGGGATATTCTATTTCTGTATTTATTATTATTAAATGAAAATATGTGTTGATAAAATTGTTTTTTTCAGAAAGTTCTTAGTACTACCTACATAAATCTTTACATTACTAGAGTTTTCCACAGAAGAAATTTTACATTGATAGACAATTGATTCTGTAAGGCACCTGTTTTCCAAAGGACAATCTATAGGGTTTCTACAATTATATCTATTATTGTTCAAATTGTTAATTTCAGCAATTGGATTATTTTATTTTCAATTATGTTTAAACTTTTATTTAAAATATTATTATTATGATTTTTTATATTTTTTTCCAGATTACTCATACAACTATAACTTAATTTAGGAGTATTTTTATTGAAAATCTTACTTAATAGATTATTATTTGGAAAGTGTTTCTTAATCAAAACGAGGATTTTTTTTCCAATTTACTACTAATCATTTAGTTGGCAGGGGGTGTATAACAAATAATATTTCTATTTCCATTTTTTTCTTTGGAGGTTAATTTTCTCTTTTACATATTTAATTGTTTATCAATGTAAAATTTTTTGGTATATTAAAATTTCTATATTGTTATAACACATGCACGCACGCACGCATGCACATGCACACACACACACACACACACACACACACACACACACACACACTAATAAATATACATATCACCCCTCACCAGTAACAATATTTGGAGTTTCATGCACAAGGCAATCTTCAGGTGCTGAGTATAGACTAACTCTTACATAATTTCAATTTTAATATAAATATCTGGTTACTGCAATGTTATAAAAAGATATTTCAGAGTTGTGAATATTAATTTTTTATATTAAGCATAAACGAAGATTACTTGTTCTTTTAAAAAAAAAATAAAAATAAAATCATAATTTACATTAAAAATTAATCTGTATCAACATATTTCAGTAGATATATGTTTTTATGCCCATATGAAACCATCAATCCATTTCTCTTGTTTAATAAGCTATGGTTATTTAAGTGTTTTAAGATAACTAATTGTTTTAGTAAGGTATAAATTTCATATATCACCTTTTCCATTGGAAAATTTGACTCTTGTTACAATATCCCATGAACTCTGGAGAACCCACAGACTCCTCTTATACACGGATGCGTACTACTGTATCTACCGAGAATAAACGTATATCTGCGTATTGTCATTCCTCCATGATACAACACTATATATATATATATATATATCCTATCAGCCTCCTACCAATTTTTGGCAAAGTGTTCAAGGCTATTATCAATGCTGAGGTGGTACAACATCTCACAGCCCATGGTCTTTTCTCCAACAAACAGTATGGTTTCTGCTTCACCAGGTCTACTGCTGATATGCTAACAACCATCACAGAGTTTACCATGTTCTCGATAAGAATGCTGAAGCTTGAGCTGTTGTCCTAGAAGTAGCTATTTTGTTTTGACACTTCTTGTGTCTTATCAAGTGATCTTGCAAGCAGCACCATCATTTGAGATCTCGCAATCAGAACCATCACATGATAAGACACAAGAAGTATTGAAAAAATAGCTACTTGTGTAGTGATATTGTAACACACTTATGTCCAAAATTTTAAATAAATTTTATATATATATATATATATATATATGGGTTATGTCTTGAAGGCTGTCACAATGCGTTGAGTAAAATAAAGGCAGGTAAAGAAATGTTTGGGTATTACCTATTTATTAAACATTAATATTTTGAGATCAAAATCTCATCTTCAGAATAGCAGAGAAGCTTTTGTCTGTCCGGGTATCTTCACGGCCTAAAGTGTTCAATATCGGGAATAGTGCATTGATAAGTACAAAGGGTTTGTTTCTTTAACTGAGCAGATTCATGCTGACTTTGAAGTTTAATGAGGATACTGTTATGATACTCTCATTCTTCAAGGCTGTTTGCCATTAGGTCTTAGTTTTTTCTTCTTTATATAAAACATGATGTGAATTTTATGGGAATGGTCTTGTTTGTGATTGGTTGATTTTTCTTCTTTTTTTTTTAGTTTATTTTTCCTTTTTAATTTTATTCTGGGATTGTTTGATTTATTTATATTTTTATATATATATATAATGTGTTTAGGTAGCAATTCCTCTTTTATACATGTTTCACTAAAGACTTCAACAAGGTACTGCAATTATGTTTTCATTTAATTTTTACTGTGTTCATACAAGGGTTTTCTTTCCTGGCCATAAAGTGTATAAAAATTGTTCAAAAGTTCTGCATATCAAAAAACTTTTGTCTATTCTTTTAGCTGTTATCAAGGACAGTTTTTATTTTTTATTTTAAATTAAATATGTGTTTTTTTATGTATGTGTATAATGTTATAAGAATGTTTTATTTTCCAAACACAGTCAGTACATTGCAGCTGTGTTCATAATTAATGGTGAGTGTTGGCTTTTCTCATTTTATTTTTAGGGCTTCCATTATTTTTTAATTTTTTTTTACATGTAGATGAGAATATTATATTTGTATTTTCTACTAGTACATTTAGGGTGGAATCTGGTAGGGTTTTGTGTGTGTTTAAATGAGTCCTGATGGAGCTATGCTTGGATAGGTGTAACAATAAGGTATCCAGATAGGCATGTAGTAGTGTGACCAATGTAATTATTTATGAGTTTAGATTGATCTGGATCACAGTTCCTTAAGAGGCATTTGAATTGATAAATAATGTTAGTTCTTTGTAGTTTTGGTTTTGTGGGTGTGTTGCTATTTTTGATAAGGTTTGCTGTTTTAAATTTTTTGTAATAGATATAGATAATTTAATTTTCTTCTTTGGGTTGTATATGCCTTTATGATATTTCTAAGCGAAGATTTGTCTTGCTTATAGTTGACATGTATTTGACTTTTGTAAAAGATGTTAATGTTATTGTTTTAACTGTATGTTCATTATCATTATTAGTTACTTTAGAATGAAACAGTCTAATCTAGTTGTCAATATTGTAGTTAGGAAAACCATTGTCAATTCACATCTATTTTACATTATTAAGTTCTTTAAGGAAAAGTGAATGAGAGGATGAATTCTCATGTGCTCTCTTTAGGAAATTTTCTAGGAATACTATTTTATATCTCAACTAGCAGTTTACCCCGTCGTTGCTTGGGTGTAATGAAAGCTTTAAAACTAATCCATGGCCCTGGAACTCAGACTCTTTAGACGTTGGCACAAAAGACTAAAAAGCAATAGTTGTTTCCAGTTAAAGCGAAACCGTAGACTGAAAGAAAAATGAATGGATGTAAGTCAAATTTTGATTTCCTGGTATCGATATCAAATAAGTTTTTTTCGTCATAAACTGAATTTTGAAGGCCAAATAAGTCCTCTGAGTAAATGGTATCATGGCTGAGACTAAGAACTACAATTATACCTACTTAGAGCCAAACCCAAAGCAAAAACTAAAATAAAAGGGCTTAAAAAAATACAGACTTACAAGCAGATAAACAGACACACACACAAACATCTTGCCTTTTATATATATATAGTATCAATTTTTTGCACTATTGTAAGAACTGCAACCTTGAAACTTCTGAATATTGCTTCTTATGTCTTTGTCTATGAGTGTATCAAATTTGATTAAAATTTGACCACTCCTTCTATAACCCGATTTTTTCGATTATCGATTTTCAATATTTATTGGGAGTATCTCAACACAAAACCTAGCTAAGAACACTCGCAGATGCTTATAGTACAACTGTGTAAATTTTCAAGAAAATCGGTTCAGCCATTTCGGAGTCTATAGGTAACGGACACATACACACACACACACAAAGTTTCATTTATAAACTAGCAGTATAGCCCGGCATTGCTCGGATGTAATGAAAGCTTTAAAACTAATCCATGGTTCTGGAGCTCAGACTCTTTGGATGTTGGCATGAAAGACTACAAAGTTTCCAGTTAAAGCGAAACTGTAGACTGAAAGAAAAATGAATGAATGTAAGTCAAATTTTGATTTCCTGGTATCGATTTATATATATATATATATTATCGATTTTCTGCACTATTGTAAGAACTGCAACCTTGAAACTTCTGAATATTGTTTCTTATATCTTTGTCTATGTATCAAATTTGATTAAAATCGAACCACTCCTTCTATAACCCGATCTTTTCAATTTTCGATATTTATCAGAAGTATCTCAACACAAAACCTAGCTAAGAACACTCACAGATGCTTATAGTACAACTGTGTAAATTTTCAAGAAAATCGGTTCAGCCATTTCAGAGTCTATAGGTAACGGATACATACACACAGACAAAGTTCCATTTATAAATAAGTTTAGATAAGTTTAGATGAGTATTTTCACTCCTAAAATTAAGGTGGTAAGAGTTTCTGTTTGTGCATTTTTGTATACTGAAGTGGTGAATGTGTTATTAAATTCTACAAGAACTAAGTCCATAGGTAAAGTTAAGAATAGAATTTTATCTTAATGTGGCTTTAAGATTATATACATATTATAGTTTGAAGATCACTTGAAGCAAGAAACTAGTAGTAAACATTAAATGTTGATTCCTATGTTTACACTGTCTATATCAACAAATGCTTTATCTTCAATACTTAACATTCTTACTCAAATTTTAAACAATATATTTATATATATATGTGTATGTATGTGTGTATGCCTGCGTGAATGTTTGTGTGTGTATCTATTCATAAATCTGTAGCTTAATGATGAAAATGTATTTGTTTTTACAAAACATTTATTTATCTTCCTCTCTTAATGTTATGTACATACCTATGGGCAGTAATGGGTATGTCCCAATCCTTATGTAATATGTTGGACACTAGTGAGAGAGTGGTATTTCTTACTGTCAAGCTGTTCTCTACTAGCAGTGGTTATTTACTTTACACAGCTTGCAAGTCTTATATTTGATGATATTACAAATATTACTATTCATTTTTTATCTCTATTTGGGTTATTACTCACGCAGTAACCTTTTAGGTTACAACACTTAATCCAACACATCTTCGTTCATCAAAATGATTAACATTATACAGTAAAAGTTTCAAATCAGAATTCAAAATTCAGCAGATTACTGCTTTAGGCTATGAACTTATGTATGTGTGTGCATGTGTGTGTGTTTCTCAGTCTCTCTTATTATATATATATATATATGAAATATTGACAGAAAAAATCAACACATAAACAGTTATAAATCCAGAATTTATTTCAGTAGTTGTAAAAATTACAATTTGCTTCTTTCAGAAAGATAGATAGATAGATAGATAGATAGATAATGAACAGAATAAGATAGATAGATAGATAGATAGATAGATAGATAGATAGATAGATACATACATACATACATGCATACATACATACTTTCTCCAAATAAAGACACACCTTTATGTAAGGGGGGATGTCTCTCACTCTCTCTTATTACACACACACACACACATGCATACATACATACTCTCTCCAAATAAAGACACACCTTTATGTAAGGGGGGATGTCTCTCACTCTCTCTTATTACACACACACACACACATATATATATATACAGAGAGAGAGAGAGAGAAAGAAAGAAATAGATAGATATACACACATTCTCTTCAAATAAAGGTAGTATGCAGATATGTGAAACACTGATAAGTATATATATATATATATATATATATATATATATATATAAAGGCTTGTCTCTGACATAGTGCATTCTATGATCAGGAACCAACTCCTTTGATGTAAATCTCTCTCTCTCTCTCTCTCTCTCTCTCTCTATCTATCTATCTATCTCATATGAGCCTGTGTTTGCATTTCATCAAACATTTGCACATTCATTATTAGCATCCAATAACAGCAACAGAAAATCTTGTGTCCGGTGGGCAGACAACTGTAGAAGAAAGAATGAAAAAGAAAAAAAGAAGTGAGAAGACCCCATAAAAGTTGAATGAGGACTGTAGGGATAAAAGTCAATCCCAATCCCAATCCCCATTTTTCTTTCTTCTTTTTGCAATGTTTTAATACAGTTAGCAAGAGGTCAGATATTGAGAGCTGGTCAGGGTAGTTAGAGAAATGAGTGAACCTGTGCCTTCATTATTTATTTTGTATAAGAGCCTTTTGCACATGCAGAGCTATGCAAGTATAAAAAGGTGTGCACCCATGCATACATGCTAACATAGGCGGGTCTTGAAGTAAGGGGGAGACAAGAAATACAGTAAAAGCTTGTTGAGTGCCTTTATGTTCTGGATCAGGTTGGAAGGGTGCATTTGTCGTGATTTTGTTGCTGTTTTTTCTTTCATGGTGATGGGAGTTATTAACTAGGGTATATAGAAAGTGGGGGGGGGGGCTTGGAATAGAAGAATTGAACAAGAATTGAATAATGAGAGAAGAGAGAAAGAGTGAAGGAATTGGGCAGGTTGTTGGGACAAAGAATGAGGGAAGGTGATATGACTCATCTTGACAATTTGACTTTCGGCTTACTTTGGCTCAGATCAGCATCCGATATGCTGCAGACATTGCTACATCCCCTCATCGGATTTCCATTTTCTCACATGGATCTTATGCCCCACCCACTACTCATAAACCACTTTTTCTTTTTTGTTTAAACCTCTCCACTGTGTTTTATGCCCACGTCACCTGTCACCTTCAGTATTAGTTACGCATAAGATGAAAGGAGAGATTAAATGAGATAAAATACAAAGAGATGTAGAGAGAGTGGGAGAGAAAGGGCTTAAGAAGAGACTGGAAAGAAAAAAAGAAAAGGAGATAAAACAAAAGGGTGTGAATTAGTGAACAAAAGAGGGGAGAAGAGAGAATGAAGGCGAATACACTAGTGAGCAGAGAGAGAAAAACAGAGATGAAACAGAGATGAAACAGAGAAACAGAGAAAACATACATACATAAAGAAGAAAGAAAGAATAAAAGAAAGATAGGCAGATTGAGAAAAAGAAAGACAAAGACATAAGTAGGCAGTAGGAAAAAATATGTAGACTGAAGTTTTTAACGGAAAATACAACATTACATAGAGTGAGAAAGAGAGAGAGAGAGAGGGGTAATCCAAAAGACTAAGACATTAAAAAAAAGTTCAAGAGAAAGTGAATAAATTATAGAAAGTAAAAAAAAAAAAAAAGAGAAAGAAAACCCGAAAGAAATGAGCTTTTGAAAGGGAAAGAGAAAGTGATGAGAAAGAAAAAAGAGAAAGACAAGTAAATGAGAAAGAGATAATGAGTAAGGATGCACAAATATGTACAAACTTAACTGTAGTTTATTTCTCACAAGAAAGAGACAGAAAGAAAGCAAAAGCAAGGGGTGGAAATGATTTGTGTGTAGCTGTGTGTTTGTCCTGGGTAGAGATAATCATCCCCACTTCTGTATACTCCCTTGTGTGTATTTTGCAAAAAAAGATGAAGTGGGAAGGGGGAAATTTATACCTCCTCCCACCTTATGGCCCCCACTACTCACCAAGTTCTTTGTGATTAAAATTTATTAATCTCATCCTCCACTGATGATCACATTGTATGCGTAAAGCCAGATTCCTTCACTGATTTGTAACGGCATCAGAAAACAAGTCAAACACTTTTGTACACAAAGCAGAATATTTTAACAGCAAACCAAAAAAAAATGGGTTTTTCTTTCATATCAAAGCAACTCAGCCTAAAAGTAAAAACCAAAAATAAATCTGTCCAGCTATATACAAGCAGTATTTTTATCCATGTGTGTCTAAGTGTGACATTAAAAATGCTAAAAACTACAAATACCTTTTTAAAAACATTATACCACATCAATCTAACTTGCTTTAAAAGTGTGCTATTTTTCTTGTTTACAACAATATTGTATTACTAAGATTAAATTAAAAGTTACTTTTTACTGATTATTACATGTGCATTGTGAAAAATTATGAAAATCTATATAAATTAAGATTTGATAAAACAAATGTTATACCCTTAAATTATAACAAATACGTCATTAAAAGTTAAGGAGACAAACTTCAAACCGAATAAAACTCATTTTAATTAATATTATTAAAAATATACATACAAATCAACACATTGGAGTTTTAGTTATTCACTAAAAACAACTTTTCTTTCCTGTTTAGCCTCATGTTATTCTTTCCACTTCACAATATTTGCTTTTTGTTTTTTCCCAAAAAACAATTACATGCACACACATTTTTTCAAACACACTAAGATTTTGTTGTTAAGGACAAAATTTAAAATTTTATTGTAAAAGTTTTGAACAAAAATTTTGTTACATTTTACAAAACCTTGTTGTTCATTCTTCACTTTCAAAAATTAGTGGATGTTTAAACAAAGCCAGATAAAAATTAAATTCTCCATAGCTTTAAGTGAGTTCTGCATCAAAAGTCTAACTTTCTGTAAATTCAAATATGAAAGAAAAACAATCTTTATGCATCAAAAGAGTCTATAAAAAAGTGAGATAAATCTTTCAGAGAATTGCTGTTTGGTGTTTTATTTATAAAAACAGCTTATTTAAGTAGAATTATTCATAAACAGTAATAAGATATTCATTTGTTGAATACCATAGATACAGAAAGGAAACTACAAAAACTCCTACAGAAGGCAAGTAAGAAGAAAGGATTAAACATCAACTGCAAGAAGACAGAATTCATGGTTATTGGCAAAAGGATGAGCCTAAAATGTAAATCACAAATTGGAGATACCAAAATCAAACAAATACAAAAAATTTAAATATCTGGGAAGTGTTTTAACAGAGGATGGAAATTGGGACATTGAAATCTGAAAATGCACTGAGATGGCCAAAGATGCATTCCAAAAGCTAAGCAGAGTATTAAGAAACAAAAAATTGTTAGAAACAAAGGAAAGAGTACTGAACTGTTACATGATATCTGTCCTATATGGCAGTGAATTCTGAATAATCTCCTCAAAGATGATGAAGAGACTTGACATAATAAAAATCTAGTTCTACAAAAAGATGCTGAGGATACCATGGACCAAACATGTGAGCAATGACAAAATTTCAGAGAAAATGGAAACAAAAAGGAAACTTATACTTAATATCAGGAAGAAAGAGTTGAAATTTCTAGTCCACATAAGGAGGAAAGAGGGCTTGGAAAATCTGATACTCACAGGGCAGATTTAAGGCAAGTGGTACAGAGGAAAACAACACACAAAATACTTAGTGAGTTTGAGTAAATGGATGACAGAACAGTATTTATGAGAAATAACAAAAAGACAAAATTTATTAAGAGCTCTGAAGGACAGGAAATTGTGGAGAGTCATGATTGTCTATATCCTAAAGGAATACGGCACATAAAGAAGAAGATATTTACAAATGACACTTACTTGAGGAGAGCATATCAGAAAAATAATCATTATTGATAAAGTACAGCAACTTTAGTTGGTCAATTCTACGTAGATGCTGACCTTCACACTTTTTGTATATTTCAACAACATTGTATATAATTAATTTCACTATTAAAACTGAATTAAAACTGACATTAATTATTTTATTTCTCATGCTCTGATTTGAAAGAAACACTCCAATTATGACTTGCAAAACTTGAAAAAAAACAAACAAATAAAGTTAAAATTAAAATAAAAAAAGTAACATTTAGTCTGGTGTACACAGATTAAATATTTAAGATAAATCATAAAAAACAAAATAATGTCTCCAATGCTAAAAATAAAACAGTATTTTACACTGAAATCCATTTTAGGGGTTTGGAAAGTTTTGTATAGCAATAAAAATCAGTAACTATACTAAACTCTCTGTGAGTACTGAGGGGCATTGTCACAACATTAGTACTGCAGGCTTTAAAAAAAAACTCATTTAAAATATTATTAGAAGGAAATTACTGGAAAGTAATTGAAACTCACCTGAAGCAAGACCAAAAGTGTAATTCTCCTGTAATTCTCATGCCAATGACATTTCCATCAAGCCTCTCCATGGCATATGATTTGAGTGAATTTCTTTTAACTGTCTTTCTCTCGAAAATATCATTTAGTTCTTAATTTTCTTGTTATATCTTGAATGCTCCTTCTGAATTAGAACACAAAAACTTTTTTAAAAAGAGTTCAATATTAAAAATAAATTTATAAGTTTCAAAAATTAAAATATTCAAAATTAGGTTTCATTTTATTTTCAGTATGATCTTTTAAAATATTTTTAATCAAAGTAACTACTTTACAATTATTTTTTCATATTCTAATTATTACAGACAGACTTGACTTTATGGTCACATGTTTGTAATTCACAAAACGATATTATGATTAAAACCTAAAACTCTTTGTAGGTACTTAACAGAGGCATTCAGAAAACTACTTGAGTAATCATAAAGATTTAACTTGCCACTTGCTAAATATTAAGGAAAACCATTTTGTAGATGTAGCAGAAACTAGTAACCAGTTAGGCCCCTTGATACAGGACATTCCTGAATGAGATTCTGATGCTGTGTGAAATTAAAAACAAGAGCTCACCACAAGTTGTAGAAGTTGTGAACTTGGAATAAAAAACTGTCTCCTTGTCATTTATACTGAACCCTCCCCCATGTGGAAATATTAGTATTGAAAAAACTCCACAATATTAACATACAGGTAAAAATTATTTGATAACTCCAAAATAAACTGAAAAATAAAACGGAATCCCAGTATGTGTAATGTCTTCATTTATTTTTGAGTCATTATGTAAATAATAAATTATTAAAAAAACAATATATCATTGAAATGGTTACCTAACAGAGATAAAGTCAGCTTTATCAAACCAAAACACTGTTGTGGAGAAAATCATAGACAGCAACATAAGAAACCTAAAAATGTCAGTGCATTGAAAGAAAAGAGCAACAGGTCATTTCTTTGTATTTGTTCCCTGATTATCTACCACACAGCAGGTCTTGTCTGATCTTCTTTTGTGGGAACAGTTTTCATTCAGTGTGAAAGCAGAACAGAACCATCAGAGCCCAAAATGCATAAGACATAAACAAAAGAAGAAGTTATTGTTGCCATGGTTACATTTGATGACTAACAAAACTAGCAAAATGGTGCCAGGACAAAGCTTGCCAACTTTATACAAAAAATGGAGAGCATTTATAGTTAGAATATTTATTTAGAATGAGAATTTGTTGGCATCCCTCTCTGTCAATTAGTCTACTTGTCTGCTAACATATATCAGTATAAATGATTCCTATTATATTTACAATATATTACATCATTTTTGTCTGGATATATTTGAGGTGATATTGACAAAAAAAGGAATATTATTTTCATTATGATTAAAGAAAAGAATTACTAAAACCTCCAAGTTCTCCTTAGCTAATTTCAATCTAGCAAAGATATGTCAAATAAAAAAAGCCATCATTTTTAGCAATTCTGACTCTTGAGTTTAATTTGTGATTATAACTGCATTTTAGACATTTAATTTTTATTGAAATGTTTGTTATAGTGCAGTGCTTGGCATGTTAGTTATGCATTTTGTTGATAGTGGGTTCATTTTCTACTAGGTACTCAATGAATATATTTGGATAAATATTGGTTTATTCCAACAAATGTTTATATTCAGTTGTTAGATGAGTTATTAGTTAAATATTGGTCAAATTAATCATCTACACAGCATCATCAGTACTGGATGCTGTCAAACCACAGGTATTACATCAGAGTTTTTTTCCTAGTTGGATGACTTAAGAAAAACAAAGGGTAAGCTGTCCAACACTTTCAATGCCTTTTCCCAAAGCCTGGACACCAACCCAGGTTTTTCTACAACAAGGAGTGATGAGGTAGACTATAAAAGGATTGGCTGCATAGAGTTCAGAGAAAATTAACTTGCTTAAAATACCTTAAGGACAAAGGAGCTGGTGATGGAGTTTTGGAAAAATGAATTCTATTTACTGAGAATTCTTAGAAAAAACAATTTACAAAAGGAATGGCCGATAACTTTCTACTACTGCTCTACTGAGATTGTGTTGGCATACTGTATCACTGTTTGGTATGCCATCTGCTCAGCAGCAGATGACAGATCCCTATTAGGTTTCCCCAGGAAACAATTAGCTGCTCACTGCCTCCCTTGAAGAATCTTTGTAATTCTCATTGTTGCAGCAGCACAGAAAACAACAAAAGACAGCATGCATCTTGGGAGTACCAGTTGTTTGAACTATTGTCCTCAAGGTGACATTTTAGTTCTTGGGCTATCTTGTGGGATAGCTTTTATCCTTGGACCCTGCATAAAATGAATGTTGTCATTTGCTGATAGTTTTCAATTTTTTCTTCCTGACTTTGGTCTTCCATCTCCACACTGTGCAACACAATCCTTTTTCTAAATTGATTCACATGAGCCAAGACATACTGCCCCTTCTTCTCAGTCAAAGCAGTATTATTGCCTCTGTGCAAAAGGAACTTTGCTTCCTCGGGATTTGCACTTTTGTCTTTCTTGTACCATACTCTCTCCCTTGTGGCCAAAGACATGGTAATGGGGGCTCTAATCTGTCTACTCATGAGAGCCGATGAGCTCAGCTCCCTCTTCATATGTGGTATCAACCTATAACTGAGGAGCATTTTTGCTAGAAATGCCTGAATGTCTTCAGTGATGGGCAATGTCTTTTTAACTGCTTGTGCCATATGCTCTGTGATTCCGTTGGATCAAGGATGGTACGGAGGAGTTTTATACGCCCACAGCCTATCTGTCTCAACCATGTACACAAATTTTCACTCCAAAATTCAGGAGCATTATCTGACACTAACATTTACGGTACTCCATTCCTTGCAAATACATCTCTTAAAACCTATTTGACTGTAGACACTCTCTGATCTTGAACTTTGATTACTTCTGGCCAACCAGAGTACACCTCCACCATTATACTCTAAGCCATGGTTGTGCTTCTTTAGGCCATGAAAGAAGTTCTTTTTGCCTGAATCTTCTAATTTCACTGCACTTTGGACATTTATTAATAAATTCTTCAGTATCCTTTGCATAACCCGGCTACAATGATTGTAATTTTAATTTTCTATGTGTTGCCATGATGCTGCAATGTATGTTACCATGTACCTCACCCAATATGTCTGTCTTTAACATCTGTGGAACTCCCCAATGCATACAATTTTATTTTCAATTGGTAACTTATGCTGTATTTTCTTTAATGGCTGCTCCACTATTGAACAATTGTTTCATTTATAACTCTTTATTCTTTCAGTTATTTTGCTCAATACTGGATCATGCTTGGTCTTATTTTTAACCTGTTGACCAGTATGTCCATTTCTACCTATTGAATTATTTTGCCTTTCTCAGTTCCATGTTCTTTGTCTGTTCTGTTTACAAACCATAATCTCAATAATCTACTTGAGGGATAGTATTTCCCTTAACATATACAATGTCAAAATCAAATGCCATGATTTTAATGGCTCAGTGAAAAGTTCTTGACAACGTAACCTTCAGCAACTCCTTCCTTGGTTTAAAAATAAACCCCAATGGTTTGTGATCTGACTTTAGTAGAAATTTTGGTAAATGTTTGTTTTAGGTGCCAACGGCTTTTCCCCCTTCAAATTTATCCAAAATAGCATTATTTCTGTGCAAATGTATATGCTGAACTCAAATCAACAATTAGTTATTGAAGAAATTTACCTTTTTGCTTTGAAAGTCCATAAAAAAATGAACTATATCTCGCACTTTTTCTCTCCCATAACTCTCACGAAGTCATGTAATTAACTGCAGAATGACGTTCTACGTAGGCAAAATTTTTTATCAAATTTTGGCCGATTTTCTTCCTTTACTGAAACTTCCGGCGATGTACTTCCTGTTATGAGAGTAACAAGCATAGAAATATAATAGCGTATTACTTTAATTTCCGGAAGTACATCGTCGGAAGTATCAGTAAATGAAGAAAAATTGACAACAAATCTGCCAAAATTCGTTCAAATGCGCAGTACATCATTCTGCAGTTAATTACATGACTTCGTGAGAGTTACAGGAGAGAAAAAGTGCAAGATATAGTTCGTTTCTTTATGGACATTGATATAAAAAAAAGGTAAGTTTCTTCAATAACTAACAGTTGATTTGAGTTCAGCATATACATTTGCACAGAGATAATGCTATTTTGGATAAATTTGAAGGGGAAAAGCCGTCAGCATCTAAAACAAAAATTGACCGAAATTCCTTATCTAGTAAAAAATTTTGTGCCCTCTCCATACTTCAAACAATTTCTAAGGCTTCTTTTTCAATGTTTGGGTCATTTACCTCTGTTTTTGTTAATCTCCTAGATAAGTATATTATCAGATGATCTTCCTGCAATAAGATGGCAGCAATTGCTTTGTCACTCACATCTGTAGTCAACGTTATCTCTTTCTTAGGATCAAACCCCCTTATAGGTTTCTTTTTCATAATTGCTTTTAGTATCATAAAAGTGTCATTTCGTCTTTGTGTCAATTCAAACTCTGTGTTCTTTTTACAATAATCTGATAATAGTCCAATTAGTTCATACATTTTGGGATGTATCTACTGTAAAAATTTATCAAACCTAAAAAAGACTCCAATTCTTTTTTATTGGTTGAAGTCTGTAATCTTTTTTATTAGCCTTTTGTCAGGCACTATACCAGTCTTCAATATTTGGTAGTCCAAATATGCCAGGTTCTTGCAATCAAAGTTACATTTGTCTCTATTAATGGTTAATCCAGCCTCTTTCAATCACCATAATATTTTATCCACTTTTTGTTTTAACTCTTGTTTGGTTTTTGCTCCTACCCCTCTATCATCTTGATAAATAATCATGTTAGTTACTTTACCTAACAATATTCCTTTGATTGCCCTTTGAAATATATGACTAGAAGTTTTAATTCCAAATGGTAAGTGAGTTCACCTTAACAGGCCTATAGGGGTATTGATCATGGCAACTTCTTTCAGTTTTTTGTCTATCTGAATTTGGTTGTGGGCAGATCTCGAATCAATTTTTGCAAAATATTCCATGTTTGTCAGTTCATAGCTTGCAGTTTCTGTGTTTGGCAATGGAAATGAGTCTGAGCATATCTGGTGGTTTACTCCAATTTTATGGTCACTGCATATAAGCAAATCTCCATCGGCCTTATTTATTGTTATGATAGGTGAGGCCCAGTTACTTCCACATGTGTACTTTTTCAAGAATTTCAAAATGATTCTTTTTTCTGCATTTAAGACACTGTTTTCCTAGTGCTGGACACTTGAATTTATTCTTTTCATGTGCTGTTCCACAATAACTGCACTTCACTTTGGCTTTGGTTACTTTCAACCTGTATGACTTTAACTCTTTTCTTGGCTGGTTAAAATCTCTGATTTTCTCCAGTTGCTGTAAATAGTCCACACTTAATTCTAAGTTCATATGGCGGCCTTGCATGCATTCCAGTACTTTTCATTTATGCTGTGGGTCATTAAGTCCTTCAATTGTTCATAGAATCAGCTCGTCTTTAATTGATATGCCTTGGGTCCCTAGTTTTTCAAATTTGCAGTGCTTTGCCTGTCCCCTGAGTCTGAATATGTACTGCCTAATAGATTCCTTTGGCCACTACCTGGCTTCTAGAAATTTTGTCCTTTCAGAGATAACCAGTTTTCTTTTTCGTCTGATGTTTCTTTTTATTATACTGACAACTTCCTCAAAAGACATCTGTTCTAATTCCTGTGGATATGCCATTGTGGAGATTTTCTTTAACACCTCACACCCCAAAGAAGCCATAAACAAGTCCATTATTTGGTTCTTTCCACCTTTCATTCTTGAGTCTTTGTGATTATGCATTCTTGCTGTAGCAACAAAGGCTTTTGTCCAAATTTCAACATATTTTTCCATGAGACCAAAGTATTCTATCACCAACATCATTTGTTATGTCTAGTAGATCCTACCGTTTCACTACTTGATATGTGGTACACCATTGCACATGATGTAATGGAGTCACCAACAGTTAGCAGCTTAACACTTAAATACAACTCAGCTGATGAGCTGTGATACAGTGAAACAGGCTTGTATGAAGATGACTAATTATGCTCTCATTGTCCAATTGAGCTCTCTAGAGGGGAAAATTTTAAAAACAGTTGCTTCTTATGCGATTTACACATTACTCTTTAGTCATGAATTGAGTTCTCTTGGCTGCTGGCATGTATACACCACATATATATTACATGTTAAAATCTCCTCCTCTCTTAGCCATGTGCCGATAACTTATGGGTAGGCTCTCTGACTGATGCTGAATTGGTTGAGTTTTAATCCCGGCTGGAAGCAATTGGATATCTAACCACACTGATGAGCTGTGATACAGCAAAGCAGGCTTGTATATGGATAACTATATATATATATATAGTCATCCATAGTGTACTGAGGCAGCAGATAATTATTTAAACATATCAGACAATGAATGTCTGTTATGTTTAATCTTGAGCTGTTCTAAACATCATATTTTAGCTTTTTTTTATAAATATACTGTTCTTTTATAAATGTACTGTTTAATTATAAAAAACAGAGTATCCATTGAAAATAACGTTTAAGCAAATAAATTAAAAATATGTCAGAGTTAATCTATCACTATCTTCCCTTTTTCTTTTTTCCTCTCATTTCCCTGTTTTTCTTTTCCCCCCACTTCCATTCCTGTGATATGCTTATTTTTTATTTCTTTACACACACATATATATAATTTTTTAATGTTCCTTTCTCAGATCAGGTTGAATCTATTTGTCTTCCCTCTCTCTTCCCATCCTCTGAAACAACATTTGGATGCCTGCCTTTTAACATACTCTTCCCTTTCTTTTTTTTCACTTCCCTTCCCATTTCCTTTTTTATTTCTTTCCTTTTTCTTCTTTGTGAGTGAACTTCTGGTGTATGAAAAACTTTTTGAATTTTTCCATAATAAAAGATCATTGACAAAGCGAATGTACTTCGCAAAAATAATCATCCAACACATGTAATTTTCAAAATTTTATTTGTATATATATATATATATATATATATATATATATAATGGATAATATTACAATATATATATATATATATATATATATATATATATATATATATATATCGTAATATTATCCATTTTCTTATAAGGAAGCATTTCATTCATTATAAGAAAACATTTTGCATTCATTGGCATTGCAGCCAAACTGCTATGTGTTGAAATTTCCAGCCAAACTACGTACTCTTAAAATTTACAAAATCTTTCTCTTAAAACTGTTTTCCAGAAAAATAAGTTTCTTATATTGACCAACTGTACTTAGGTTAAAATTAGCATCATCTTGTTGCAATTTTATTTTCTATATATAAAGACTGTAGAACTAATAATCTTTTTCTGTAAAATTGTCTGCAGTTTGTCATAACAAAACTAACATACATAAATTAAAAATATCAGCTGCTAACAAAAATATAGAAAAATATCATGTATAAAAGATACAAAAATTACTATCATGTGTCATGCAAATTATTTGCCTTCAGAAATTAATTATCGTTGAAAAAATAAAAAGCAAAAGAAGCCATATTCTAATGCAAGTACTGTCTGGCATAGTCATGCCAGTGGGAATTTTTCCATGGTTAAAATAAATGTGAGAGTGCATGTTTTCTGATGCAATATGATTTCTTAAACAAAATAATCATGCCACAAAGAAAATTACAGCTGCTCTTCATTTAACAATTTTGCTGGTTAAAGACCACTTAGACTTACAACCAGATATAAATCTCATAAAATAAAAAATAAAAATAAAAAAAGACAAATTCAATCAGTCAGTATTATACACTGTATGAAAACTCTGATCATGATTTTTTTCTTTCTTCAAATTGAATCAAATAAAATGAAAAATAAACAAAAATTTACTTGTACTGTATTTAGAATCTGGAAACTGAAGTCAGCCAGTCACTCAGTTAAGTGCTATACACTTAACATGTTTGTTTGATCAACTTTTTTTTTATTCATGACTGATGAGGCAGAGGATTTTCCCACAGTAGATTGTCATTTCTTTCTACAGTAGACTGGTTGCCAGCCAAGGCTATAAGAGCCAGTCTGTCCTGCTATTTAACCCACATCTGAGGGGAGAAGCAATGGATTCATACCTTTCCCAAGGGTATTTCTGCATAAAGTAATGTGCTGATTATAGAGCTGATTTTCAAATTTATTTATTGTGTTACTGTTCAGTACATTACAACACTGTATAAACTGTTGTAACTGGGAACTAAGGAAATGGGAGCACCATTTCAGCAAATGTTCAGTCATGAAAGTCCCTTGTTGGCCATATGGTTATGTGTAAATATTGCTCGGTCCTCTTTTAAAAGCCCCCAAAAAGGCTTATAATCGGTAATGATTGTGAACTGCTGGCCATAAACGTCTTCATGGAATTTGCTCACTCCCAAAATCACTGCTACTCATCATCATTCAAAATGTCACAACTTGGTAAGGGTATCCGTAATAATAACAATAACATATTTTATTCTGGTTACTTCTCTGCAGGCAGAAGTAATACTCCTGCATTTATTCACACATAACAATATGGCCAATAAGTTCTGAATAATATCCAAAATAGTGTTTCTGTTTCCTTAGATTCCGGTTACAACAAAAACATTTAAAATAAATTAGCAATGTTACAAATAATATTAAAGTAATATTAAAACTTTCAGAAGATAGTTGACAGAAACCCATTGCACTCTGTAGTATGTCTGAAATAGAAATCCTGGTACATCTCACTTAGTGACCAGTTTGTTTAGCAATCAGATCATTAGAAAAGAATCCTGTTGTTAAGTGAGGATTAGCTTTATTTTTAAAATAATAGACTAAGGGAGGGGAGGGATTAAAAGAAATAATATAATTGTGCTGAAAGTTGTATTTGGTGCACAAGAGTATTTCAAATTCTGGTGATGACAAAAAATTCACCAAAATACACAATATTTAGAATAATGCAACACACAATAATCTACAGAAACCTGTCTGAAAATATTAACTAAAAATTATCATTATTAAAAAGTCTGATGCATTGCATTTAGTGTAATGATTCAGAGGGAGACTTCTGTATAAATATACATCAATACATAGGTTCTTGCAAACAGATAACTATATCATGCATCATTTAGGATTTGAGTATCATTTCACATACATACATATGGTAAAATTTTAAAACAATTTGGAAAACTTCTACTTTGACATTTTTGGCTAGTGGATCAGCTTCATAAAAATGGATTTGATTTTATTCTCTTTTCATGATGGAGCCCATTGGTGAATCATGTAAAAATAAAAGTTTACCAAATTGTCTTATATCTACAACTATATCGTGTTGAATACACCAGTTCCTGTCTGATCTCCGAAGTTAAGCAACATCGAGCCTGGTCAGTACTTAAATGGGTGACCATTTGGGAATGCCAGGTGCTGTAAACATAAAGACCAAGAATGGTCCACCAGTCCTCCAGGTTTGGGGGTTTGGGCGCAGGGCTAACGACCCTGCCCCGTAAAAAAACAGTTTGTTACAGAAACAGCAACAAAAAATTGCTGCCCTATGCACCATCTGGGTGTGATGGATAAAGGATGATGATGATGATGATGATGAAATTGTTTTATATATTTGTGGCAATTACATCCACCTTATCTGCCAGAACACCTACTAGGTAGCTTTCTATTCAAGACTATATAAAAAGGCAAATAAACAGTTTTGTTCTCTTTCTGTGCCAAGATGGAGTAGCAACAACACATAATCTGTCATCGACACTCTTGGCAAACTGACAAATTAATTTCAAACATCCTCCACACATACTATGGCTAAGTATGTAAATGTTTTCTTTATTCTGCATATATGTGACAGGGTTTAGAAGGCACAGTGGAATAATGAATAGGGGCTTGGATTGAGCCAAGTTTGAATTCCAGTTGATTTCATTACATTGACTTACACACTAATACACTTGGGAAAGGTATAAAGCTATCTTTTCTCCCCCACCTCAGCTATGGGTAAATAGCAAGACAGACTGGGTCCTATAGATTTTATTGATATAGTCTGGGAGAAGGAAAACTTTGAATTCAAACCAGTCTGAAGAGAGTTGGGCTTTGTCAGGCTATCTTGCCCTAGACACACCACTGCTACTGTGACTGCAGTATATGTGATGATCCTAGGTTATGGGTCTTGTGATCGTGTATACAAATAAATATTTTTTTCTTACTCTTCTTTTGTGAGCTTTGTTGTTCTTTATATGAATGTATATATAAAATTCCTCCATGTGTGAAAATTAATTTCTTTTGAAAATGTTGAATTTGTTTCTTTTCAAATTTTCAACCACTTTTGACAATTCTTAAACAACTCCATCCATACAAAATAAGACCTCCAGCTATAAACTGGTGACCAACCGTAATTAAAATCCTGTAACATCTCTTTGCCAGATATTTAACATTCTGTTGAATTTTCATACAGACTGTACTTATACATACACTCCTGATCAAAAATTCAAGACCACTTAAAAATCTTTAAAAATAATTTTTTTTTTACAGATAGATTTTAAACTCCTGCCACTTAAGGTTACCAATACTACAATCTAAAAGGTTATGGAAACAAAAAGCTACATTCCAAACATTTTATTTAGAAATTTACATTTTTATAAAATGAGGTGATTTATGCATGATCAAAATTATAAGACCAGGGGTAGAAATTGTTAGATCTATGGTAATTCCAATGTTTTTAGTTCAGTTAGAGATTAGCAATCACTGCGTAAAGGTGTTGCCTAAAGCAAGCGTAAAGGTGTTGCCTAAAGCAAGCAAACTTACCAAAGTTGAGTGTTCTCGAATTCTAGAATTCCATAAGCAAGGTTTGTCACAGCAGGTGATTGCAGCTAAGGTAAATCACAGTAAAACTGTGATTTGCAACTTTCTAAAGAACAGTGAGAATTATGGAAAAGCAAAATCCTCTGGTAGGCCCTAAAAAATTTCTCCTGCGTTGAGTAAGAGAATAAGACTGGTTGTTATGAAAGAGGGAGGACTTTCTTCTAGTCAAATTAAGGCAGTCACAGATACTGATTGCAGTCCTGTAACCATCAGATGACACTTACGACAAAAAGGCATGGTAAATAAAAAGTGTAAACAAATTCCTCGGCTGCTTCCACATCACAAGGTGGACCGCTTAAAGTTTGGTTGTGAATACCAAACATGGGACATTGAGAAGTGGAAGAAAGTCCCATTTTCTGATGAGAAAAAATTTAATCTAGATGGTCCTGATGGCTTCCAACGATATTGGCATAACAAAAACATGTCTTCTGAAATTTTCTCCACACGTCATTGTGGTGGAGGGTCCCTAATGGTATGGGGCGCCTTTTCTTACAGAGGGACGACGGAGCTCCAGGTGGTGCAGGGTTGTCAAACAGCGGCTGGTTATGTTAGCATGCTACAAAAAGCATCATTGATGATGGAGGGCCATCATTTGTGTGTAGATGAATGGTTATTCCAACAAAATAATGCTGCACTCCATGCTGCAAGACGGACATTGACCTTTCTACAAGAAAATGGGATCCATCTCTTGGGACATCCTGCATGCTCACCAGACTTGAACCCAATTGAAAATGTTTGAGGATGGATGACAAGAGATGTTTATGGAAATGGCAAACAATATTCAACAAAAAATGAACTTTGTGAAGCCATCTTCAGAAGCTGGAGCAACATCCCCCACACCTTAATGAAAACGCTTATTTCTAGCATGCTCGACAGAATTTTTGAAGTCATCAAAAGCAGTGGATGTAGAACTCATTATTAAATTTGGTTGTTGAATGTTTTCATACACTTTTCATACACTTTTTGTACAATTTCGTAGAATTTTTGTCTCTGGTCTTATAATTTTGATCATGTGTAAATCGCCTCATTTTATAAAAATGTAAATTTCTAAATAAAATGTTTGGAATATAGCTTTTTGTTTCCATAACATTTTAGATTGTAGTATTGGTAACCTTAAGTGGAAGGAGTTTAAAGTCTATCCTTAAAAAAAATATTTATCTTTAAAGATTTTTAAGTGGTCTTAAAATTTTGATCAGGAGTGTATGTATAAATGATAAAATATGTAATATGACTCTATTTTGTATACTTACATCTACACATTTACATGTGTTAGTGTTTGAATATATATATATATATATATATATATATATATATATATATATATATTATTTTTATGACTTAAACGTTATTTTTTAGTAGATACCCATATTTGAATAGATGCTCTGTTTATTTATTAAACAACATATTTATTTATTTGCATCTACTGCACTGGATATTTGAAAAATCTTATTTGAAAAATATGCATTCTCCAACAAGATTCAAACATGCAAACCTCCAAGGGTTAGATCTGACATATTTTGACCTCTTGCCTACAGGGAATCTATAGCCAAGCAAAGACCAAATTGTGTTGTTACACATAGATTAAAAAAAAAAAATGTGTGTGTATGTGTGTGTGTGTGTGTGTGTGTGTGTGGTTTGAATAGAAATTGATTAAAGCATTTTTGTTTGTGGTAAATTTTAAAACTGAATTTGTTATTGTTCATATTAATAGGATGTCAAAGAACCAACCATCAAATTTATACTTAAACATGGAACAGCCAAATAGACAAATCTCTACCTTTCCTCAACATCCTATCAATATGAAACAGTAACAAATTAGATTTTAAAGTTTACTACAACCCCTCCATATATATGAGATAATGATATATATTTTTTATATATCAAGAACAATATTGGGGAAATTATATGACAAAGTGGAAAAAGTTTACTTGTTGTGACATATTTCCTCCTTCAGGAATTCCTTAGTCAACTTCACATGCACACAAACAAGGAGTGATAGGGATTTTAGAATTTTTTTTATATCTAGCCAATTCATGAAAGTTTTTTTCTTTTTCTTTCCGTCATTTTTGTTAGTTGGTATCCCACACTATGATAACAGAAGATCTGCCAGAAATGGTGAAATGTTGTAAGAGCCAGGGTGAAAATTTACTGTAGATGACCTTGCAATCAAGACACTCTCTAGACATTAATGTTGTAGTGAATTATTTTCTTCTTTGATCAGAGTAGCACTCTTTTATGTTAAAACTATGGTTAGTCCCATCATGATGGGCAACCAATGCATGTGATGCACTTGTTCTGCAACAATACATAGGAGAAACCTCAAGAAATCTAAATAAAAGATTATATGAACGTTAAAAGAACATTTTGCAGAACTGTGCATCAGGTGCATTGGCATAAATTACAAAAAATATTAATAGTACAGAATTGCAAAATTTACAAAACAAGGTTGCACAAAGTTTTCCTTTGTGTATGTGCGTCGTGGTGCAGTGGATATCGGCTCGGAACGAGAAATCGGGAAGCCGAGTTTGAATTCCAGTCGAATTCCTTGCATTCAATTACACGCAAATACCCTTGGGAAAGATATTAATCCGTCTCTTCCCTCCAGTTATGGGTTAAATAATAGGACAGATTGGGTTCTGTAGCCTTGGTTGGCAACTAGTCTACTGCAGAAAGCAATGGCAACCTACTGCGGGATAATCTTCTACCCAGTCAGTCATGTCTCTTTCGAGACATGATCACCCAAGCATGTATCATGTATGGCACTTAACTGACTGATCTGACAATTAGGCAAGATAAGAAATTTTATATACAATTCTGTTGGGCTCATAAAAACAATTATAATTATACTATTTACATTGTTTGGACTATTGTTCTCATCTTTATGGCCATGTTTATGATATTTCAGCTGTTGTATGCTCTGGCCTTTTTCAGGTGCTAGGAATTTCAAACCAAACCCTTTATTATGATAACTGGGACAATAGTCCAAACAATGTAAATGGTGTAAATACCACCTCATCTCAGAAGTATAGACAAATTATAATTATTGTCAATAAAATATTTATTTAGTTTGATTCATTCAACTGTCAAAAGGAGTAGAAAAAGTTGCCAATTTACAGGTATCACTGTTTAGACAATAATTCAGTTTTATAAACTGAGATGAGATAAATCTTGTATTTTTATAAAAAGTTTAGAATCATGGTTAATGCCACTAATTTTTATCTATATTTCTGAGATGAGGTGGTATTTACATTACTTACTTTGTTCAGACTGTTGTCCTCATTTTTATTGCCATATTCACAACTTTTCAGCCATTGTATGTGCCACCCTTTTTCAGATGATTGGAATTTCAAACCCAACTCTTTGTTTCAATCACTGGAGTATATTGTTCTTGTTCCATGAGCCATGCCACTTCTGGATGTCTTAGTTATCTCCCTTTAACTCAACTCTCTCTGCTGTAGTTTTATCACAAACTTTCTAATTTTCAATTTTCAATTTTCAAACTTTCTCTAATTTTATAACAAATTTTTACAAACAACTATAGAAAGATAATCATATATCTCTCTAAATTTGTTGAATTTTCTCCTTTCTGCTTTTACATCTTTTTCTACTGTTACTGTTTGTTTTTTTTATCAACTTCTTTCTTTTCCTTGTCATGTCGTAGTTTTTCTTTTGTTCAGATCCCAGAACCAGCTGACATCTTTGTGAATGTCAAAACCCTTCTGTCTGCCAGACAAACCAGACTTCTTACAGACATTAATCAACTACTTTGTCAAACTAGAAATTTTATACTATGGGTTCATAACTTATTTTCCCCATTGGTTAAAAATCATAAAATATCCTTTTAAATCACACCTATTTGAAAACTTTATTTAGGTGGGTTTTGAGGATATCAAACTTGGGCTCCATTTTATACAAATTTTTGAAAGTCAAATTTTATATACATATCTTTTTTTTATTAATCGTCAGGATTCATTTTACAATATTAATTTGAGTCTCACATATACAAAGATTTACACATCAAATCCTATTCAAACCATTTTTTTACTAACCAGCTATTTTTTTACTTGAGAGTTTTTTTATTTAAAGAATATGCATTAGTAACTTTCTTCTTTTGATAAATGTTTTAATTTAAAAGAAATTGTAATAAACAAACCTAGTCTATTGTATTATTTTTTAATTTTCCCTTTAACTAATTTTATATAATTTTACATTTCTTTTTTGTTATATAAATTTTTATAGTTATAAGATTATCAAGCTAACCATATTGATTGTCTGTCCAAAATCTTAATATTAAAGGTTTCTAAAGGAAGTGTTGTGTTCACTAAAATATTTAATACAGTAGCTACATAAATATTAAAACACACATACAAGATATTAATAAACCAATAAACTGCTTACATCTTAAAGCACACCAATTAAACTGCACAATACAAAACCATAGAATACAAATCTGCAAGGTTGTTTTATTAGTCATCATAATTGAGGTAGATACCACATGTTATTTTAGAGCCAATTAGGAATAAATAGAATAATATAATTCTGGAGCTGATTTCTTAAAAAAAGGTATAAATATCATGAAGTCCAGCCCCAAGAAATAGACGCACAATTGCCACCAAGGTTCATATCACTTTGGCTGCTGATGTTCAAGACCTCATTCATGTCTACATGCTAAAGTAACACTCAACTCAGCACTGGCCAAACTACAATGAGACCGCCTCAGACTATGGTCCTGCCATCCACATTAAGACTTCTTTATTCTCGATGATACTACACATGCATCAAATACTGACTCTTTCACATAAATAAACATGTAACCAGATTTCACTGTTTTCACATATGTACACAATATGGTTTATATTCTATCCAAGAACAACTAAAATTGACATTACTCATTCAATACATTCAGCCAACTTCATATATTCTTGTTGTTGCATAAAATTAATGTTATTTGTTCATACTATGTTGTCTTTTCTTACTGAATTTTATTCTTTTCATGAAAGTCGTAGGATTATTTTAAATAGCTAAATTACAAGCAATCCCACAACAATATTTTATGTTATTGTACCAAATTTTGATGTTTATCAAAACCCAAGTAGAAAAATTCCTGCACAAGCAACAAAGTGAACTTCATAGTATAAATATGTGTTCATGCATTTAAAGTTTGTACAAGGTTAGCAATTGATATTAACAAGTGATTTTTCTATGCACCTTCATAATTTGAGGTGCAATAAAACAGTGTTAATTACATATAAAGCAGTAATGGAACAGGATGCAAAATGTTCTAATGAACAAATTAAAATGAGATTTTAATTCATTTTCTTTCCTTCTATCTTACTCCTTCTCACCCTCTCCCTCTCTCACTCCTTCTCACCCTCTCATTCTCCTCTTCTTACACTCTCTTTCTCTTCTCTTCTTCCATCCTCCCTTTCTCTCTTTCTTTCCATCCCACCACCATAAAATATTTTTTGTGTCTTATTTTAACTTTTTTCTTTTTAAAGATTATCAAAAGATGGATCCTTTCTTTTTAGCGTTTTTTCTTTTTTGCAAAAAATACTAATAAAGGGGAAAAATTGCCTTTTATTGATTGTTAATTTTTTGTTTAATTTATCCTAATTTTTTTACTATTTCTTTTTGTTTTTCTTCTGTTCCTTTTCAACATTCATCAATTTTTTTTATTAATATTATAACAAGTAGTATCAGTATCAGAAACAGCAGTAGCATCATCATCATTATCATTATCCTTGTTATTATTACCATTTTCATTATTATTATCATCATTATTACCATTATTATTATTTGTATAACATCACAGACAAAGGTTGTTTTATTTTTATAAAAATATCTATTTGCTGGTTTTATTAATTGGCATAGTATATTTAATATCTATGGTGACATTTTCATTAAAATTATTAATTACAAAATTATATATTTAGAAATTTATAGGATACTTTTTTTCTGAGTTTGTTTTAAAATGCTTTCAACAAACTCTCTTCTTAATTGTCTTATTTTAATTTTTAGTTTTTTCAATTTATTTTATGAATCAAAACTTATTAACATTACTCACACACATATTTCTCATAAAGGAAATGCACTTATTTCTTTTATGTCTAATGTAGTATGAAATAAACACAGTTATTTTTTAACTTTTTGAATTGTAGAGAATAGGTGCTAAAGAACAGTTTAGAGGTTGGTGCAAAATATTGGTTTTGACATTCAAAAGGAATGAACACTGAACAAACATTGATTTGGAAGATTTATTTTCTTTTTATGAATAAAAATTTTATCCACATTGTGCAACAGTTCATAGGGTAAAAGGAGAGAGAGAGAGAGAGAGAGAGAGAGAGAGAGAGAGAGAGAGAGAGAGCATTCTTTTATAGCAGGCAGTCATCCTGATTAGTTCTTTGATGGTTAGAGGAGTGGATCAACCAGTCACACTTTCTGGCAAAAATTTAGAGAGAACTGACTTTGAAACTCACTTTTCCTTGGTTTATATTAAGGTTGGTAAGTGACTGGGGATTTCAGTAAGAGTAGGATTGTCCTACACTTTGGTACAGGGTCTTTTATTTATGTTTTGCTTATACAAGTATCTGGTTTCGGAAGCAAAGTTAGTTGACTGACCTGTCCTTAAGAATACTGGTGTTAATGTTAGTGAGGTGTTAAGGAGATAAGTAGGTGATACTTTTCAGGGGATTTAAGAATTGTTTTTATTTTATTTTATTTATTAAACTTAGCCTACTACAACAATTGTAATGGTTGAGGTTGCTGCTTATCATCTATTTTTAGGGAGAAGAGTTACTATTCTCAAAAAAATGAATTTACACACTTGAAAGAATTTTATACATATATTTTTATGCAAGGAACAACACAGCTCACAAAAAAGAAAAAGATAAAAATTATATTTGCATGTGTACAGATAGTTAAAAAACATGAAAGAAATCATTTGGTTGTGTGTGTCTGTGTGTGTGATATCCCTAAAACTTGTTTGAAATTAACTTTGCTGAGAGAAAGAAATCTTCCCTATCAAAAATATGTCCTGATCAGGTTGTTGCTACGTCAAGAAGCAAAAAAAAAAAAAAAAAAAAAAAAAAAAAGAGAAAAAGAGAAAAAGAACTCATGTCTGTGAATTTCAATCCACATGAGAATGACTGCAAAACAATTTCCCCTCCCCTTTTATGGATAGAAATGCACAAATGAAGGCTGGGATTTTTTCTTAACCAATAAAATAGGCCAGTTTGAAGTTGCATATGACTCAGTCTCAATCTGTCTTATCTTAAAATCAGAATGCTACATTCATTTGTCCAAACCTGCTTTTGTGTGTCAATGCTAGTTCTTAGTTTGTGAACTTTTTGCCATATTACTGTTGATTTGTCTTGTATATATTGTTTGCTTACTTTGAATTCTTTTTGCTCTGTTTTTTTTTCTCATGTTATTGCTTATTAAAAACTTTGTTAATTCTGTTTGTTGGACTGCTGTGTTATTTATTTTTGCATTTGACCATGACTACTCACTCCACAATGTGTGTTCCTATTATAATTTTGACTAGAACAATGCCTAGCAGGCAAGGTAAGCTAATCCCCACAAGCTAAAGCAATTTCAATCTTATTATTTTATTTCTAGATTTACTCTATTTTTATTTAGTATTTACTTTTGTAATGAGTCCTGATAAAAACTAAATAAAATAAAATATATAAATAAAATATATAAGCAAAAATAAAAAGAAGTCAAATTAAAATTTGTGGCGCAGTGGATATCGGTTAGGAACGAGAAATCGGGGAACCGAGTTTGAATTCCAGCTGAATTCATTGCCTTCACTTACGCGCAAATAACCTTGGGAAAGGTAGTAATCCGTCTCTTCCCTCCAGTTATGGGTTAAATAATAGAACCGATTGGGTTCTATAGCCTTGGTCGGCAACCAATATACTGCAGAAAGCAATGGCAACCTACTGCGGGATAATCTTCTGCCCAGTCAGTCATGTCTCTTTCGAGACATGATCGCCCAAGCGCGTATCGTGCATGGCACTTAACTGACTGATTTGTTCTCTCTCTCTCTCTCTCTCTCTCTCTCTCTCTGTATAATTCTCTCAACTAATGAGAAGAAAAGATTGAACTCAGCAGAAAAATGCCAGAAGTTTGCAGGAACAAAGCCTAAAACTAACAAAAGTCAGGAATGTTCCATGCATAATTTCTATTTAAAAAAGAATGAAAAAGAAAATAATACTGGAAAGTAAAATAATTCGGGCAATTCAAAAAAATTGACACAAAGAGATTTTTGATGTAACCTGAAACCAAAGTATAATTTTGGATCATGGCCAAAAGGATGTTAAGCTGGCAGTTCTGAGCTAGAAGAGAAAGGACAAGAGGAAAGTACAGAACAAAAGTTGCTACTCCTGGAAAAACCAGCTATGTGTGACCTGTGAAGAAGTAGTTAAGTAGTCATCTGCTAATGATATTTGTGCCCTGCTTAGAGCCGAGAAAATTACAGTAGATTAACACTTACCTATTTCTAATATTACTACTATCTATATCATGGATTCAATATCTAACTTCAAAACTATCACTACCAGACTTTCTTCAAGCTACTACCAATATATGCTTTTTAAACGAAAAGTTTGGCAACACTGAATATCAAAGGATTCACTTTAAAGCAAATAAATAAAAATATACATTTATTTTATACACTTGACTCAATTCATTTTATTCCAAAGTTTCTAGTAAAGAAAATTCTACCACCTCTCCACATGTTCATCTTAATTTTTTGTTGTTTTAATTGTAAATTTATTCTGCTCATTAATTCAACTACAGTGAATAGGCAGTGCAGATTGAAAATAAAATGATACATTCTTGGTGTAATTCAAACTAATGTATCTTTTGCTTCAGTGAACCTTGGTAAATACCCAGATGCTTTGCCACTGAGATATCAGAATTTGGCAGTTTAGAGAAGAACAAATCTAACCTATATCTTATCATTCAATTCCATAAACTCTCATGGCATAATATTTTTTTGATTTGAAACTCATTGTATTAAGAGTATTATCTTTATTTAAATCTACAGTCTATCCAAGTCTATTGAGTTCCTTCAACATATGGTTGCTATTTTATCTCCTTATTACCAAGGGCAGGTAATCCAAGAAGGAAATAAAATATCAACAGTTTTCAGGTTTGTAAAAATCTATTCAATTGTAAATTTTAATTAGAATCATAGCAAATCAATATAATATTTTAGTCATGAAACATGCTATCTTTTTTCATGATTAAAAAACAAAATAATTTAAAAATGAACATTTGGATGGTGTGATGAGTAAAACTTTGATGTTATGTCTTTTTTCCAGACTTATCTTTTATTCAAGACTTGAGAATAAATACTTGTTAAAGAGTAATCATAATGGCTGACAGTGTTTCATATAAAAAGTAAAAATAATACTACTGTTTCTGTTTAAGATGGAGAGTTATTATTTACATGATTTATATTCAGACTATTGTCCTCATCATGTTGTTATCACAATTTTTTGGTCATTGTGTTCTCCAACCTTCTCAGGTGTATATCAATCTTGGTAAACTGGGAATTCCAGTATCAACTAAAACTCTGAGATAACAACAACAAAGATGAGAGCAATAGCTTAGATATAAATAGTGTAAATAATACAGCCATTACTTTGTCTTGTTTTATATAAATCTGTAAACAAAACTTTCTAACTTCCATGTGGTACTTGTTTCTGAAAGTTTTCATTTATTTATTTATATATTATATTTCCTTTTGGTCAGCTTTGAAGAATTTGCTTCATAGATTCTATTACCTATGTAGTCATAAAAAACACAAAACATGGTTGTCTACCCTTGACTCAACTATAATTTACTCACATATCAAAAGTTAAAATCATTCCCTTCCATGTGGGTGTCCTGATATGAGTTTCTTGATCATAGCCAGATTCCATTGTGTTACATAAAGAACTTTAAGGTGACAAAAATTTGTTCATTTATTGAAACATATATACACATTAGTAGATATGAAAAATGAGAAGTAAATTTAGGTTTTACTTGATAAGTTGGCTTGGCCATGCTCTGCATCAGTGATTTTTACCTAGGCCAGGTGAGAGAAAGTGGAAGACTGGAATTTATGTACTGTTCCTCTGATGGATGGGCTCCAATGAGCTAGGCAACTTAGTTTCCATGCCCCTAGCCAGACTGTCATTTTTTACCTTTTGATATGTGAGTAAATTATATTTGAATCAAGGGTAAACAACCATATTTTGTCATGGGACAAGCAGAAGTAATACAATTGATTAGAGCTAGTAATTAAATAAAAACAAGGTTTTAGGGTTTTCTTGAATTTTAGAGATATAAGGTGTGCTTTGGTTTGCTACTATTGTCACTATGATTATAATAATCATTTTTAATTCCAGACCTTTTCCTCATTATTGAATTTTTCTTTTCATTCCTGCTTTTTCTTATTATTTCCTTTGTGACTTTCTCTTTCCCCATTTTTTGAGTGTTTTCTCTTTATTTATTTCTTTGTGCTCATTTCTAAAATTATTTTTCTATTGTTTTCAGTTTGTTTTTTTATTGTGCGTTTAATCTTTATAGCTTCACAAATGTTATCATCTTCAGCCTAACCAGAATCATATTTTCTATATTGTTTCCAGTTAAAACACTTTGAATGAACTTGCCATTCTACTGGTTAATTTTCATTTTCGAATTATTTTTACTATTATTATTATTATTATTATTATTATTATTTATTTGAAGACAAATTAATTACTGAATAGCAATTCTACAACTTTAAAGGGAAACAATGGGGCTTTAGAGTGAGGTGGAGTTATGCAAGGCCCTCCCTGTTATTGGAATTTATTCAGATTTCTAAACTAACCAATGAAAATGAAAGCACTATTCTGTTTTTATCTCTTTTGATTTATCTCAATCAAGCTTCCTTCATTTTAAATTACTTTATTTCAAAAAAGCAAAAACAAACAAAAATTTCAATCAGTAGACTGAGTAATTAAGTTGAATATTCATTACCTTTAAATAGAAATCATAAAAACCAGAAATGAAAGAAACAGAATTTCTAATAATAAAATGTGTTTATTAGGATAAATTATATCAAAGTTGACAAAATACAACAGAATAGCAAATATCACTTGTATGAGGAGAGAGATGAATTTGTTGATTTTTATCGCAAAAGTATGTAACAGACTGATTAGGAAGAAATGCAAAATGACATGAGTAGGTGATTCAATGGGAACTGTGAGAATAATTTCAATTCAACCGTGTAGCCAAATATCATAACTGCAGGCCAGCTGCTTTTCTATAAAATAGAAAAGGTAAAATTATTTAGAACTTTGAAATTCAAATAAACTTAAGCCAGCCCAGATATAAATAATGACAAAAAGTTTATCAGATTTCAGAATGAAATCAGAGGAGAGTGAAAACTTAGCTAAGTGTCTGAACCCCATCAGAAAACTAAAAGAAGTTGTGGAATATGAAGATCATGCATTATTGGTGTACTTGAAACAGGCCTTGCAGAAAAAGAATACATAAATTGAAAATCTGAAGAACCTAAAAGAGTCATCCAACAGCAAAATAAGAATAAAATAACAATAAAAACATTTATTTTTCTATAAATACTTTCATGGTAATTGTTTGGAGGAGGTCTTCACTATGGTATCTTGACTTTAGGAATTTAAGAGCAGTACTAGCCTGGCAATAAGGTCTCATCAATTTACAGTTGAGTTGGATAGATGTAACCACAAATTCTATACTAACAGTTCTTTTCTTACACTTCTCGCTTGTGGAACTCTTTTCTGGCTCCATGCTTTCCAGTCAACTTTAATCTTCAAAAACTTAAATACAATGTCAATATGCTATCCTCCTGATTACTCTTCATTTGTTCCCACTCCTTAGTCATGTTTCTGTTTTCTAATTCTTCCACGGCCAGTAACTCCTTGTATCTCAATGGCTTTACAGCTTTGCTTGGAGAGAACATGCTTAAAAAAAAAATAAAACCCTAATAACAATAATAACTAAAAAATTAAACAATAATATTTTCAATGGTAATAATAATAATAATGTTTGCTCATAAAAACAAATGATATGAGACCAAATCAGAGGTTTATGATAGAAAATAAAAAAGATAAAACATACTAGAACTTCAAGCTCCAGGCCCATCACATCAGAATAAGGAGGCCAGACATCTTAACTTATTTATAAATGGAACTTTGTGTGTGTGTGTGTGTGTGTGTGTGTGTGTGTCCATTACCTATAGATTCCAAAACAGCTGAACCGATTTTCTTGAAAATTTACACAGTTGTACTATAAGCATCTGCGAGTGTTCTTAGCTAGATTTTGTGTTGAGGTACCCCCGATAAATATTGAAAATCAATAATCGAAAAAATCGGGTTATATAAGGAATGGTCCAATTTTAATCAAATTTGATACACTCATAGACAAAGACATAAGAAATGATATTCAGAAGTTTCAAGGTTGCAGTTCTTACAATAGTGCAGAAAATCGACAATATATATACATATAAAAAGCAAGATGTTTGTGTGTGTGTCTGTTTATCTGCCTGTATGTTTGTATTTTTTCAGCCCTTTTATTTTAGTTTTTGCTTCAGGTTTGACTCTAAATAGGTATAATTGTAGTTCTTAGTCTCAGCCATGATAGCATTTACTCAGAGGACTTATTTAGTCTTCAAAATTCAGTTTACGAGGAAAAAAACTTATTTGATATTGATACCAGGAAATCAAAATTTGACTTACATCCATTCATTTTTCTTTCAGTCTATGGTTTCGCTTTAACTGGAAACAACTATTGCTTTTTAGTCTTTCATGCCAACGTCCAAAGAGTCTGAGCTCCGGGACCATGGATTTGTTTTAAAGCTTTCATTACACCCAAGTAATGCTGGGCTATACTGCTAGTGATAGTTATAAATTAGGAAAAGCTCTGCCAGATTGTAGACATGGCCAATAAACAGAAAATAAGTAGAAACAAAAGAAAAGCCAATAAGAAAGGAAGAATTGGCACTGTCCACATTATGTTGTAGTCTGCAAGGATACTGGAGAAGGTGCTGGAAATTTGTAGAGTTTTACTGTCACTCAATGTTCAGTGATAACTATCAGGCATCTGATGTGAACATACATAAAAAATCTACATGTATAAAAGCTAAATTGAAGCCAGATATATTCCTAGCTGATGTAACAATCATTGGCAATTCTACAGCGGAACAAGATAGGGCTATGTCTTCCCCCACACCAGATTTTTATCTGGCTTTTAGGGTGCATCTCCCTTATGCATCATAATGTAGAAGTATAGTTGATATATATTTTAGTAATCTCATATTACCAAAAACATCCTGCAAAGTAACTAAGCCTTAGTTAAAAACCCTGCATACTACTTAAGCCTTAATTCCTATAAAATTTGTTCATTCTGTTCAATAGCTGATATTACCTGCAATTACAAATGGATTTTTCCATGGGAAAGACATCATGATAGCTAGCATTAAAAAAAAAAAAAGACTGGATAGAATTGATTATGATTTCTGAGAAATTCTATGTCAAGTGACAGATTGAATAACACCACACTGCTATCAAGTGAAAGTACATGAGGTGAGAGAATTGACTTAAAATATTTTATTGATGAATTTGCTATGCATTATGATAATTACAGAATAAAACTGCTTTAACTGTGGAGAGATTATTTGTGAACTACCTCATCCTTGCTACTATTGCCACTACTCTTAAAATTGTTTGATTTAGTGGTATTTTATTTTATTTTATTCAATGAAATATAACAATTAAAAAAAATAGGTTCTGAAATTTGGATAAATCAAGAAGCTGAAGCATAAAAATAAAACAATTACTCACATTTAAATTTAGTTTTACCTTCTCTTCTATACAAATGCATTCATCTTGTACTCCTAGTAGGCACCCTACTTTCTGATTAGTAGAAACACGACTGGTATTTTGCTGGGTCAAGAATTGTATTGCAACTGATTATAATAGCAATAAAATAATTTCTCAGTTTGATGGTTAGTTAGTAAATATTATGATGACAGAAAAATAAATAAATTATGAGAAAACCAAAATTTAAAAAATAAACAGATAATAAAAATTGTCAGGCAAACAAAGCCATAATTTGACCAACAAATCAGAAAGCTTTCACAACCTGAATGTAAGAAAAGACATAAACAAATAATAACACCATCTCTAAAATTATATTTGACCAACCAATCATAAACCAGGATATAAGGTCACATGCCAATGAGAAGTGAGCAGCCTTTTCAAAGTGGGTTTACAAATGTGTATTTAAACAGATAGAAAATTAACCAAAACCAGAATCAATTATATTAATTTTGTCCATTCTTTGATGCTGTGATCATTGTCACATCTCCAGAGATAAGATATTGTATTTGCACAACTAACTGGCAACCTTAGATAGCCAATTTATCCTTTCTAAATTGAAAACAAATATACCTTTCTTTAGCATATGGTCAAACTGCAGCTACTACATTTAAATACATGCATACATATATATACTCTCTGTCTTTGTCTGTTTGTCTCTCTCTCTGTCTGCCTGTCTGTCAGTCTGTATCTCTCTCTCTCTCTCTCTATATATATATATATATATACCATAATAATAATAATAAATATAGCAACAACAATACCAATAGTAAAACTAGTATTAATCAAGTTATAATTTAAATAATCTTGTATAACCCACCAAGAACGAACTCAGAGGGAAAAAAGGGGAAGCAAAAAAAGAAACAAAGTACATGAACAAAAAGTCAAGCACTTGTAAGACGAAAACCCTAACACTAAAGTGCTCAAAACCAAAGTAGAGCAAACGAAGACAGAAATCTAAGCAAGTGCCAACAACCAACCATGGTTTCACCTAACGGCTCGCCAGGGAAATTATATCATATGCTCCAGGTCTTTTACACTTGAATTCTTGAAACTTTAACTTTCACCTTATCCTTTTGTATTATTATATTATGATATATAAAGATTTATTTTGTATGTTTTTACACTCTGTGCATTTTGTTTTAATCATTACAAAAGGCCAATGTGCACACAATTCAATTATATCAATATATGATGGAAATACACATTGTCATAAGATAAGCAACACATCCATAAATAAATGGTAACTCTTATTCTCTATAGTATCATTACCATCAAAGTTAAGTTATAGAAAAACACTTCTTTATTTTTTTAAATTATTTCTCCGCAAGTAAAGCAAAAACTACTATGAAGCACAGGGAGTTACTGAAAGTGAAAGAAAAAGAGGACAATAAAAGAACAGAAATCAAAGAGACAGATCATAATGATTGAGATTACATTTAAATTTTTGAAAGATTACAGTTAACAGAAATGCAGAAGGCAGATAGTTCCACAAGCGAGACGTGTCAGAAAAGAAACTGCTAGTAAATAGCTTCTGAAAATCACAGAATTATTGTAAAAAGATCATTGCATATAGGCAAACAGCTTTTATACAATCTATTGCTTAAATTTCCCCTGCTGCTAATTGAAAGGAAAACCAAAGAAATTATTGTCCCCCAATCTCTTGCAGCATACATTATTATACTTAGCTTACTAGGGAGCACCTGCTGATCAAGTTATTAGTATAAGTAAAACATAATTGTATATCTTTATTTTAGATAGAATTCCTGTATAATAAAACAAAGCAGAATCAAATTAAATTGATATAACTTATTCTTATACCAAAGTTAAACAAATGAAGCATATAACTAAGAAATATCTATTTAACAATCTTTGTGGTTAATTAAGAATTTGGTATTGTTATTATTCACTTGCCTCAATGTTCATTTTCAGTGACACCATTCATGAGGGTTGAGGGTGTTTACATCTGCATAAGGATACATCCTCCCTGTGTGTGTGTGTGTGTGTGTGTGTGTGTGTGTGTGCATTGAATAATTGAATGACAAGTTAATGAATTCAATGCAATGCCTAGTTCTGCAAGGATTTTCTGAAAAGCTATTAAGTTTTAAGAAAGCTTGGTGACACCATACTCCAAGAATAGAATTTCTGTTGACTATGTCAATGTGTGATAATACACACAGTGTAATAATAATAATAATAATAATTGGTAAGCACATTAAGAGAATCCCAAAAACACATCACTGTCAAAGAAGCAAAATATTGTGCTAATGAGCACAACTCACATACCCAGATAGATTCTCTTATTGTAACATGCTCAATAACATGCTAAAATCAAATTCCTTTACCAAAGGTTTCAAGTAAAAAAACTTGGTAAAGGATTCTATCATAGAACAAATGAAGAAAACTGGAAATCATCAGGAGCTGGAAACAAATATTCCTTCTGTTGCTTGTCTATACAAAAATATGTAGATCCAGTATAGATAGATAGATAGATAGATAGATAGATAGATAGATAGATAGATAGATAGATACTGACATATCAGTTTATAAATATACACTGCCCACTTAATTAATTAGACATGAACAAATGCTCTTTAATGCAAATTTAAAATAGCAGAAATTTAATGGATATAAGCATTTAAACACAGCCATGGTTAATTGCTGAATTTCATTTCAGGCATTAGTCAACTTCAGGCAATCAAACTTGGCTTTTCTTCTGGTAAGGAGTGCAATAATAGCTTTTATGTTATTAAACAACTCCATGAAATTGCATAATCAGAGCAACATATGACCACATTAATAGAGAATTGCTTTTCCCATCTATCAGGGATTATCTTCCAACCTCTAACTCCCAGAGTATGTTTTGATCTGATAGAAGAACTGTATCGATACACAAATCATACATGTCTGGAGAGGACCCCACTACAGAAGCATTTCAAACCTCATCAGGAATACAAGGAGGAAATGAGAGTTCCAATTTGTTTAATCTTTTTCTAGACCATGCTCTGCACATTTTCAAGCACAGATGTGAAGAGATGGACAATGTTCATTGAAACATTTCTTAATCACATTCAAAATTAATCTACTAATAACTGCATTTCTGCTTTCCCTCCAGAGGACAGAGTACTGATAATGTGGGCTATGCTGATGATATAGATATTCATACATGAAATAAGAAGAATCTTGAACAAAAAATACCAACATTCTTTACTAAGTATTCCAAGAAGTAGAACTTAGAATAAACAGTCCCAAAACAGAAACTATGATCTGGAATTGGAATGAAAGCAGTGATGACACATACCCTGAATCCATCATAAAAATTCAGAATGAGAAATCAATAAACCCTGAATGTTTCAAATACCTCTCTGTATGATCAGTTATAACCAATTTAGTACAGGGGATAAGGAAATTCAATATAGGATTGGTTGTACTAGTGGCAGTTTTGTTTAGCACCACAAATGCTACAAAGTTAAAATATTAACTTAAAAACTTGATTCACGTTCTTAAATTGACTTGTCAGATCAAGACTTTCATATGGATATGAGGCATGGCATCTCTCACATCCAGAAACTATCAGCTATATACAACCATTTTCTCAGATGAATTAATCTTAGAGAAAATATACTTCATCAGATCTTATAGACTGGCACTACATAATCACAAAGAACATTACCAAATATCAAAAACCAATTGAGTTGATGACAGCAGCAAAAACTAAAATGAACAGCGCATATAGCTAGAAGGAAAAATAATGATATAATCAAGATGTTGACATCCCACAATACCATTAACAAAAGGTTCCAACCTTTTACCATCAAAATAGTTGAATGTAATCGTCTCTTCTACTCTGACAGTTTCTTTTCTTGCACTTTTTGTTTGTGGAACTCCCTACTATTTGCTTGCTTCCCTGATAGCTACAATCTCCAAAAGTTTAAATGCAATGTCAATAGCCATTTTCTATCTACTAGATTCCCATCCATCTCTTATTCTTTTCTTCTCCTGTACCTTGTTTTTTTCTTTCACAGTAAACCCTTGTGCACCAGTGGCATTTCTGCCTTGCTTGGGGTGAAATGATTATAAAAAAAAAGAAAAAGGCACATTTCTTAGAGGTAGCTAAAGAGGTTCTGACATTTATACAAAGTTCAACTCCAGTGTTAATGCAGCTACCTCTGATACTATTATTAATAGTACCTCTTCTGGCCAAATCATCATAGACGCTTTAAGAGTTAAGCATTTCTGTGAGTTCAGAAAATACCCCTGTATACAGTGGCAAGCCAGGAACGCTATTTGCGAATCCTGCAGTATGGTCAGACACTATGCAAAAGTCTGGGTATACTTCTTCAGCAACAACCAGCAATTCATTAGCAACCATACCCCTTAATTTGTTGAAAACTGTTCTACCAACTAGAATAAATGGCAAAGCAGTGAATTCACTACTTTGTCATGGCAGCTCCCAGAGTTTTGTAAGACATTCATTAGCAAAAATGTATAGGTGGAAACCTCTGCCTTCTAACGAGGTTATCTCTATGGCAGCTACCAATTTACAGTCTAAAGTAGCAGGACATTACATAGCAGATGTTATCATTGGTGATCCCACATATAAGAAAATACAACTAATTATTCTTGATAACTTATGCACTGATGTAATAATTGAGCATGACATTCTGAGCCGACATTCTAAAGTGAAAATTTATTTTGATGGAACCAGACTCCTCCTTGTATGGAGTTTGACTACAATAAAGTCTCCCTATCCTACACTTTTTAATAATTTCTCTCCCAGTTGTAAACCTATAGCTATCAAATCAAGGAGATATTCTGAATCTGATACTAAATTCATTAACTCAGAAGTAAAATTGAATGTTAGCTAAAGGGATTGTGGAACTTAGTTTATCTCTCTGGAGACCACAAGTATTGGTTACTGGTGTTCAAAATCACAAGAAACTCTTGGTGGTTGACTATTCTCAAATCATTAATAGATTTACTATACTAGATGCTTATCCTCTACCTAACATCAATGATTTATTAGAAAAGATATTCAAGCACTGAGTGTTTAGTTTGGTTGATTTGCACAGTGCCTCCCACCAAGTCCACATAAAAGAATAAGATAACCTTTTACAGTTTTTAAAGCAAATGGCAGACTTTATCAGTTTTTCTAGGTTCTTTTCAGGGTTACAAATGAGGTCATGTCTTTTTAAAGGGTTATTAACCAAATAATTAGGGATAACAATATTAAAGACACTTATGCTTATATTGACAATATAACTATATGTGGCCAAACTCAATCTTAGCATGACATAAATTTAAGTAAATTCATGGAAGTTGCCAAACACCTTAATTTAATCTTTAGTCAGGATAAAAGTATATTTTGTCAAAATGCTATTAATCTTAACATCATTTCAAGTGATACAATAAAACCTGATTCAGAACTTTCGCAACCCCTCTTAAACTTACCTGTTCCAACTAACAAAGTTTACTTTTTGGCAGGGTTTCTGAATATGCTGACTGCACTTCTGCAAAGGGTAAAAGTTCCCCAAGAGGGCCACCTGTTTGCTGTGGGTGGCAACCTGTGATGCTTGAGGACAGGATCCTGGTGGTTGAGGGTTTGAGGTGTTGGGCTATACATAACTCCAAAACTTCAACACACCACTTTGACCTCTACTTGAGCTAGACCAGCAGTTGGAGAGGCTCGATCCAATCAACTGAATGATCATGTCAAGCCCTAAGTCAGACTAACAAAACAAACAAAATTTGCTCACATTTACCATATCAGGCATTAAACTAAGTAAGTGGTGGTTCTAGGGTCAATCATACTGGGAACAAAAGAATCTAACATAGCTATTTCAACCTCTGAGAAATGCCCATACTTGGGTAGAAATCCCAGATATAACAGTTGCTTGGAATCCTTCTCACCTTTGAGTATACTAGTCATGTAGCTCTGGAAGAGTGAGGTGTATTGGATTTCATTTTCATGATGCTCAAACTTTACTAAGGATGAACAAATTTCATGTTATAAAGATAAGGGTTAACCCAGACCAATTTTTAAATTACTCCAGAGGTGTCGTGAGAAGCACTAAACTTTCACTGTGTACACTGAAGGAAAAGAAAATAATTCCATCTAAAAACAAAGCATTACAGACATAAAAAGAACATCCATTATGATATGATATAATTATAGATACCAACACTTATATCATTACTTTTGATGTACCAGAACCACCATAGGAAATAAAAATTGTGTACAGTTTCCAAAGTAGAAACATATATTTCAAACACATTAAAATACTTTAACTGCCAAAGGTATGGACATGGTAAGAATAAATGTACGAAGAAGTTGGTATGTGGAAAATATGGGGAGAATGATCCTAGCCACACAGAGATCACATCCTCAAATGAAACGAAATGCTCTAATTGGAAAAGAAATCATAGGGCAATTTCCAGAAACCTGAAAAAAATCAAAAAGATACATTAAAAATTAAACACTAAACTAATTTCCTACTCAGAAGCATCAAAACAAACTCCAATGCACATTCATATTCAAAGATTTCCCAAGCAACATCAAGCTGTACATATGGACATCTAATATCAAACAAATTACATGAAACACAAGAACTAACATTTTTAATTCATGAATTAAAAAACATATTAAAAACATTAAAACCAATTGTAAACTTGGAAACAATGCATACCACTGTACCAAAACTATACAATGTAAATCTTACACAAAATTCACTGACAACAACCTCTCAATGGAAAAAAATTCAAAACTTCTTAAATGAAACATTCCACAAAGAGAAAACTGACAGAACAAAATCCAATCAAACCTAAAAAAAAATTGAAATCCAAAAACCAGAAGAAACAGAGTTAAAAGCAAATAAACAAGACAACAGCACACATAAAGATAAAAAAAAAATAAAGAAAATGAAAAGAACCCAAATAATCAAAAACATACAGATACTTGACAAAGAACAAGTTCATAAATGAGAGAAATAAACTGTATGGAATATATGGAAATAGATAACCAAAAACATAGTCATCTTTAAGATCTAAAGTAAAATAATTACTACTCGAATAGACAAACAGAACACAAGTATCATACAATGGAACTATAGAAGTGTTAAACCAAATTATGAGGAAATCAAACAACTCCTTACAGATTACAATCTAAATATAGCTGCTTGCAGGAGACCTTTCTCAAAACTGACAAGATCTACTTTAAAGGATATGAAACTTATCACAAAATAAATGTTTCAACAGTAGAGAATAGGCCAATTAGGATACATCAATAACTGATAAAAAATCAATTCAATACCCCCGTGAAAAACTACAATTAAACACAAATCTACAGACCATGTCAGTAAAAGTTTCAATTCATTGAACAATAACCAAAACACATATTAAATAAGATTAAAATAAAAAGGCCAATTGGCCAACTTACCACTCTCTTTCTACTAATGGGAGATTTAATGTACCTAACAAAATGGGGGCTGTAGGAACTCCAATCAAACTGGTAAATTTATAGAATCTCTACTAGAGTCATCTGATCTACATATCCTTAATAACCAAATGCACACATACCAGGTACTGGATCAACATCAACTATCGACCTAACCATATGCACTACATAAATTATGATGGACTTTCAATGGAAAGTTCATGATGACCAATGTGGCAGTGACTATTCACCTATTTTCTTAAATATAAGCAAGCATATGCCAGAAGAAATAACCAGAATAGGGATGGAGCTTGGATACCGTGCCTGATTAGAAGACTTCCTCTCTGTCCCCAATTGTCTTGATGTAGCAGGCTTGAAAATGCCGTTCATAGGGACCTGTCGAAAACCAGTGTAGTGGAAGTGTAAAGTGACTGGTCATCTTTCCTCTTGTCCAGAAAAGAAAGCCTCTGAAGTTCAGGCTTCAAAGCCCCCCCCCCCCCGGGAGATACTTTTTCCCCACACCAGAAGATTGTCTTGCTTTGCTTAATGGGATCTATAGAACAAAAAGAGTATTCTAAGAGTAGAATACAATGTCAAAGAAGAAGCAAAATTATGGTTTTTGAAGTTCTCAGTTTTATCTTGGAACAACAGGTTGGAGCATTCTTAATGCAATATGGTACCATCCTAGATGCCAACCCAGACCGGAAAATGGGTGAATAGCACTACTACCCAATGATGGACTGTAAAACCAAATTCATGCAGTCAGAGCTAAGTTAAAAAGAATGTCTGCTGAAGCAATGAATATGGCTGTTGAATTGCATGCAGAGGAACTTCACAGCACCTTTGATTCACACATTGCAGGTGTCAAATTGCCGGATGGGAGAACTCTGACAAGGGCATATGCGGTGAGTTTTGTGACAATTTTCAGAAGCTTTTTACCAGAGAGTTCTGTCTAAGCACAGTACAGTTCAACAAGTATTTGGTTGAATTTCTTTGCCTGGAGATGATTGAAGCAACTGATTATGATGGTCACATAACAGAAAAGGAAATTTGGGAAGTGTTGAAAAAGGTTAGAAGAGATGAGACTCCAGGCATTGATGAGTTGCCCTACAAAATGTACTTGAGGCTGTCACTCATGTTTGTCCCTTTCCTGGAAATTCTCTTCAACAACTGTTTGGAACAGGGGTCTATTCTCCAACAATTCACCAGGGGTGTGGTGAAGCTTCTGCACAAGAATAAGCATAGTGGAGATGGGATAGGTAACTTTAGGCCTTTGCATATGCTTAATGCAGAGTTAAAAATTTCGGCCAAAGTCCTCGTGAATCATTTGCAGGATGTGCTTAATAGTCTCATGTCCCCTGCACAGGCTTTTGCTGTTAAGAGTAAGATGATCTAAGATAACCTTTCACTTGATTCGTATAATCATAAAAAGAGTCAATGGAGAAACTCCGCTGATCAATTTGGATCAGTCCAAGGCTTTTGATATGGGAGGCCATCATTTCTTAGAGGCTCTCTTGTCTGAAGTTCACGGACACTATCTTTTCTTCCCATCACCTGGTTGTGTTCTTCAAACACCAGCTGAAGGTCAAGATTAGGGTTGAGAAGGAAAGGCTTTCTTTCGAGGACTTTGCTGAAAGGTCGATGACTGTATCGTGACTGGTGCATATGTGAACAGTGCTAACCTTGAGTGGCATCTCAAACTTTCTGGTTAAAATACTTGTTCTTTGGTGGAAAAAAATGCTCACCCTACTCAATTAGGCTAGTGTAAAAGTTTTTTGTTATTTTGCTTTTTCAAAAATTGGTTGACTTGATCATTGGCTCCTTTTTATTTTTTTAGTTCCCATCAGTTTAATTTCCCCTCCCACTTCTTTTTAGGTGACAAAAGACATAGTTCTCTGGAGCAGTGAGATCATTTTGTGTTTACTTTACTTGAATGTTTCTACATTTGTTCCCACTGTACTTTTTGAGTAGTTAACTCACTTTTCTGACACATCTGGCCATGGGAAGAGTTCCACACTAACAATTTCATTTCATTTTCATTTTCACATAGTCATGGCATTATTTTATTGTTTTGTAAATAAAAATAATGTATACTTTTTCATCTCCCTCCCCCCATACTTACATACTTGTAAATATGGGGAATTAGTTTAGAATTTCATGGAGAATATCTTTTTTTTGGTGATTGTGGTATGGATGTATTTTCTGTATAAATGAGGTATTGTGGTGAAAGGATTTTTAATGTATGCTTGGGTCAATCAATGTGACTAGTTAAGTTAAAGTTAGACCAGTGATGATCAGCCTACCCCATTCTCCCCTTTTTGGCCTTGTGTCACATTTGTATTTTATATACAATAAGTATTAAACTACCACATACCTGGAGGACCTTTGTCAGTCTGAACCATGGGTTATTAAACATACATGCACCCCCCCCACACACACACACACATATATATATATTCAAAAAAGTTTGATTAAAAAAAAAACAACATTGTTTTTAATTTTTTATTGTATTTTTACAATTTTTGTGTTAAGTATTGTGCTTGAAGTTGTGTATAAACTGTCTGAAATTCATTCTCTTGATGATAACTGCAAAAGTCAAAAATACTTTAGCAAAAAGAACAAAATATTAACTTCAGAGAGTTTATTCACAACTTTGAGCACAATCCTTGACAGCTCATCTGGAAAATGAAAAATGAAAATAAAAAGCTAAAGAAACAGATGTTGTCAGTTGTTTATAATCCAACTTGCTGCCTAAATATACCTATTCATATATATATATATATATATATAGTGTTGTGATGATGCTTAGAGCTAAGATTGTTTTTTCAGTGGTTTACTGGTAGAGGCATTTTGCCAATCAGGTTTTTTTTGTCATAAAGTGCTCAATATCGAGATAGATAGATTGTTAATAGAATTAATGTGAAGAAGTTTGTTCCTTAACTGAGTAGAGTAAGGCATGACTCTGCTTAGTTAAGTGACAAACTTCCCCTAATTATATATAATATTTTCCTAAATATGTTATTGACAAGCAAATAAAACCAGTTATAAAGAAACATCACAATAACAGTATAGAAAGTAATAAAAGCACTTACACAAAAAAATTTCTGTTGCAACCAAACTTACTGAAAGTAAAAATGAGATTAAGCAGCCAGTAAAAATTGCAAACCTTCAGTTGAATGTAATAAATATATAAGATTAATGATTTAGTATAAAAAATTAAAAACATCTGACCTCATTATCACTAATAACACCAACCGTCAGTACCCCCATCCACTACACTACCTCAATATCATCTACAACACTTTCCCACTGGGGAATTACATTCCTTATGATGCACAAACATCAACTTTGTAAGTCAGATATACAGCCACTGCACTATCCCATCAGTTAAGCTACAACTATGTTGATCACATTGCAGTCTACACCCACATCAATAAATATATATCCCTTGGCAATAAGATCTCCACTAAACATTAAACAAATACTTATAGACAACGCATGTACCATATATACTTGAGTATAGTGCCAGTTTTTATGATCAGTTTTTTTATGTCAAAAAATAGAAGGTTGCACTATATACAGGTCATTTTTGAAGGGGTTAAAAATCATGCATTTTTGGTACCCAGTTACACTATACAAAGGTAATCTTTTTCTAGAGGGATTAAATTTCATGCAAGAAGTTCAAGGGTCACACTATGCATGAAGTCAGCCTATACACAAGTATATATGATATATAATATTAACTGTAAAAAAAAAATATATAGTCATCCACAGACAGATCTGTTTTGCTGTATCACAGCTCATCAGTACGGTTAGACATGTGATTGCTTTTTACCCAGGATTGAAGCCCGACCGAATTAACGTCAGTCGGTAATTCTACCTCTGAGCTATGGGTGCTCGGTAGAAAGAAGCAAACTTTTAGCGCATGATGTATCATATGCCAATAGCTAGAGTGCTCTAATTCATTACTGAATGAACAATGCATAAATGCTAGAGTAGCTACTGTTTTTCCAAAGTCTACCATTCTTCCAGAGTGCTCAATCAGGGTGTGAGAGCATAGTCATTTGCAGACGGATCTGTTTCACTGTATCACAGCTCACTATATATATATATATATATATATATATATATATGATATATTCGCTGTATCACAGCTTATCATATACATATTTGATTCTCTAACTATAAATTCCCCAGATCCCTAAGCAAACAAAACTCCTTCAGTGATGGAATTACAGTTTTAAATATATTTAGAAACTGATGATACATTTAACCAATGAAAAATATTGTTTACAAGTTACCTGCTTGTGATAGCACTATAAAGTATAATTGGCAATGCTGTTTCAATAGTAAGTCTGATTGATTTTGATAAGGTCCCATTGGCAGCTGATCTTGAAGATGACCTACAGCCTGTTGTTAATTGTGGCAAGGAATGACTTGTTCATTTTAATATCTCTAAAATGAAACTGCTATCATTTAGTTGTCTGAGAGAAACTTTTTTGCCTTCTGTCAGCATGGTTGATGCTAACATCCAGAAGGGTGACTCCTTTCACCTTCTGGAACTAATGTTTTCCACTGAAGTGGAAAGCTTATATTGAATTAACTGCTAGGTTTGCTGCTAAGAGAGTTGGTTCACTGTCTTGTGCTAGACATTTTTTCTTTCTAGAATCTTTCTTAAATATTTATAAGTCTGCCATTCATCCTTGCTTTGAATATTGCTGCCATATCTAATCTGGGGCTTCTGTTATATATTTAGAGATTCTTGATAAAATCCAAAGAAGAATCTGAAATGTTATTGGTCATGACCTGGCATCCTGGCTTCAGTCACTTTTCCACAGCCATAACATAGCTTCTCTCTGTCTTTTCTATTAATATTTTGATAGTAATTTTTTTTTTTATAAGCGTTTCACCCCAAGCAAGGCATGTCACTGCCACTACTGCGCAGGGGGCTACATAGAGTGGAGGAAGGATGGTTAAGTATAGGAAATGTCAGAGGGTGGGTGATAGGTGGGTAAGGATACCGAGAATGGTTAAATATAGGAAATGTCAGAGGGTGGGTGATAGGCGGGTAATGATACCAAGAATGAGAGTTGGGTAGATGAGAATGTTCTGAGAATAATTGGAAGTTAGTGTGATAGGAGGTGTGTGTTGACCCTACATTTAAACACCTGGAGATTGTAACTGTTGGGAAAGCAGACTTGTGGAAGGGAATTCCACAGGCGGGAAGTGCAAGAAAAGAAGCTGTTGGAGTAGAAATTACGGTTACATCTTGTCTGTTTAACTGTAAAAGGGTGGGACCTAGTTGCTAATCTAGTATCTTGTGCAAATTTGTGCTTAGGCGGCACCAGTGATCTAAGTTCATTGGAGCAGAATCCATAAAAGTACTTGTAGAAGAGGCACAGGGAAGCCACATCACGTCGGTGAGAGAGTGGTTGCAGCCGGTCTGCCAAGTCAGTATCAACCACGTGACAGATTCTCCTTTGTATTTTGTCAAGAAGCCCAAGGAGAGTAGCAGGGGCACCCGACCAGATATGGCAGCAGTATTCAATACATGAGCAGATGGTAGATTTGTACATGTGCAGGATAGATTCAGGTGAGAAAAACTTCCGGGCCCTGCACAGAGAGCCGACTTTGATAGTGGCAGATTTGGTAATGGATTCAATATAGTCATTCCATTTGAGGTCCACTGAAAGTGTAAGGCCAAGGAGGCGTAGTGTTTTACTCTCTGGGAGGCAAGCCTGTTCCATGCTAATGGGAGGTAGATGCGATTGTCTATTGTGATTCGTTGATAACAGCTTCGTTTTAGAAGCATTGAAATTTACTAGCCATTTCCTACCCCAGGCCACTACGGATTGGAGGTCCTTTTCAAGCTCGGCAGTGAGGTTTGCTTTGTCGACCACACCAGGTTTTTGATTGAGTCTGATAATCTTTTCTCTAGGCTTTATAAATTTAAATGCAGTACTATATTAGAGACAAGGTCCCATTATTTTACAGTTGAAATTGCTAGATATAACCTTTAGTTCTATGCTAATTATTTTTTTTTTAATCTTGTTCTTCTTGCTTGTGGAAATCACTTCAGGCTTTTTACTTTCCAGTCAATTTTAATCTTCAAAAATTTAAATACAATGTCAATCATTATCTTCTGCCTTCTTAATTCTTGTTCTTTTATTGTTCTCTCTTTCCTTAATAAGGTTTTCTTTCAACATATTATCACACACTCTGTAACTCCTTACATCTTAGTGGCTTTATTGCCTTGTTTGTGGTGAAATGATTAAAAAGAATACTTAATTACAGGTTTGCTATTAGTTCTCAGTACATTTTTCATAACTTTACACAAGCTCTTTACAACATTCCTTTAAAATATTGGCCTGCCCTTCCTTGCAAATAACCTTCAAATCATTAATGTTTCTGGGTCTCCAATGAATATGAACTTTCAAGCTTCTCCATAAATTTTTAATTGAATTCAAGCCAAAAGATTGAGGAGTCTACTGAAACACATCTATATTGTTCTAAACAAACTATTCATGATTTACTCTAGCTTGTTTGCTTCAGATTGATCTTTTGTTGAAACCCTCTTCAAGCAGCAACTGTTGCAGCAAAGAGAATAAATTAGATTCTGAAATACTCTAATGCATTACTCTATTTATAGTTCAAAGTGGAAAGTATCTTCATACCATTGAAAGAGACACTTCAAATCTTTCATGCTTTATAGTTGAGATAGTGATTTTTTTCATTTTAATCATTGGTGTAGTCATATTTTCTATGTATATGATGTTCAGTTTTTTTGTTTCATCCTACTAAGGAACATTTTTTTCAAAAATCTTTCAGTTTCTCTAAATGTTCATGAGTAAATTTTATTGGAGAATAGGGCAGGTTGATTTTTCACTTTGTTTTAGAAAATCAACCTTGCATTCTGTATGAAAGCTGAGGTTTCACATGGTAAGTACTAACACCAAAAAGTAGATTCATAGCTTTTATCTATTTTTAAGCATTTAGCTTTTAAAGATTGCCAGAAAAAATGTACAGAAATACAAAATTTCTTCATGTTTTTGCTTACACAAACTGACTTCCAAATTTTACTATTTCAAGAATAAATTCAAATAAAGTTGATATCTTTTGTATTAGGTACATTCAATAGAAAATATATCCAATTATATCTCTACTTTATGAATCACTTCAAGCAAAATATGCAATTATTTTACTGTATTTGATAAGTAAAAAACACATTTCACCACACAAAAATGCACTAAAACACAATTTAAACAGTTCATGTGTTTCCCTTATATAGGCAATAAGAGAAATACTTGACACACATGCTAACCACAAAGGCTACGAGAGAAAATGGCTGACTGCCTGCCTGTTCAATCATTAGGTTGTGAAAAGAATCTATTGTAAGCACAGAAAAAGAACAGACTTCACTATGAATGTGACAATTCCAAACAGATAGCCAACAAACAGTCAGCACTATTAAATATATTCTCTTCTACAATCTCATTTTACCACTCGTTTATGGTACACTTGAACTCTACGCTATATGACTTACCAGAGACATGTTCATATTTTATAAAGGAAAATAAATCCTTAGTCATTTCTCCAAACCAGTGTCTAATTTGTTTCTTTATTCCAACAAACTTCCATTCTTGGCTCAAACTCCCTTCCTCAAATAAACTGTAAGGCTCTGGAAAATAACTATTTTGTGTTATTATTTTATCATGTTAAATTGCAACTATCAAATTGAATGCAATACCATGGTTCCAAAACTGACCTGCCCAATTGGAGAGTATCACTATATTTTTACCCCAACAAAGGTGTTTTCTGTAAGGAAATCATTTCTCTGCAGTTTGTTACTAATAGTTCTTTTATTAACTGATGTATGAATAGCTCTTAAATCATCTTAGATCTCTTTTTGCATTACCGTTGTTTCCTCTTTGACATTAACATTTTTATGAGTTTCTTCTGAAATCTTCTACAAAACACCAGGAAAGTTTTAGTTCTGCCAAACTTCTTTCACTTTAAAATAATCGATGCAGTGGTAGCAACATTTTGGCAACTTTCATAATTTTGCTTAATTACATCATTCTTTTGTTTGGTTGAGAGCACTTTTGATTCGTTGGAAAAACTAAAGTAAAGAATGACTTCTGTAATGGCATCATCATATCCTATAAAGGGTTATTAGAAGATTTCAAAAGTTACTAAACAGATGCAAAACAAACTATATTTGTATTTTTTCTTAATAGTGGATGTACAGGTGATGAAATGGATGAGAAATTGGGAGCCAAATTTGAATTGCATCCAGGTTTGTTACATTTACATTCTTGGGAAAGGTATAAATTGATTTCATCCTGTAAGCTCCTTCAGTTAAATAGTAGGACTTGTTATTCTTAAAATATTGTTAACACAGTATTTACTTGTAAAAAGAACAGGATTATTCTTACAATCCAAAAAATGGTTTAACTTTAAATATGCAACAAACTGTTGATAAGATGTAAAAAAAAAAACCCAACAAATCAATCCTTAATATTGTTATGATAAATCTTTAATAATGTTTCCATCATTCTGTTAATATTTTTTCTCAATTTTATCTTTGAAAATACATATTTTTCTCAGTAATTGTTAATTTTATATCAAAGTGCATCAGCTGTGTAAATTTCAAGTAAATGTAAGCACAAAAATTTATCAAATATTTTACACATATCCAAATCCTCTCCCTACCCCTACGGTATGTGACATTTTCTCACTGGTTGTATATCAGTCAGTTAAGTGCCATACGTGAAACACGCTTGGGCGATCATGTCTTGAAAGAGACATGACTGACTGGGCAGAAGATTATCCTGCAGTAGGTTGCCATTGCTTTCTGCGGTAGACTGGTTGCCAGCCAAGGCTATAGAACCCAATCTGTCCTGTTATTTAACCCATAACTGGAAGGAATAGAGATTAATACCTTTCCTAAGGGTATTTGTGTATAAGTAAATACAATGAATTCAACTGGAATTCAAACTTGGCTCCCCGATTTCTCATTCCGAGCTGGTATCCACTGCACCACAAATATCAACAATGATGAGATTGTTTTTCATGAAATATAGAAATGCTTTAATTTTAATTTATTTTCTTTTTTAAATTATAAGATTGGCTGGATGGTTTTGTTGAAATTCATAGTTAAGATATGATTGAAACTAAATTTCAAAATATACTTTTTATAATCAGAAGTTTTTTTTTTTTAATCATGTCACCCCAAGCAAGGCAAAAACGCCACTGATGCACAGGGGGCTACGTAAGAGTGAAAAGATTGGAAAAGAGAAAAACCGGAAACCACATCCTAAACAGGAAACAAGGGATGAACCTCTTCACCTGTTCAATAGACGTGGGTAGAGTGTGAACCGTGCGATAGTTTAGTCTATCTACTCCAATTGAAAAAAAAAATTTAAATAAAAGAGTGAAAAGATTGGAAAAGAGAAAAACCGGAAACCACATCCTAAACAGGAAACAAGGGATGAGCCTCTTCACCTGTTCAATAGAATAAAACACTTCAGAAGTCTATATGCAGCTCATGTAAACATATACTATAATCTCTGAACATGAAACACTTAATTTATCAAGAAATCAGTTATTTATACAGTGTTCCATTAATTTCTGGATAGAATGCCTTGTCAGTGCATGTAAAGTCCTTACCGTTTCAGTTGTACATCTTTTTAGAGGATCCATGTTCAGAAGTGAAGCCATAACATCTAACAAATCATCAGAGGCAGCAGTAAAAATACAACTTAAAGGATTTGGTGGAAACACTTTAAATTGAATGTAATCAGGAAGGTCCTGCATGCCAGGCCATGATAAACAAATTCAAGTTGTGAGTGATTTTGCTTTGGGATTTATTTGTATTATCTACAAAACATTCAATATTCTGAGTTTCTATACAAGTATGTTTCTTGAATTAATTTCATCCATTATGTTTTAAAATTTTCAAGTAAAACGTTTTTCATATGTACTTTCCCTCAAAACTACATTGAAATAAAAAGAACAAATATTATTATAACCTGGTTCAAAGCAAAGAAAAACAGGAAGGGAAACTCAGGACCAGAAAAACATAACTTTTATAATCAAATAAAAGTAATTTATTGAGGATTAAAACCTTAATTAGTGAATATTTTTCTTCAAAGAAAGCATTTGAAAAGGCATGATGTAAAACATGAACCATTTTTTGTTTTTAACTATTGTTAATAACATTTATTTAATAAATAAAAAAAAATATTTTTTAATAAAGTAAATTGACATATAAAACATAATTCAATAGCACACATTTGTTTTTAATTATTTTTTAATAAAAATATCAATTAAATTGAAAAATACAAAATCAAATGAAGCAGTTTTTTGTTCTAAATTATTTTTAATAAAGTTCATCATAATGTAATTTATTTTTTTAATAAATCAAATTGAAATTCTAAAATATTTTTATAAAAAATTTACTTCAGCAGAAAAAGGAAATGACCCAGAAGAGTGAAGACATTACTATAATGGGATCATGAAACTTCAAAATAGGCATAACTGAAATAACATTGCTCAAAGTAACAAACTTCTCCACATTAATTCTATTAACACTCTATCCTTATTTTGATATTGAGTACATAATGACAAAAAATATGCTTGCCTAAAATGCCTTTCTACCAGTAAACTACTAAAAAAACAGCAATTTTGGCACTAAACATCATTACAATTTAATACTATATATATATATATATAATTCCAATTGAAGAGGACTCAAGGTTTTTTTTTTATTTTGAGTGCTCTAGCATTTATTTTATTATAAACAGTGCTCATTGATATAACCATATATATATATATATATATATATATATAAAATATATAAAATGATTTTATATATGCCTCCAGTTTTCTCTTCATGTGTGGGGAAATTGTCCAGCAGTCTTTTCTTTGTTTTTAATGAAAACGATGTCTACTCAAACACATTTATCTCCAGCAATTCCCAAACTGTGGGAAATTTCCCTCGGGTGGGGGGGGGGGGGGGTTGAAGCTACGAGGGGGGAAATAATTACACTACCTACTAAATAAACAAATATCAGATGGATTTTCTCATGTCTGAGAGAGAGAGAGAGAGAGAGAGAAGCAGCATCACCCTTCTCACTAATTTAATTCTGAAGTAGAAGAGCAAACAAAAGTCCTTTTATTTGTTACTAACCACTCTCTTTGGCTATGCTTAGTTGTTACTAACTGCTCTCTATCCACTTTACTCTGTAAATATAAGTTTATCAGTATATTTGTACATTTGAAAAATAAATTAGTAAATAGTCTCAGTGTGTTTTAACTGCTCTTTCTCTCATACATATGAAGGGGGAAATCTGGTTGGTTGAACTGGGTGTAGGGGGAAATGACAGAAAAAGTTTGGGAACCACTGCTTTAGAGTAATAAGAAATAACATTGCATTAAAAAAAGATTTATTAATTCTTCAGAAATGTTTAGGATGTGATTTCCGGTTTTCTCTTTTCAAATTCTTTCACTTTTCTTTTTTTTTTTAATTTGTTTCTCTTTTTTTTTCTTTTATTTTTCTTTTTTTTCTTTTTGTCTTTTTTATTTTTTTTTCAATTGGAGTAGATAGACTAAACTATTGCCCGGTTCACACTCCACCCATGTCTATTGAACAGGTGAAGAGGCTCATCCCTTGTTCCCTGTTTAGGATGTGGTTTCTGGCTTTCTCTTTTTCAATCTTTTTACTCTTACATAGCCCCCTGCACATCAGTGGCGTTACCGCCTTGCTCGGGGTGATATGATTAAAAAAAATATATATATATATAAAATGATTTTTTTATCCAACATTATTTCTTGTTAATATAAACTTTATTTTTGTAGAGGGTACAATGAGAAAAGCATATCTTCTTTAACAGATTATTCTGACTTTTGTCCAGTTAGTAAGGCCCTCTAACTAAACTAGTAAAGGCACACTTCTGCTTAAGAAGTAGTTTCCCTGAGGTAAGTAGAGATGCAGTCCTGAATTTTTCTTGTAGGACTTCTCAATTTAGGTCAGTTGTTATTAATTTCACTGTTTAATAAAATAAAAAAATCTTGGGTAACAACTCAAACACATGTATGCACTAAAAATAATGTTTATAGTAATAAGATATATACATGCAATGTTTATTTATGTAGCAGCTTCTCATTGAAACATGTTTCATTAAAAACAACAGACAAGGCAGGCTTCTTTTTTTTTTTTACTGTTAACTTGTTTGCATATAAGAGAGTGTATAGTGTCAGACTTTATTATACCAAATAAATATTTTACCAAAAGAATTAGTATTAACCAACTAATGTTGATAAAATGTTTAGAATATACTTATATTTATATGAGCAATATATTGTGTGACTTTCAGCTTATGATACCTATTATTATTAAAATTACTGATAATTTGTTTTGGGGATGTCATGTTTTATTATAAAAAGTGCAACATAATTTTTTATTTATAAATAAATGAGATATATGTCATAGAAATATATATTTGAACATTACAATATCCTGACTTTAATTCAGTTGATAATTTATGAAGCTTCTTGTTTACAAAAAAAATTAGGCCAAGGTTTTAAAAGAATCTTACAAAGAGCTTGTGAACTGTTAGAAAAAATATCGCCAACCAGTAATTGCAAACAAATACTATGAATCTATCAAAATCTGAAATCAAAATATGTTTTACACCTGTTCTACCTGTCTGACCATAATTATGAATTAAAAAAATTCTACTTTAATTAAAAAAGAAAGCAATTTACTAAGATGAATGTATTAATGTGCATGTGTAAACATCACTTTAGTCTGATGTCTTAAGGAGGAAATGCCTCAGACAAAAAATGTTTCCATTTTGTCATAGATTTTCCAAAAATGTTATTCTGAATGATTTATTTGAAAATATGTATTTTTATTTTCTTGGCAGTTGTTAATTTTACATCAAAATATGTCACCTCTGCAAGTTTAAAAAAACATTGCTAGAGAAACTATTGATATTGTCACTGGTCACTAAAAGTTCTCACAGCTGAACTGGATAAATGGAAATCTCAAGTTACATATAGAAAAATTGGACAGATTAAAGCATAAATTGATTGAGTACCATGGTAACTAATTTCTTCATTAAATGTCAGTGGAGAAGTGTTGGGACAAATGAAGAGATTAACTTTTTCAAATGCTTCTGAGCAGTATTCCTCTCTTTCTATCCATCCGTATTTTTCAACCGCTTTTATCTATCTATCTATCTATCTATCACAGTCTCTTCATATCTATCTATCTATCTATCTATCTATCTATCTATCTATCAATAGTTCTATCTATCTATCTATCTATCTATCTATCTATCTATCTATCTATCTATCACAGTCTCTTTCATATCTATCTATCTATCTATCTATCTATCTATCTATCACAGTTCATATCTATCTATCTATCTATCTATCTATCTATCTATGTCTCTATATCTATCTATCTATCTATCTATCTATCTATCAAGCAGTCTCTCTATATATCTATCTATCTATCTATCTATCATAGTCTCTTTCATATCTATCTATCTATCTATCTATCTATCTATCTATCACAGTCTCTTTCATATCTATCTATCATCTATCTATCTATCTATCTATCTATCACAGTCTCTTCATATCTATCTATCTATCTATCTATCTATCAATAGTTCCTTCATATCTATCTATCTATCTATCTATCTATCTATCTATCTATCTATGCCCCATATCTATCCATCTATCTATCTATCTATCTATCTATCGATAGTCTCCTTCTACATTCATCTATCTATCTATCTATCATGTCTCTTCATATCTATCTATCTATCTATCTATCATTCTTCATCTATCTATCTATCTATCTATCTATCTATCCAGTCTCTTCATATCTATCTATCTATCTATCTATCTATCTATCTATCTATCTATCTATCACAGTCTCTTTCATCTATCTATCTATCTATCTATCTATCACACAGTCTCTTCATATCTATCTATCTATCTATCTATCTGTCTCTCTATATCTATCTATCTATCTATCTATCTATCACAGTCTCTTCATATCTATCTATCTATCATGGAAGTCTCTTCATATCTATCTATCTATCTATCTATCAATCTCTCTTTCATATCTATCTATCTATCACAGTCTCTTCATATCTATCTATCTATCTATCTATCTCCATATCTATCTATCTATCTATCTATCTATCTATCTATCTATCTATCTATCACAGTCTCTCTGTATATCTATCTATCTATCTATCTATCTATCTATCACAGTCTCTTCATATCTATCTATCTATCTATCTATCTATCTATCAAGTAAGTCTCTTCATATCTATCTATCTATCTATCTATCTATCTATCTATCTATCACAGTCTCTTCATATCTATCTATCTATCTATCTATCTATCTATCACAGTCTCTTCATATCTATCTATCTATCTATCTATCTATCTATCTATCTATCACAGTCTCTCGATATCTATCTATCTATCTATCTATCTATCTATCTATCTATCACAGTCTCTTCATATCTATCTATCTATCTATCTATCTATCTATCTATCTATCTATCATAGTCTCTTCATATCTATCTATCTATCTATCATATCTATCTATCTATCTATCACAGTCTCTTTCATATCTATCTATCCATCTATCTATCTATCACAGTCTCTTCATATCTATCTATCTATCTATCACAGTCTCTTCATATCTATCTATCTATCTATCACAGTCTTTCTATATCTATCTATCTATCTATCAGTTCCTTCATACATCTATCTATCTATCTATCACAGTCTCTTCTACATCTATCTATCTATCTATCACAGTCTCTTTCCATATCTATCTATCTATCTATCTGTCTTTCATATCTATCTATCTATCTATCTATCTATCTATCTATCTATCTATCTATCTATCTATCTCTACATCTATCTATCTATCTATCTATCAGTCTCTAGATATCTATCTATCTATCTATCTATCTATCTATCTATCTATCTATCTATCTATCTATCTATCTCAGTCCTTTCATATCTATATCTCACTTTGTTTTTTTTTTTCAATTGGAGTAGATAGATCTATCTATCACCCGGTTCACACTCCACCCATGTCTATTGAACAGGTTAAGAGGCTCATCCCTTGTTCCCGGTTTAGGATGTGGTTTCCGGCTTTCTTTTTTCCGATCTTTTCACTATTACGTAGCCCCCTGCACATCAGTGGCATTACCGCCTTGATTGGGGTGATACGAATAAAAAAAAAAATGTTATTGTTTATATGATATATACTTACTTCAGAATTTGTTTTTCTCTTGGAGTTCAGCAATGGTTCAGTTTCCAAATACTAGTTGATGTTGAACACCACAAACTGATTATTGGTTGCAAAGCCCCTAAATCTGACACAGTTGAAATGATTCAATTATTTTGAAATTGTGCAGCTATCATAAGAACATGTCTTACCTTGACCCAAGATGTAATAACTTTTAGCATGCTATTTAGAACTAATCCACTTCACTTAATAATGTTTATAATACAATGATTACATGATTAGATTATATTTGCTGTTTTTCTTTTTTGCATTTAAGCCTTTTCATTACTGTGCAATAAAATAATATTGCTTCAACATGGGAATTATTGTCTAATTGTTTGTTAATGGTAAAACAAAGCAAATGATCTTCCTTATAATAATCAGTATTTTTACATTAATTTATATTTTATAAGAGAAAATTATCAGTAGTGACTGATAGAAGTATTGCTAGTATTAATAGTTAATGAAAATTTTAGTAAAGAAACAAAGAGAAAAAAAGAGTTATTAAAATACCACCAATATACAAAATTTTATGTCATAAAATAGTTAAAATTCCAATTGAGATGAATATATATGTTTCTGCATATATATATATATATATATATATATTAAATTAGAGAAAATTTTCAAAATTCAAAGGTGTCAGATGTACATTTTGACATAGGATCTCTAATAGAGATTCTACGTCACGTCAGTGACATTGTTTTGTTCCAAATGGTGAAGGCCCTGGGGTAAAGTGTGGAAGGGTTTTAGTTTAACAACAGTCACAAAGTAGAACAGGACAGAGCTGGTAGTGGCAGGGTTACAGGGTGTTGAAATGGTATATTTAGGAAGGGGAGGAATAGATTTAAATATAATATCTTTAAAATTTTTAATTAAGTTTATCCATTACAGGAAGTCATGAATTTAAAGTTATTAAAGAAATATATATATATATATATATATATATATATATATATATATACACACACACACATATATATATATATAGGGATTTGATAAAGGAGTTCATATTTTATAAAGATAGACAACAAAAGGAGTTAAATTACTTTTTTAAGGTTAAGATTTTGAGCTGTTTGAAGAGGTGTATTTAGGCAGGAAGGAATGGGTTTCAATATAAGATTTTAAAAATTTTTATTTAAGTTTATTTAATTAAACCTTTTAGGTAGAAGCAAGCTAAATGCCAATTACAGGAAGTTATCAGTTTAAAAATTATTAGAGAAAAAAAATTATTAGAGAAAAATATATATATATACATATATGAGTTAACCAAGGAAAAAGGGGTTTAGTAAAAGAATCCATATTTTCTAAAGATAGGCAATTAAAGGAGGTTGGGATAGGAAGATAGGGGGGTTAAAATACTTTTTAAGGTTAACGTTAAGGTAAAATTAAGATTAAAACTTAAATTGAACCCTTTTAATTTATATTCTAACATCTAGTCAATGGAGATTTAAATTCTAAATTTAAGTATTCAAAAAATTGGCCTTGTGGCAGCACTTACTGATGAATTCCCTCCTAAGGTTCAGTCGCCGGTGTTGGTGGGGGTATTTTAATATTGAAATTTTTTCCAGTAAACATAGACAGCACCTATCATGAAAATTCCTCGGAAATGTATATAGATAGGGGTTGCAGGTTCGAATTCTGCCAAATGGCACACATTTTCGTAATAAAAATTTATCGTAAATAATCAGACCGGTAGAAATAAATATATAATACTATTTCATTAAAAACAGAATATCTACTTAAATACGAGTATTGATAAAAAATAATGTTCAAACAATTCATTTCATATACTAGTGTATATATATATATATATATATATATATATATATATATATATATATGTACATACACATATATACATACACAAATTTTTATCCCTTGTTTTTAGCGATGTGCCAATTTATCTATTAGATTTAGAGCCAGGTTAAGAAAACATCTGTAAATGCTACATACTGGATACTTGTAAAACCAAATTCATAAGATGACATAGACCTGAGAAGTTTTAAATAAGGTCAAGACAAACACAGTCGCATTCCAGTGCATAAAGAAATAAATATAGTTAATTATATATATATATACACAAATTCACAAGCAAAAAGCAAAATGTACACAACTTAAAATTCTACAAAGCATCATATACAGAATAAAACCACATACATAGATCTACTTATAGACAACTATAGGCATAAATGCACACAAAGAACACTCGCAGAAGCATACGCACACACATATATGTGCATAAACAGGAAATATATATATATATACATATATATATGTGTGTGTGTGTATATATATATATATATATATACACACACACATACAAACATATATGCACACAAATACATACACACACACAGATATACATACACACACATATAAAACAATATCAATATGCCTACTAGTACATAAACCCACATGTACATCTACATACATGCATTTATATGTAGACAAACCCATGCACCCATATATTCAAATATAAATAGGTAAAAACAAACAGAAAAAAATACATGTATACATACAATTTAACCCAGGTACTAAAAATAAATTCAGGAATCATGTGAAATTGAAGCCTAATGAATTATAATTATTAAATATTAATTTTACAATCTGTGCTATAATAAAAACTTAGTAAATATTAACCAGATGATATATGTTAACATGGTAATTTGTTAGATTAAATACCTAATAACTATATTACTTGACAGTCTATGTTAGATTAAATACTTAGCAAATATTAATATGATAATCTATGCCAGATTAAATACCTAGCAAATATTAATTTGACAATCCATGTCAGATGAAATACCCAGCAAATAAGGGTCAATAAATTGACATCAGTGAAAATAGTATATATATATATATTGTAAAGTAAAAAGTGAACTATGTTTACAGTTAACAGTAAGTTCATTTCTGTGGTTTAACAGATTAACCTTGTCCTTAAATTTGATGATTTCTAATTTTTTATGAAGACAAAGATAACAAGCTGCACAGCGGGAATTACAAGTTCAACCCCTTGTAAGTACTTTCCATTTAACAGTAAGAGTTTTTTTGGGGTTTTTTTTCTGTTTTTTTTTAAACATCAAAAGTTATTAATATTAAAATTAGGAAGATCAGCTGATTACACTACCATGGTTTCAACCTTTCAGTATTGTCAGGCATTATAGATTAGGTGATCTCCTAATGCTTTATTTTGAATGCACAACAGGAATTTAAAACACATAACAGGAAGTTTAAAGTAAAGGGAGAAGTTAGTCAAGACTAATGAAATAGTAATAATGTTTTTAAAACAAGCAGAAATATATTCAAAAAACTTAGCTACACTTGGACAAAACCTTCTTAAATCTGGTAACGATTGGGAAGTCTCTGCAGACCTTAAAGGCTGGAGTATCAATTACCCAAAAATAATCTCAAAAAAGGGTTTTCGACCAGATATTGTTCTGTTCTCAAATAAGAACATTATTTTAGTGGAATTAACAATTCCTTATGAAAGCCGAATGGAACAGAGCCATGATTTTAAAGAAAGTAAATACGACAATTTAAAATCACAGCTGGAAAAAGAAGGTTATAGTGTAAGCATTAAGGCCGTGGAAATTGGAGCAAGAGGATTTGCGTCAAGCACCCTGTACAAATTTTTGGGTGAAATAGGAATAAAAGGCCGTAACAGAGCCCGCAGTATAAAGAAATTAATAGAGTTAGCAGAAAATGGTTCCATGTGGATTTGGAAAAAGAGAGACGCGACGTGGAATATATCGTAATAGAACAATATGCTAACTTTGTCGCGCAAACGTGGAGAAAAACGTGGAAATATTTTTCTCTTTAACCGTTTATTTTAAAATCATTTTTGCTTTTCGTTGAAACGGTTGGTAAAATACAATGGGGCCTCACATCAGTGAGGGGGGCCGGTGTGCAATGAAAACCGTAGAGAGGAAGGCCCCGAAACGGTGCACATTCTCTCCTGATGACCCCAATAGTAATAGATTATTTGAACTTTTACGAATTGGATTCCCAAAGACCGTCATAGAAGCATTGTGCCGATAGGATAAGTGGAATTTTAAAAGCTACCTTTTTGGTAAGTTTGAATTACTTTTGCAGTAATTTCCTTCTTCAGACATATGGCTAGGCCGTTGACTTTCAGGAATAGACTGAATGGCATCTGGGAAAAGTCCAGATGACACCTGGAAAGACAGGGGACACTGGGAAAGACCAGATGATCTCACCGGGCTAGCAACCCAGAGTTCATTTTAATATTGCTAAACGAAAGCTTAAAGGAAAATGCCCTCATGGTTCACCGAAAGGGAGGGAGAATGATGAACCCAAACGGATTACCCGACAACGATTTGGAACTGGAAATGGACTAACGAATAGAGAAAACTCTATGGAATTTCCATGTGTCTGCGGTCGGAAATTCAGGTCCCAGAAAGGAGCTAAGATTCACCGGACTAAGATGGGTTGTGATTCCCAAATAACAGTTCAGGAGCAGCGCTCTGTATACTCAGATAAGACGTCGGAAAACCTAAGCCAGGATGCATACCACAGTGCCGAGGATATCCACGCTGTTGAACCAGAGTTTGGGTCACAACCTAGATTACCAAGAATCAAATTTCCATCAGCATCCAACTCGGAAGCCTGGATTATGCTTGATACCATCATAATCAATAAGCTTCGTAAACATCTAGGAAATAAGGAGTATAACGAAAGGTTAATTAAAAGTAGCGAAATCATCTATGACGTTTGTAGGGAAATCTACGGCGTAAAAGAATCAAAAGAAAAATCACCAGCAAAGAAGAACAGACGGCAAAGATTGATGCTGGATCTTAGAAATAAGAAAAGACATTTGAAAAAACTAATCAGTACAGCTAATAGTGAAGAAAAAGAAGGTCTGATGAGTATTTGGCACGACCTGAAACAAAAACATAACGCTCTTAGCAGAGCAGAAAATTTAAGAAAAAGACGAGTGAAGAGGAAAAAAGAACAAGAGCGTTTCTTTCGAGAACCGTTTAAATATGCAAGGAACATATTTGATCAACCTAGATCAGGAGTACTCAAAGTGGAACAAAATGTTCTAGAAGAACATTTAAAAAATACGTACTCTGATCGAAATAAACATAAACCATTAGACCATAATGATAATTTATTTCAGCCGATTGAACCAAATATCAAATTTGATTCAAAACCGCCCACACGTGAAGAAATAAAACGAATAATATTCAAAACTAGAAATAAATCTTCACCTGGACCAAATGGAATACCTTTTCTTCTATATAAAAAATGTCCAAGCGTTCTTAAATGGCTACATACAAATATACATATTGCCTGGAGAAAACGCCATATTAGCAGTCAATGGATGATAGCAGATGGGGTTTATATACCAAAAGAAAAGAACTCTAAGGACATTAAACAATTTCGTCCAATTTCGCTGCTCAATGTAGAAGGAAAGATATTTTTCGCAGTTTTGGCCTCACGAATAACCAGATATCTCCTTGCAAATGATTATATCGACACTTCTGTACAAAAGGGCGGTGTCCCAGGAATAGCTGGTTGTTTGGAACACGGAAACATGATCTGGGAGGCAATAAAAAGAGCAAAGACAAATAAGAAAAATTTGGATGTGATTTGGTTGGATCTTGCTAATGCGTATGGATCGGTACCCCACCAAATGATAAAATTAGCATTAAAATTATTCCATATTCCAGAGGAAATATCGAATATGCTAGGAGCCTATTTTGATGGTTTTCTCATGCGCTTTACAACGAAGGAGTACACCACTAAATGGAATAAACTAGAAGTTGGCATTGCAATGGGTTGTACGGTATCACCCATACTTTTTGTTCTAGCAATGCAACTGATTCTGAAAGCCGCAGAAAACAAGGCTGCTTTTGTAGAGCTAGGTGGGGGTGTTCAAATACCACCAATAAAAGCATTTATGGACGATACTACGATCCTTTCGAGTAAGGAAGATTCGACGCGCAAACTGTTAAGCTTATTGGACAATTTGATAGGTTGGTGCAGAATGGCATTCAAACCTAACAAATCTAGAAGTCTTTCTCTTAGGAAAGGAAAACTAAAAGAAAATATAAATTTCGAAGTAGGGAAACAAAGAATACCTACTGTGACAGAGAAAGCAGTTAAAAGTTTGGGCCGTTGGTATGATCACCAAATAAATGATTCCAACCAAATTAAGGAAACATGTCAGGCTTTAAAAGAGGGTCTTAATAAAATCAATTTGTGTCCGCTCCAAGGAAAATACAAGGTGTGGTGTCTTCAACACGTATTTATTCCTATGCTTTTGTGGCCCCTTCTTGTGTATGAATTTGGCATAAATCAAGTAGAGACAATGGAGAGAGTAATAAATAAATATATTCGAAAATGGTTGGGTTTACCTCCAGGTCTCTCTGATATTGCGTTGTATTGTAGACAGGCAAAATTAAAACTGCCGTTTAAGTCAATTGTAGAAGAATTCAAATCCGATAAAATCAGGCTACAATTGATGTTAGATGACTCAAAGGATAAAGTAGTTAGATCGTTAAATCCTACTTTAAAAACAGGCAGAAAGTGGAAGGTCAGAGACACAATAAAAAGTGCTAACGACCATCTAGCCTTCAAAGAAGTCATTGGATACACTCAAGCTGGAACTCAAGGGTTAGGAAGAATTGAGAACCAGTGGTGGTCGAAAACGTCTGGGAAGGATCGCCGAAACATGGTCATCCAGGATGTAAGGAACGACGAGGATGATAAAAGACTCTTAAAAGGTGTTCAACAATCGCAACAAGGCCAATGGACAAACTGGGAGCAAGCCCTACAGAAATCTCTTAATTGGCAAGATATTTGGCAAATGGCTCCTATTAGGTTGAATTTTTTGATACGGTCTACGTATGATATGCTTTCGACTAAAAACAACCTAGTTAAATGGAAAAAAGAAAATGATCCAACTTGTCCCTTGTGCAAAGAAAAACCTCAGACATTAGAACATGTCCTTAGTTCCTGTAAGACAGCTCTGGCCAATGGAAGATATACATGGAGACATAATAATGTTTTGGATGAGTTGGTCAGAGTCATAAAAAAGTATATGAAGCCTGATTCTTCGAAGTCAACCCAAAAATTTGTTACAAAAGGAGGAAGAATTAATGCCTCTTCTAAACAGCCCAAAAACTTAGCTACACTTGGACAAAACCTTCTTAAATCTGGTAACGATTGGGAAGTCTCTGCAGACCTTAAAGGCTGGAGTATCAATTACCCAAAAATAATCTCAAAAAAGGGTTTTCGACCAGATATTGTTCTGTTCTCAAATAAGAACATTATTTTAGTGGAATTAACAATTCCTTATGAAAGCCGAATGGAACAGAGCCATGATTTTAAAGAAAGTAAATACGACAATTTAAAATCACAGCTGGAAAAAGAAGGTTATAGTGTAAGCATTAAGGCCGTGGAAATTGGAGCAAGAGGATTTGCGTCAAGCACCCTGTACAAATTTTTGGGTGAAATAGGAATAAAAGGCCGTAACAGAGCCCGCAGTATAAAGAAATTAATAGAGTTAGCAGAAAATGGTTCCATGTGGATTTGGAAAAAGAGAGACGCGACGTGGAATATATCGTAATAGAACAATATGCTAACTTTGTCGCGCAAACGTGGAGAAAAACGTGGAAATATTTTTCTCTTTAACCGTTTATTTTAAAATCATTTTTGCTTTTCGTTGAAACGGTTGGTAAAATACAATGGGGCCTCACATCAGTGAGGGGGGCCGGTGTGCAATGAAAACCGTAGAGAGGAAGGCCCCGAAACGGTGCACATTCTCTCCTGATGACCCCAATAGTAATAGATTATTTGAACTTTTACGAATTGGATTCCCAAAGACCGTCATAGAAGCATTGTGCCGATAGGATAAGTGGAATTTTAAAAGCTACCTTTTTGGTAAGTTTGAATTACTTTTGCAGTAATTTCCTTCTTCAAATATACAAAAGACAAATCAAAAAGCTACTCATTGTAGTGTAATGGCTATCATACTGACTCAAGTAATTGATAATGGGTTCCATTTTCACTGGGGCTTCAAAAGGTTTCCTATATTGATTTCTTTTTATTGATTCCTATCAGAATTGAAAAGAGAACAACTTTTTATGGTATTTCTGTGGCAAATAAAGTAGTTATGCTAAAGTGGTTTGCCAGAGCACTCACCCACTAATTTTCTAGTTTTGGCATACCAGTGACAGGTCCTTTCTACCAAATTAATTAGTAATTGAATAGAATGCAGAAAAGATTGGATTAATGCCTTTCCAACAAACATGATTGAAAAGTAAAAATATATAGCCTTAGGAGTGAAACTCAGTTTGCTGATTCCACATCTTGGTTAATGTAAGTAAATTAGTAAATCTGCTCTGATGAGTCAAAACATTATGACCACCTGTCTAATAAGTCATTCATGTATCTGCAAGATAATACCTGATCAAATATGTACTTTAATATTTCCTCTGAGTTCTGGTGTTGGATATTAACAGCAAGTTACAAGGTAGCATGCAACAGAGTAAACTTGTTGTTCCATTCAACTTATCCTACAAGTAATAGTGAGTGGGGGTTAGCCAAGACAACACAGTGAAGTTTCTTCATGTTCCTAAATCCATTTCCATCATTTTCATAATTCCCATATAACTTATGCAATGTGGTGGTGGTGGGAAAGCATTGCTCTGTTGAATGATGGCAATGCCATCAGAGAAAAATGTTACCCTGGAGGATGTATCTATTCAATGATGGTGAAGTAGTTTGTTTTTCTTATTGATTCATTTTCTATAGCTTATCAACACTTTGCAGGTTATTTAAAGCCAGAAAATGTTTTTAGTTTGTAAGAATTTACTTTTGCGATAATAATGGTTTAGTGATACAAGTCTTATTAATTAACCCATAGCTGAAGAGAGAAGGCATGGATTCATACCTTTTCCAAGGGTGTTTGCACATAAGTAAATATAACAAACACAGCAGGAATTGAAACTCAGCTCTCTGATTAACAATTCCAAGCCATTATCCATTATGTCACTTCACATTCAAACTTACAGCACCTGGTATTCCCAAGCAGTCACACTTCTGGGTACTGACCAGGCTCAATGTAGCTTAACTTCAGTGATCATACAGGAACCAATGTTTTAACATGATGTGTCCATAAGCCCTTAAGGTAGATGATACATAACAATGTATTTTCCACATAAATAATAAAAATTAGTATTTTTCAGCAGAATGTTGCCCAAACTCCTTACAGAAGAAAATGCATCTTGTCAGATCAGGCAACCTTTTCCCAATGATACAAGTTCCAATTCTGACAACCATGTTCCTGTTGAAAACATTTTTGGTCATAGATATTGATTAAAATAGATACTCTGTTTAGCCTGCAGCTATACATCCCATAATGCAAACTGCTTGATATAACTGCAACAAAAATCTGGAAATTAGAAATGTTATAAATGCAGTACATTAAAAAAAATAATACAATGTATTATAAATAATACAACTAATAACATAAAAAAATTTTTTAATACAAATAATAATACTAATATAATATGAAAATATTTTTGTTGAGTATGTTAACAAGGTTGTGAGCATTGTTTGTATTTTAATAGAGAAAATATTTTTAATATAAAATATTAATATTATTAAATAATATACATATATGATTTAGTATAGTACAAGTTTTATGGTCAGTTTTTATGCATAGATATTTTGTTATTCTATACACAGGTACATTTTTTTTTTGAAGAGGGTGCAAATGTTAACAAGGTTGTGGGCTTTGTGTGTATTTTTAGGTAAAACTGTTCAATATTATAAACAAAAAAGACAGAAGAAGCATGCAAAAAAACCTGATTTTCTGCTGTGGGCATTTGTTTCTTTTATGTTGATGGTATTGAAGCAAAGTTAAATGTCATTTGAGTATGACTGTTTTTCTTTTTGGTTCGGAAATAATTTATGAGAAGTAAGGATAAGAATGGGTAACGATGGTCGAGCACAAGTCAGGCTCATGCTGAATTGGGATGGTTGAATTCCTATTTCATGAATAGGACTGCCGAAAACAAGTCCAGATGATCTTGTTACAAAGTGGAAAGGGAAAAATTCTGTTCTTTCCAGAAGTGAGGTAATAAATTCAAACATGTGACCAGAAACCCTTTCTGATTTCTTTACAACTTGCATCATAGGAAAATTAATTTTTAAAAATTTATTTATTCTTTTTATTATTTTATTTATTGGTTTTATTTAATTTTCTCACAAGGTTAAAAATCATACATTTTTGGTGACAGGTAAAAATTTTATGGAAGGGTTAAAATTCATGCAAAAAACTTGGGTTGATATAGTTGGCTATGCACAAATATATACAGGATATAATATAAAATAATAATTTTTAATATAAACAATAATATATTTTTATGCAAATAATAATGTAAAAAATAATACTTTTTAACCACGTTTTCTTTTTTTCAGATGATTCTAGATTTAACTGACCAGTAATTAAAATTCTAAATCCATGTATTTTAAGAGAACATGGTTTAAGCAGAAAGATTAATCTAAACTTATTTATAAATGAAACTTTGTCTGTGTGTGTGTGTATCCGTTACCTATAGACTCTAAAATGGCTGAACTGATTTTCTTGAAAATTTACACAGTTGTACTATAAGCGTCTGTGAGTGTTCTTAGCTAGGTTTTGTGTCGAGGTACCTCTGATAAATATTGAAAATCGATAATCAAAAAAAATCGGGTTATAGAAGGAGTGGTCCGATTTTAATCAAATTTGATACACTCATAGACAAAGACATAAGAAAGGATATTCAGAAGTTTCAATGTTGCAGTTCTTACAATAGTGCAGAAAATCGATAATATATATATATATATAAAAGGCAAGATGTTTGTGTGTGTGTCTGTTTATCTGTCTGTATGTCCTTTATACAAATCCATAATTTTTATCCGATTCTCACCAAACTTCACACAAATATTCTTTAGGCAGAGTCTGAGCTCCAAGACTATGGATTAGTTTTAAAGCTTTCATTACACCCGAGCAGCGCTGGGCTATACTGCTAGTATTCCCATAAATAAATAATATAAAGTGGCGACAAGACAACATTTTAAACTATCGAAAACATTCTAAAAAACTTATTTAAAAATCTCTTTTCTTTACTTAAGTTTTATTTTGGTAATGGTTTTATAGTTATATTAAGAATTCAACTTTTCAAACATTTGTCTCCAATAATTATTTACTAAGCATTGCTTATTCTGGTATAATGCAGCTATCTTGGCACACCCTGTAAGGATCAACCTTATAAACCAAATATTAGAAATGTTATAAATGCAGAACAAAAAAAAAATAATATAATGTATTATGATAATAAAAATAATAATATAAAAAATATTTTCCATACAAATAATAATAATAAAAATATTTTTGTTCTGCATGTTAACACAATAACTGTTATGTCTTGTATATCTAGCAGTTTCAGTACTCAATACGTGGTACACTGTTACACATTATGTTATCGGCTTTGTATTTAAAAAGAACTCAGCTAATTTGCATAGGATACCACAATAACATTGTAAGAAAATGTAAACATGATGAAAGTTAATTTATACATTTTAAATAATAGCTGTGTTAATTGAAAAACTGTCCTTTTGATATTTCTTTTTTTCTCTATGATGAACTTGTTAACTATTACATCAGTGGATGTGCTCTAAATTGCTATTAACAGTCTATCTCAGCACTCCTCATTAGTATGTCATATCGAAACTTATTTATAAATGGAACTTTGTTGTGTGTGTGTCTGTCTGTCTGTCTGTGTGTGTATCCATTACCTATAGACTCCGAAACGGCTGAACCGATTTCCTTGAAAATTTACACAGTTGTACTATAAGCGTCTGCGAGTGTTCTTAGCTAGGTTTCGTGTCAAGGTACACCCGATAAATATCAAAAATCGATAATTGAAAAGATCGGATTATAGAAGGAGTGGTCTGATTTTAATCAAATTTGATACACTAATAGACAAAGACATAAGAAACAATATTCAGAAGTTTCAAGGTTGCAGTTCTTACAATAGTGCAGAAAATCAATAATGTATATATATATATATATATATATATATATATATATAAAAGGCAAGATACCGGGTCTGATCAAAATCAGTTTTTCAGCCCTTTTATTTTAGTTTTTGCTTTGGGTTTGGCTCTAAGTAGGTATAATTGTAGTTCTTAGCCTCAGCCATGATACCATTTACTCAGAGGACTTATTTAGCCTTCAAATTTCAGTTTACGACGAAAAAAACTTATTTGATATCGATACCAGGAAATCAAAATTTGACTTACATCAATTCATTTTTCTTTCAGTCTATGGTTTTGCTTTAACTGGAAACAACTATTGCTTTTTAGTCTTTCATGCCAACGTCCAAAGAGTCTGAGTTCCAGGACCATGGATTAGTTTTAAAGCTTTCATTACACCCGAGCAATGTTGGGCTATACTGCTAGTAACAATAAATTTAAGACTCAGTGTCAGTTCATATATTTTATTTGGTTTTTAATTAAACTTTCAGAAGTTTTAAAACTACAAGGCCTACATATTTGAATGGAGTTTGTTTTTTCTATCGGATATTTTGAGGTTATTGAATTGTCTATTGATTTGAAAAGAATTATCCCAAATGCTAAATTAGAAATGAAGAATTTTATATTGAATGATTCAGAATTTTGATAGAAATGGAATTATCTTCTGCTCTATTTCTAATAATAATAATGATCATAGCTGGTATTTTGGTTTTTATTTTCATCTTTTCTATTACAGATGTGCTCTGTGAGTTAGCAGCCGTAGCAAATTCCCAGATGTGAATTTTAAGTGAATATTTACATATGTAACTATTTTATGTAAATATATCATATGTAAATACATTCAGCATATGTGAATATTTTAATTTTTACTTTATGTACACATGCATGAATAATTTATTTCACTTACATGTGCTATCTCCTACTATCTGCATTTTTTTTTTCATGGTTTCACTTACCCAAGGCTAAGCCCCCAAAATAAATACTTCCTAAGTTTTTCTTTATAATGGTCCCAAAGTGCATGAATAGTGATGCTGGCATTTCAGTTATGATGCCAAACAGAAGCTGTAAAGTACTTCTTTAAAAAGTCAAAGTTCAACTTAATAAGGAAAGAATAATATTAGGCTAACTTGAACCATCATGCCTGCAAAAAATGTTTGTTGTTTTTAAAAAGGGGTGATAAAAATTGTAATAAAATGTAAACATATGATAAAAGTGAATTTATACATTTTATTTGTTCTTGAGAATTTACAACAAAATATTAAACTCTAATTAATTATTAAATTGTTTATTTACAAAAAAATTTAATGTTTACAACATTCTAAAAACTAATACAATTAAAGCTAATGCAATGCAATATTTATCATTTACCTATTTACAAAGAAATAAATATGAAAACAACTTTTTATTCATAAATTTATAAACATTTAGTAAATTATTAAAATATGTGAACCAAATATAAAGAAATCTTTATTATTTACTACTTTATGAAGTTCAAATTGATTGGCAATTAGCTGATATTTTATCAACCACTAGCAGTATAGCACGGCATTGCTTGGGTGTAATGAAAGCTTTAAAACTAATCCATGGTCTTGGAGCTCAGACTCTTTGGATGTTGGCAAGAAAGACTAAAAAGCAATAGTTGTTTCCAGTTAAAGCAAAACCGTAGACTGAAAGAAAAATGAATTGATGTAAGTCAAATTTTCATTTCCTGGTATTGATATCAAATAAGTTTTTTCGTCGTAAACTGAATTTTGAAGACTAAATAAGTCCTCTGAGTAAATGGTATAATGGCTGAGACTAAGAACTACAATTATATCTACTTAGAGCCAAACCCAAAGCAAAAACTAAAATAAAAGGGTTGAAAAAAATACAGACATACAAGCAGATAAACACACACACACACACACACACACACACACACACACACACATCTTGCCTTATATATATATATATATATATTATCGATTTTCTGCACTATTGTAAGAAGTGCAACCTTGAAACTTCTGAATATCGTTTCTTATGTCTTTGTCTATGAGTGTATCAAATTTGATTAAAATCAGACCACTCCTTCTATAATCCGACCTTTTCAATTATCGATTTTTGATATTTATCGGGTGTATCTCGACACAAAACCTAGCTAAGAACACTTGCAGATGCTTATAGTACAACTGTGTAAATTTTCAAGAAAATTGGTTTAGCCGTTTTGGAGTCTATACACACAGAGACAAAGTTCCATTTATAAATAAGTTTAGATTAGATTAGATTTCAATAAATGATCTAATAAATAGTGTTTATTTTTTGTTGTAATTTCTGAAGTACAAAAGAAATATATAAATTTGCTTTCATATGTTTAGGTTTCATTACAATTCTAATCATCACTTTTTAAAACCATAAGCATTGATGGGGAATGAAGGTAGGTAAAATAATAATAGTGTCAATGGAAAAATTGTCTTTTGGCATTTTTTTTTTTGTAGGTACAAAGGTTTGCCAAATATTGCATGATAAAGTGACTTTTATTATAGTAGATTATTAAAATTGTTTTATTTTATTGCTATTAGGTTTAGTCATAAGTAATTTCCATTTTGGGGAAGCAGTTTTAATGATAACTCTATCACCCTAACTACTAATCATACTTGTCAGTCAAGAATAAATTTGGAGTATACTAACATACTTTAGTTTTTGCACAGCAATAGCAGCATACACAGTGGATTAAAAAAATACTTTTCTAACTCCATTAATGGAAAAATTTAAGAATGCATTTATGTCAAATAATGTTATAGGAGTTCCAGCAAGTTATTAATGCTATGGAAGCATCTAGAAAAATATGCAGTGTTGATAGTCAAAGAGTCATAACTGACCAACTAGTACAAAATTGGTTTGCAAAGTTTAGTTCTGGAGAAACATTGGAAGAGGAACCTAGATTTGGACATTCATTGAACTTTAAGGATAAAGCACTAAAGTCATTAGTAAAAAGCAATCCAAGTCAAAGTAGTTGGGAAATAGCAAAGATGTTATGCACATCAAAATCTACCGTATGCGGGCACTTAGAAAAGATAGGTTAAGTCAGCAAGCTGGGTGTTTTGATTCTACATGCTCTTAGCAAAAAGAACAAAGTGGATCATTGATGATGCAAATTATCAATCTAATAGTTATGTCATAAATCTCTTATTGAGGATAATTTATAAATTAAACCATATTATAGGTATGTGTGTGTGTGTGTGTGTGTGTGTGTGTGTATATATATATATATATATATATATATATATATATATATATATATCAGCATGCAGTGTGGATATAGAAGAATCCAAAGGAGTATCCTGTACATACAGTGATAGGATAACTCTCTAAGAGAGCTCTAAACATATATGTATATAAATACATATAGAGCAAACATAAGAAAAATTAAGGCAGACACGTTATTTCATGGTGAATTGGAAGTATAGACCTATTTCAGGCAAACCATCATCAGCTTCCATCTTTATTGTACAAAGGATTTTACACAAATTTGTGTAAAATCCTTTGTACAATAAAGATGGAAGCTGATGATGGTTTGCCTGAAATAGGTCTATACTTCCAATTCACCATGAAATAACGTGTCTGCCTTAATTTTTCTTATATAGGAAAAAAAGAAAGAATATAAAGAGGTTTCAGTATTATCTATGGTTTCAGGTATCTGATGAGGGTTTTCAAACCTATCCATTGTGGAAAAATGTGGGTGGAAGTACTGTATGCAATTTTTTTATTTTACAGGCAAGGATATTAATGTGCATACCATTTCCCCTGAAAGAAAAATTGCCAAGCATCATTAAGATTTCTTGCTATAAATAAATATGCTGAAAAGGGATCCGTATTTAAAATTATTGAAATATTAGCCAATGACATTTAAGAGACTGGTATTAAATACCTGATGATAGATTTTAATGCTGTACGGATCCTGAAGTGAGTAAAGAGAAGGCTGCAAAAGTGAAGAAAATGCCAAACAGATCAATAAAGATATTTTGAGAAACAGATGTGCTAAATTCTTTAGGAGATTATTCTGTGGCCTTTCTTTTCTATTTTATGTTATTTATATGATTTATTTATTGGTTGTCAGGCATAGTAATGTAAGTCCAAAGAGTTATTTTAGATTCTAAGTGTATTATACATGTTATCAATTCCTGAAAGTGAGCCATAGATATAATTTTCCATTTTTTGTCTGTTTTTATAAAACTAGAATAAGTTCATTTTAGTGGGTATCAGTTGATACTTTTTAATTTATACTGAATTCGTCTGCAGTTTATATTAGTAGATACAATAAGTGTGTATTTAATCTAATATAGTTTTTTTTGTCAGACAGCTGTTTAATCAACCATAAAGTTTTAATTAGTAATTTTTAATATTCTGCAGCATATTAAAATTGCAATATATTTTTGAGATTGAAAGATTGTAAAAGATGAGTGATTTACTGTCAATTATAGATTTTTCCAATTAGCAACAGATATTTCTAAGATAGAAGATTATTGATGAAAATCATTGTTAAGTCTGTTGCATTACTGCCCCTTGATGATAATCACAGGTGACATGAGAATTGAAAGGCTCTTCCTCTTTTCTCTTTGACTTTTAGAGTGGTAACATGTTTTCTTTAACTTTAGTAAACACAAGGGATGTAAGTACTTCAGAGGCACAGAATGAAAATTGTATTGAACTGTTCATAACTTTGTTTCTTTTGTTTCCTTCTGTAAAATGTATTGTTAATACATTTATTAATTGTTGTTTGTTTGAATTACATGTTTTGTATATTTTTCACACAAGTCCATCAATAATGAGCAGATTCAATAAACAGCTTCAAAAGAAATTTCCTGAATTTTTTATCAATTTTATTTTATTTTCTTATATATAAAATTTCCAGAAGGACATTATTTGTAAATTTGGTATTTGATTCCGTGTCCAATGGTCATTTTCAATATTAATATCTATTTTTTCTAGTAGTTCAGACCCAGAAAATGGTAGCTTTTCTGATTGCTGCTGTTTTCTGGTCTTGTACTACTTGTAAAAGAGACCTTTTTCTGGACAGACAATACATCTGAAGATATTCTGCAAAGACATTATTAGAACAATATAAATAAGACCAAGAATATGTTCAGTTATCCAAATAACTCTTGAAATATATTATTACATCTGAACCACTAAATTCTAGAATTAGAACATAGATTTTATAACCTCAAGTTCAATTCTCAACCAATGAGATACCCATCTTTGATATGAGTTATGTGGTTTGTACGTGCAATCTTCTGCGCCATCTACAAAACATTTTTATGATAAAAGTTTTTAACCACCAAAGAGAATTTTTTTGGAACAGAAAAACCCTAAAGTTTCTTTTCTTTACCACAATTCTACTGAAAAAAAAAATGAACTAAAAGAATATGATAAAACCATAACGTCTCAAAGGTGAACGAATACCTTGCTTCAAATCTGAACTGGGAACAAATATCCAGATGTAGCAGATGGAATTTTGATTAGTAGGAGATAAGTTAGAAAAAATAAACCATTCTCTGAAGATTGGTGACAAGTTTTCTTCTTACCTTTAAATGTAAAAATCTAATAATAAAATTTCTTATCAGAAAAAGAAAAAACAAATCTTTGCAGACAAGTGTTCAACAAGCTGGGGACTTGCCAAGAAATAAAAAAACAAAATAAGAGAGATGAGTCAAATGGAACTGGTGAGTTGATGTCTTTCATCTGTTCTTGTATAAAGTGTTGTTCATTGCAGCAAAGAAGAAAAAGAAAATATAAATAACATAAAGACTTGTTTGTCATGTGATAACTCCAGAGACAACTATCAAGTTCTCTATGGATTTGGAGCAGGAAAATATAATATCAGAGATTTGTGTAAAATAAGTAAAGGGAATTCATTTAATCAGCTATGTGTCAGTTTTAAGATGAGGAAAATGCTAACTTCCTTTTTTCTTATTTTTTCCTTCTTTTTTTCCCTTTCTTTTCTTTTTTCTTTTTTCTTCTTTTTCTCTTATTTTTTTTTCCTGTTTTCTTTTTTTCTCCTCTTCATTTTTCTTCTTTTTCTTTTTTAACATCATTATTATTACTATACGTTTTTCTTTTCTTGAAAGTATTTTTTCTTGCCATATATATATTTATATTAACTTAGTTTGGTGTTCTTTCTGATGCTAAACTTTTGAACTTTTTGTTTTTCCTTTTTTATTTATTTTTTTTTCCATTTCTCATTAATGTTTTGCCACAGTAAAATTATTTTAAGTGGAAAGAATAATATTGTGTGTAATTTCAAATTAACTTATTTAATCTGAAAATAGCAAGATATAAAGAGTTCTAATCTTATTCTGATATGCAGGAAAAAATAGAAAGTAAAGAAAAAAATATATTTACGTGTTATGTTGCATATGAATTGTGATTAAGCATATTGTTTTTAAATTTTATTGTCATAAGATATCCATTATTTATTCTGAGTTACCTGAAAACATGTTTCTGATCAGTAGTTATGGAATCATATAGGCACCTGTTTATTTGATTTTAAGCTAACCGTATTGTCCTTCTTTTGATGATATTTTTCATTTAATTCTAAATAAATGCATTGGTTCTCATCTGACTCAGTCTCAACTCTGATCTACTATATTATCCTTTATTTTGAGCTGCAGACATAAGTAAATTCTTTTTACTAGGATATGAAAAACACTAAAAAAAAAAACCTTTATAAGATCCAAAGAAGAATCAGCTATATTGTTGGTCCTGATCTGACAGCTCAGATTCACTCACTTACCCACCACCTTAGGATTGCCACTTTGTGCCTTATTTTATAAATATTTTCATGGTATTTGCCCAGATGACCTGTTCACTATGGTCAGTCAGTCAGTTAATTGCTATACATGATATACACTTGGGTGATCATGTCTCTTTCGATTCATGACTGACTAGGCAGAATATTTTCCCACAGTAGGTTGCCATTTCTTTCTGTGGTAGACTTGTTGTCAACAAAGACTATAGAACCCAATCTGTTCTGCTATTTAACCCATAGCTAGAGGAATAAAATACCTTTCTTGAGGGTATTTGTACATAGGTGAATGAAACGAATTTGACTGGAATTTGAACTCAGCTCTCCAATTTTTCATTCTGAGCTGATATCCATTACACCACAATGAACATAGGTGAATGAAACGAATTTGATTGGAATTTGAACTCAGCTCTCCAATTTTTCATTCTGAGCTGATATCCATTACACCACAATGAACATTCATTTCACTATGGTATTTAGACTTTATGAATTTATGTGCAGTACTAGGCTGATATCAAGATCTCATCAATTTACAGTTGAGCTTCCTAGATGTAGCTGTAAATTCTATGCTAACAGTTTTTTTGTTTGTTTGTGGAACTCCCTTTCTGCTCCATGACTTCCAGCCAACTTTAATCTGCAAAAATTTAAATGCAATATCAATCACTATCTACTGTCCTCCTGAATACTCTTTTTTTTTTCTACTCACTATTTATGTTTCTGTTCCTAATTCTTCCACACACTTTAACCCCTTCCATTTTGGTGGTATTATACTGCATTGCTTGGGGTGATATCAATTAAAAAAATTGTGTTACCTAATGATTTTGAAGTGTTATGTTTTGGATGTTTATAATAGCCAGGAAAACTGAAACCATTTTTTGAATTATTAAATGTCTATGCCAGTGAAATCATGACAGAAAGGGAATTGTGATAAAAATGAAGGGAGATATAGATACAGTGGAAAAAGAGAGATAGAAATAAAGAAGTAAGGGATTCATTTATAGGAACATAAAAAAAATGAGAAAAAAGAACAATGAGAAAAAAGAGTAGTAGCAAGAGGCAATGTTAGAAAAACAATAATAAAAAGGATAAAAAAAAATAATGACAGAAAGGAAAAACAAAACATTAAACAAAAAAATTGAAGCAAAAATAAAAAGTAAATTTAGAAACAAAAAAAAAATGAATGAACTGGTAAATAAAAAAAACAAAAAGAGTGCAAAAATATGAAAGGAATTTTGAATATAAAAAAGGGGAACAGAGAAAGAAAGACAGATGAATAACCAGAATGAAACAACAAAAAAAGAGAAGCAGAAAGAGAAAGTGAATGTAAAGTATGTGGTTATTGTAACAAACTCCTGTTCCACTTCTTTTGATATGAGAAACATTATATTAATTATGTGCTTAATGCTTGCTGGTTTGATGAGATGTTGCGAGGTTTAATGTGTGGCCATTACAGTTGATCAATATAAGTCATGTGACTTGTGCTTGATCAGCTGACCTTGTAATGGTATACACTGCATAAAGAGAACAACATCTTTGAGTAAAAACTGAATGACTAAATTGATGAATGAAAAGCTGGGAGAAAACGAAAACAAAATAAAAATGAGTTGGTCTAAAAAAAGATAAAATAGATATATGTGAAGGTGCTGAAAAGTACTTGGTATAACCCATTTCCCTAAATCTAATCAATTGAACAAATATTTACTTAGGCCAAAAACTTTTCAGTTTCAGTACCTCCTTGTATATAAGTGTATTTTTAAGCATATTTAAATTTGGGAGTTAATTTGAGTCTACATATATTATGTGGGAATTAATTTGAGTGTGTATATATTGATGTGTATATATAGATGTGCACATTATGGTGCAGTGAATATCGGTTTAGAACAAAAAATTAGAGAGATGAGTTCAAATTCTCATTTGAATTTGTTGCATTCACTTACACACAAATATCCTTGGGAAAGGTATTAATATGTCGTGTTTTCCCTCCAGCTATGGGTTGAATATCAGGACAGATTGGGTTCTATAGCCTTGGTTGGCAACCAGTTTACCACAAAAAGTAATGGTAACATAATGCAAGAAAATCTGCTGCTCAATCTGTCATGTCTCTTTTGAGACATGATCACCCAAGTGTGTATCACATATGGCCTTTAACCGATATATTTCACCATATATGATTCTGCAATGAATATATCTGCATAGTTTAGAGCAGTTTCTCAACCTTTTTAAGCAATGGCACACATAGGATCAAATGAAAATATCATGCTATATTTAACAAAAGTTTTAAAGGATATACATTTAAATATTATGAAATAAAACCATAGATTTTTAAAAATGCAGATATAAATATGAATTTACTTTATGTCAATGTTTCTATTCAACTATTTGTGCCATTTATTTAGTGTGAAACCTGTGCCTGGTGTTTTTTCGCAATTTCATGAAAATATTTTGTGGTTTGCTTAGCAGGATCAAAAGGCACATTAATGTGCAATAGCACAGCAGTTGCGAATCACTGGTTTAGAAAGTGTATCTGTGTATTTCAGCATGTATCTCTGTGTGGGTATTTTCAAAGTTACTGTCATTCTTTGTTTTAAAATTGTCTGATAAACAAGATGAAAGTTTTATATGTATTTTTAGAATGTGTTTTAGCAAGTGTATCTGTTTGTTTCTTATTGCCATATGTACTTGTGTATAAACCAACTTCATCCCCTGAAGATTTGGCATGAATTTTAATCCCTCCAGAAAAATATCTGTGTATAGTGAGGTCCCCAGCTATTTTTTGCATAAAAAAACTGATCATAAAAATTAAAACTATGCTTGAGTATATCCAGTATGTACGATATGTATATCTGTTTACATGGTTTGTGTTTGTAGATATTTGGTACTATAGTGGAGATATATACCATATTTGGTACTATAGTAGAGCATCTAGTCAGGATCAAAGTCACTAACTTGCAAGATTAGCTTGTTATCATTGTACCATGGATATTTTTAGGATTAGTCAAGTTTCATTTAAGGACATAATAGTGGAACAATTAATAAAGTTTCATTTCTAATACAGCAGCTTGCAAGACTAGTTTGCGAGCCATTGTTCTAAAGCAGTCTTTTGAAAATATTTATTAAGCTTAGCTAAGTCTAGTACAAAGCTAAAAGTGTGGTGCATCTAGTGAGATTTACATTCATGAGCAATGGTTTGGAATGTTCACTTCCTCACCAATGGACTAACAGAGACTTTATCTCTTGGATGCATATGGCTGTGTGTGCTTGGAATTATATAATCATTAAGTTACACTTAATTCCTATTTGAATTTTTGTGATAAGGTGTTATTCATATTTTAGTTATTGTTTATGTCTAAGGATATCTTGTTTTGTTCATTTTTGCTAGTCCTGTTTTCACTTCACTGAGTCTGTACTACCCAAACCAGGGATTGAACTCACAATTCACAAACCAATGCTTTAATCCTATAAAATCAAACAAAATGAGAAAACAGAGTAAGAACAATGGAACAATAGCAATCTACACCCATAGATTTAATAAAGGGCTTAGTTTAAAATTCTTTGAAGGTTACCCAGATCAACAGACACCTGAAGAAGACTTGAAGACACAACTGAAATGTGATAATAGTAACAAAGATGAATATGTTAATTTGACTATAAATAATGTAAATATGTTTCACTTAATCTAGCACACAGCCAAAGCAATGAGGTTAAATCCACTGCACTAGTGATCTGCAAAATTAATTTGCTAAGCATTATACTCTTTGTTTTTTATATGTGTGAACATATGTGAAATTTGATAAGTGTAATCAAGAATGTACACTTAAGTATGTATTTAAGTACATTTAGATTCAGTGTATGTATAAACATTTCACCATATTTGTGACTCTGTGTGCAAATGTTCTTGCATGTGTTTACTTTTAATTTATTCATGTCAGTGTCTATGCACATAAACAAATGCATTAGTATATGCTTAAGTGTATATAAATGTAAGCATGTATGCATTTATGTATGTTAGTGTATGAAATTATTTGTATCTGTGTGTATATTTATGAGCTTCAGTGTCCATGTTTCCTGTATGCGTTTGTATAAATGTTTGTGTATATTTTGGAACACATTGCCATAGTAATTTTGGTATCTAAACAGTAAAAAGGGAAAAAATTAGTATAAAATAAAATTACTGAAACCAAGTAACAAAGTCATCAGATAATAAAATCTTACACTAAAAGATAGAGTAATTAAATTTTAAATAATTATCAAATTATTCTTGGATCTTTCATTCTCTAACATTATTTCTAAGCTTGATTCCCATAAAGCAAGTGGATGTGACAGTATTCCTGTCATCATCCTAAGAAATGTGCCCCTGAATTATCTTTTGTCCTCTCCAAACTATATAACTATCGCCTTGCTGCTTCTTGCTTCCCTGCTTGTTAGAAGTCCTCCTCTGTAGTTCCTGTGTTTAAAAACTCTAGAGCCCTCTGACCCTTCTGACTATTGACCTATCAGCCTCTAACCACTTTTTTGCAAAGTGTTCAAGGCTATTATCAATGCTGAAATGATTCAGCATCTCACATTCATCAGATTATTTTCAGATAAGCAGTATGACTTCTGCTTCACCAAGTCTACTGCTGATGTGCTAATGGCCATCACTGAGTACATATATCATGAATTTAATCATTTTCATTTGGCTTCTTTTAACATTTTTGTAATTGTGTCTTGGCTTGGGAAAGTAGTAACTCTTTCAGAAATGGAAATATTGGAAAAATATTCCAGGGCGCAGATTTATCTTTTGATAAGTTTTGATAGCAGCAGGCACTCTCAAGCATTTTCTTTCTAAATAGGTGTAGCATTCTTTAGATCAAAGTTGTGGTTGAATTTATTTCTACAGGGTTTGATGGATAAATTGTTGTGAAAATAATTCTAACATCTCATTTTAACAGGTATACCAAAATTACACATAATTATCTTGAAATACTAAAGAGTAAATTTATTCACTAAAACCATCATTGGCTTCAACCATGGTCTCCAGACGACTTTGGAATCTTCTGCAAATATTCTTGTTTAAGTTGGTGAATGCTGCCAATCTTTAATCTTTATCTTCAGTTTATCTTTGTTGTAATAGGAGTTTGGTTGGTTTCTCACTGAATTGTGTCCCCACATATAATAATCAAGAAGGTTGATGTCTGGGGAGTTAGGTGGCCAGATGTAAGGGGTAATATGGTCACAGAAATTGTTTGACAGTTGGCTTCTCTTGTTCGTGTGGCATGGTGCAGAGTTTTGATGCCAGATATAGGGTCTTCCAGCAGCCAACCTCTTGACCCAGGGCAGCACTACCTTCTCAAGGCTCTTGATGTAGGCCTCTGTGTTGTGTCTGATGCCTCTTGGGAAGATGAATAGAGGCATGATGTCGCAATCACTAGTAATTTCTTCAAACACCATGAAATTGATTGGATATATCATTCAACTCTTTCCAAATCCTCTGTACTGTCTCCAGATTGACACCCAAACACTCTGAAATGTTTGTATTGAAGCTTCTGGTGCAAATGTCAAGCAGTAGATCATGCCATTTTCAAATTCGTGGCAAAGTAATGGTGCTTTTTTTTCACAGAGAGTGCTCAACTGACCCTACTATACTGTCCCATCAACAAAATCAAACAATCAATACATATGCACAAAATTAAAAGTATAGAATTGCACCTTGTATATATAATTAATGCATTTGATAAATTGTTGTGCAAAAAAGGCTCCTTTTGTGTTTATAGACACTTTTTTTAAAATTTCTTCAAGTTTCCCCAATGAAGTGTGAGGAACAGTTTTGGCAGTTTTTTTTTTCATATATACCTGCTTCAGAATTGTTACAGGAATTTTTGGTTTCCGATTATATTCATAATAGTTTTGGATGTGGTTATAATTATTTTGTTATTATTTAGATTGAAAAAATCGATTTGAATTGTAGATGTTACAGAAGTTGTAGGTATTATATGTCTGTTTTTATCTAGTTAATTGTTGTTAATAATGTTATCTTTTTTGCAATTGTATGTTCTGTATGCCTTTCTCTTAGCATATAGAATGAAATAATAATAATAATATTGGAGGTTTTTTAAAAGTTTTTTCTATGTATGTTACTTCTTTGGATAAGTATTGGGGGCTGCAGATTCTTAAATGCTCTTAAATAGAATCCTATAATTATTCCAGATTTGATCCTGTTACAATGGTCAGAATAAAAATTGACTAGGTCATTCTTGTTGGCAGATTTTCTGAAGATCATTATTACTTCTGTGCACTTAATATATTCACAATATATGTCTAATATAGCCACAAGACATAATTTTACCTGATCTTGTCAATAAACTTAATAACATCAAGCCCATCATAATTTTTACCTTTGACTCTAACAACACCTTAACGTTTCTAAATATTATGCTGCGCAGAAATAATAATGAACTCTGTATATCTCTGTTCTTGTTTTATCTATATCTGTATTAGATCCATTTAGGGACTTTTCATTATTTGTATACATATTTATATATCTACACACACACATACATACATATATATATATATATATATATATATATATATGCATACATACATGTACACACACATGTATATATATGCATACATACATGTACACACACACACACACACATATATATACACTCTATGTGTGCATACATATAAATCCACAGAAGCATGCACATGTATTAAAACATTTTATTTTTCATACTTGTACATACATGTGTGTGTATATATATATATATATATATATATATATATAAAAGAAATAATAGCTATACTCGTGCTGAAAAACCTTCCATGTATCTATGAAGAAGGGAAAAAATAGTTTTAAAAAAGAAAGAGCTAAGTACATGAACATCGGTCAAAAGAGCTCAGACCGAGTCAGCATGTAGCCCAAAGAAAAAACCTTGACACAAGTAATCAACTAAGAAAAAAGTGCTCAATACTTAGGTAGAGCCAGCTTTCCCTGACGATTCGTTTAAGTGAAACCAAGGTAGGTTGTCTGGCTCTCTAGGTATTATATATATATATATATATATATGCCCATCAATATACTTGTGCATACACATATAAACTAATGATTCCAAAGGGTAAAGCTTTCTCCAGGTAAATGCATCTTTGATAAAGAATTTTACACTTTGCCACATCATTTTCAATATGTGTGTAACATTTACCCATCCCAGTCACTATAATGATACCCGATCTCTGTGGCCAATTGATGATTGACCACTTCAATCTAAGCTCGGCACTGTCCCATGTTGTGTTTGATTGATCACAAGGTGGGCAGTTTACCTGAAAATATGTCTCACTCATCTCGATGTCTGCAATCTCTTGTTCGGCTGCTGGAACTGCTATGGTTGATTTGGGTCTTTGTTTTTGTAGACCCAAAGGGTTTCTTGTTGCCAGTACTAAGTAATCTATCATTCCTTTGAGAAATGAAATTCCCTTTATTGGTGTGTGGTTAGAGGCACTGTGCAGCATTACTACCGCTCCTTCTTTTGTTGGTATCTCACCCTACCACCTGTTAAGGGTTGCTGACAACTTCTTTTACTTTCTTAGTATTTCTACTGTGCCCCACTACATTGAGCTACCCTTTGACTGGTTGTTGTCACTCCTTCTTTTTCTAATTAGCATCTCTCAAGGGGGTGGAGTTTTCTTTCTTCCTCTTTAGCATTTTATTAATTAGGACTTGTTATTTCAAATCCTGAAATCTTTATTTTAAAAAAGATCTTTTTGCCTGCTTAAAAATTGGAGAAATGTCTTATGACCTTTCTTTCTGTTTCTATCCCATATTTTTTTTTATCATAGTCATTAAATTTCCACAATAACAATAGAACTTTACTTATAGTACAAACTTATCACTGGGATGACCTCTCTTAGGGTAATTAATCCATTTTTATTATTTCTGATGTCGCTTAAAAATAGCAATCCATATCTTCCTGATTTCCTAAATTCTCGAATCTTAGGTTTTGATAGCCTGGGCACTCATGTCTTTGGTTATTTTTGACAAAAAAAATCTTCACTTTTTCTCTCAGTATATCCATCATTATATTCATCAATTCTTGCTTATGTATCAGAAAATAATGTTACATATATTTATTTATCTATCTATCTATCTATCTATCTATCTATCTGTATATATATATATATATATATATATAATTATCAACCAGTTATTGGTCAGATTTAAATTAGACCAGTACACAATTGTATTAAAAAGTGTTCAATACATATATAATGTAGAGCTTTTAAATATTGATAAATAAATCTGCAGATATCCCCACTTTGCAATGGTATAGTATGATAGTATCATTTCCAGAACAAGAAAAGTTGCTAAATGAAAGGTCCGTAGTAACGTCTGGACATAAACACCTCAGAAAATATATTATAGAATCATACAAATCAGGATGAAAATGTTTACAATTCTTGACCTGCTCCTCCCTTATTTGAACTTTCAGTTATTCATTCTGAAAGTTCCTGTTATGCATTTGAAAAAACGTTGGAAAACAGTTTATATAAAGTGCCTGAAGATGCCAAAATGTTTAATGAAAGCAAGGTTGCATAATTGGCTGAATTCTGAATATATATATGTATATGTATAGATATGAATAAATATATATGTGGATATACACTCAAGTATGCACATATATAAATATATTCCCTGGTTAGGATGTGGTTTCCGGCTTTCTCTTTTCCAATCTTTTCACTTTTCTTTTTTTTTTTTTCAATTGGAGTAGATAGACTAAACTATCGCCCGGTTCACACTCCACCCACATTTATTGAACAGGTGAAGAGGCTTATCCCTTGTTCCCTGTTTAGGATGTGGTTTCCGGATTTCTCTTTCCCATTCTTTTCACTCTTACGTAGCCCCCTGCACATCAGTGGCGTTACCACCTTGCTCGGGGTGATATGATTTAAAAAAACCCAAAAATCTATGTAATATAACAGAGCTAAGAAGTATTTAATCTAAATCTAAACTTATTTATAAATGGAATTTGTCCGTGTGTGTGTGTGTATTTGTTACCTATAGGCTCCGAAACGGCTGAACCGATTTTCTTGAAAATTTACACAGTTGTACTATAAACGTCTGCGAGTGTTCTTAGCTATGTTTTGTGTTGAGGTACCCCTGATAAATATCAAGAATTGATAATCGAAAAAATCGGGTTATAGAAGGAGTGGTCCGATTTTAATCAAATTTGATACACTCATAAAAAAAGACATAAGAAATGATATTCAGAAGCTTCAAGGTTGCAGTTTTTACAATAGTGCAGAAAATTGATAATATATATATATATATATATATATAAAAGGTAAGATGTTTGTGTGTGTGTGTGTGTGTGTCTGTCTGTTTATCTGCCTGTATGTCTGTATTTTTTCAGCCCTTTTATTTTAGTTTTTGTTTCGGGTTTGGTTATAAGTAGGTATAATTGTAGTTCTTAGTCTCAGCCATGATACCATTTACTCAGAGGACTTATTTAGTCTTCAAAATTCAGTTTACGACGAAAAAAACTTATTTGATATCGATACCAGGAAATGAAAATTTGACTTACATCAATTCATTTTTCTTTCAGTCTATGGTTTCGCTTTAACTGGAAACAACTATTGCTTTTTAGTCTTTCATGTCAACGTCCAAAGAGTTTGAGCTCCAGGACCATGGATTAGTTTTAAAGCTTTCATTACACCTGAGCAACGCGGGGCTATACTGCTAGTATATTAATAAATATACATATTATCTGATGTCTATAGCAATACTGGGAGTTTCATTTCTATGCAATCATCAGATGTATATTATGAAAGATCAATGTTTCAAGCAAACAAGTTTTTTTTCCTCTCGGATGTTTGGTATAACACAATTTTCATACTCCTTATTTATTCTTATCTGACTTAGTAAATATCTATATTCACTCTCTTTGTTAGTCTATTAATATCTTTCTGAGCTTTTTTTTAATGAATATCCTAAGGCTTACAGCTATTGGCTGAAAAAATGATGTCTGGGAGCTTATTGCATTGCTGTAAGCATAAAAGCACACACTCAAACATACACAAGACACAAATACGTTTTGAAAAAAAGATTTTCTCTGTCTTTTCTTTCCCCAATGACTGATTTTTTTTTTGTCTTTTCTCTTTATTTTCATCATTTTTGCTTATATACACACGTATGTTCATCTCTGTTAACATGTTATAATTACAAGCTTAAAAACTGTACACATAGACACATGCACAGATATGCACATATACATTCCTAAACATGATTGCAGACACTTGCATATACAGATTAATTCACATTTCCACAAGATATATAAACTCATGTATAGCATCCATAAATATAATTTTATACTTACCACTTTGTTTCTAAGAAAATTTTAAGATAAAAATAAAAGTCCCCTATAAAGAACATTATAATTTTGACACAGAGTTTTGTAGCTTAGAAGTCAAGTACAAAAATAGATACTATTTATAGTGGTTTTGACTAGAAAAGGTCTTTAGTCAAGTGAGATAATCTTCAACAAGGATGGTAGCTATGTGATCACCTACCACATTTTCATCCATGGGCTATTTCGCATAAGGGTTGAATTCTCTCCATTGACTGGGATTCTGCAGATCCTGTTGGAGCATCTTCATAACTCATTATTTTCGGTAGTCTCAAGTCTTGAGTTTTCCATGCTTTGAAACACATTGGGCATGATTCTCCGACTCCATCTTTTGTTGGTATACACACATCAGGTATTTTTTTTTGCATGCAGATTACTCTGATTTTAAAGAAAGTGTGACTGAATCAGGTTGCAGATAAGCTTGTTTCTGAGACATTGATTAAATATCCACATCTAGATCACTTTGAACACACTGTGGTTGGTTCTCTTGAGATGCTATGGTCTTTGAATCTGAATCCCCAGTGAATCAGTAGCTGAATCACGTGTTGCAATATTGAGATGGTGATCTTCAAGTGTGGTACATGGGATTTTTGCCCTTCATCACAAACTATATTAGGTGTGGGTAAATTTCAGGGAGAAACAGTGAATTTCTTTCCATCTGGTTTCAAATCAGGACATAATAGAGATTTGCTTCAATTAGCTCCACCTTGTTCATTCCTGGGTCATGTTTATTGTTTTGGACAAAATGTCTTAGCAAAATTGTTCTGGTCATGAAAGAACCAAAGTTCCTACCAAATTTTTTTGTTGAAAGGGAAGAAAACTCCTGTGAGGTATAGAATTCACTGGTGTACATATATAAAATAACAAATGTGTATCTCTAGTTACCAAATGTATTAATCCTTTTTTTCTGTCGTCACTATGATTTAAATGCTACATAATCAGCAATTCCAGTTATTGTATGTTTGACATAAACTTTAGCTGAGTATTACAGTTTAGTGAAGGGTGCAAGAATTGGGTATGATTATTTCTGTTGTTTGTCTCCCTCACCAGACTTGTGTTGTCTAGTCGAAATCTTCCTTAATGTTGTGTATCTGCTGGGATGGACAATATATCATCTTATTCATTTCAATAGGCTATGAATTGTTTGTGATTCAGGTGCTATTTAAATCCTAGCAACTTTCTTAATTCAGGTGACCTTCCAGAAAGGTGAGAAATTTCTAGCAGAAAGAAGAAACTCTGTTGATAAAGCTTTCAGCAATTTATTAATAATGAAAAATATAAAAGTTACAACCATCATACTCAGGTGGTACATTCTTTTTTTTCTCTTGAGGTTTTCAGCAATATCTAATGTTTGAAATACAGGTGTGTTGCCAACTTTACTGCTGCTAGAATTTTGATGAAAGTAGTATTGTCCCAGCTGCCAAGCATGAACTGAGTAAAGTGGTATGTGTGGGCTTATAAAGATTAAAGTCTGAACAGGAACTTTAATCAATTTGGCATCGGTGCAAAGACCCTCTTTGTTAAACAAAGATTTTACTATTACCACTGCGTATGGCCCATGTTTCTAATGTACTCTAGACCAAACATTTTAATAATACTTTTATGTAAATATGCTGGATAGGTTTTTAAAATAATATTTCTCAACTGTATCTAGATTTTGCCGAATTTTGGCAAACACATTAATCAAATCATCATGATTTCCTTGGGGATGTGGGTCTAGGCAGTGAATTTTAGTTATACTGGATTTTACTGAATTTTACTTAGTTTATTTTAGGTTCAAATCTTCCTAATGTTTTCCTCATAAGTATTTTATAGATTCAAATTAATATTTTTAAACCAAATTTTCTTCATCAGATTCCAACCCTGTTAACCACTTTCTCATATTTTCTTCATATAACATCTTTATTCCTTCACTCAGGATTACTAAGTTCTCAATACTTCAGGTCATCAAATGATAGTTCATCTACTAATATGACTCAGTCAGGGTTACAAGGCATGTTACACATAGCAGAGTTCTAAATAATAGCATTCAGAAACTCTGGGAGGAGACCTTCCCATTGGATGACTGGGCATTTGTGGTTAATGACAGCCAACTGTATGGTTTTCCATATCATTCTATTGTATCTTTTACATTGACCATTATTCTGGGGATGGTAAGGAGTTGTTTAGCTTGTGGCTGCTCCTCATTTCCTAATGAATGTCTCAGCTACTTTGACATGAAAGTGGCTTCATGGTATGAATGAATATATACTGGAACCCTAAAAATGGCAAATAAGGAGCAAAATATCTGTATGAGTGAGTTTGTTGTTATGTCTGAACAGGGAAATGCAAATGGGAATTATAAATATTAGTCAATGACAACATTTATTGATTTCTTGTTTTGGATGATAGGGGGTCTTTGAAGTCTATGTTTAGTTTCTCAAATGGTAGAGTATAATAAGTTTCTGGTTTGTCCTACATATATCATTCTCACTATTCCTGAATGGCACACTTTATTGTGTAGAGTACTAAGATCATCAATGTTTGATGTCAAGCTATACTACTACTGCTGCTTACCAGGACAATATATTACACTGAAGGAAAAACAGAAGTATTTAATCTTTCATCTTGCTATCTTATTGTTTCATTTTTGCTTATTGTTCTGGTATTGTGACCGATTTTTTTATCAGTAATGTCATTCAATTAAATAGTCTCAATTTTCTAAGTGCTTCCACTATAGAGTGCTTTTTTCTTTTCTTTTTTTTTTTTTTTTTTTTAATCGTGTGGCCCCAAGCAAGGGATTTTACTGCCACTGTTGTGCAGAGGGTCACATAGAAGTTCGGAGCAAAAACCTTGAAAGTATTTGTAGAAGAGACACAGGGAAGCCACACTGCATTGGTGAGAAAGCGACTGTATCCTAGCTGCCAAGTTTGATCATATTACAGATTCTTCGTTGGATTTTGTCAAGGACACCTAGGTGGATAGCAGAAGCACCTGACCAGATATGGCAGCAATGCACGGATGGATGGTAGATTTGTATATATGCAGGATTGTTTCAGACAGGCAAAACTTTCTGACCCTGCACAGAGAACCGACCTTTTTAGCAGCAGATTTAGCTATGGGTTCTATATACTTATTCCACTTGAGGTCTGATGTGAGAGTTAATCTGAGGAGGCGCAATGTTTTACTGTCAGGGAGACTAGCCTGATCCATGCTAATGGGCAGGAGGAATTATTGTCTGTGATGGTTAATAGATAGCAGCTTCGTTTTGGAAGCATTAAAATTTACGAGCCATTTCTTACCCCAGTCCACCACGGATTGGAGGTCCTTTTCAAGCTCAGCAGTGAGGTTTGCTTTGTCAGCCTTGGCAGATTTTTGATTGAGACGAGAGTAAACCATAGTGTTGTCAGCATATATGCCTAGTTGAGATCTTATTACATCGGGGAGATCATTAATATAGATAAAGAAAAGCGTAGAACCTAGAATAGAGCCTTGAGGGACACCCACGTTTTTGTGATAGTATTGGGAGGCTTGTCCGTTCAATACTACCTTCATTGTACATTTAGAAAGGAATGACTGGATTAGGTCAAACAATTGTCCAGTTATACTATAGTCCTGCAGCTTGCATAGAAAGCCAGCATGCCAGACTCTGTCAAACACTTTGGAGATGTCAAGTGCAACTGTTCGGGCTTCACCGTTCTTGTCGAGGGCCTGGTGTATATACTCAGTGATGGTCATGAACATATCAGCAATAGATCTGGTGAAGTGGAAACTATACTGTTTGTCAGAGAAGAGTCTGTGGACTGTGAGATATTGTACCACCTTGGCGTTGATGATGGCTTCGAACACTTTGCCAAAGATTGGTAGTGGGCTGATAGGGTGATAATTAGTGGAGTCAGAGGAATTCTCCACTGTTTATATATAGGAACCACGGAGGAGGATTTCCAGCAGGCAGGAAAGCAAGAAGCAGATAGGCAGTAGTTATAGAGTTTAGAGAAAACAGAGGAGAGTTCAGGAGCACATTTTTTAGGACAATGATTGGTATTCCGTCGCCACTGCTCACCTTATGGTGGTCAAGTTTTGAAATTATTTTAGAGACCACTGAGGGAGTAATGAGTATGTCAGTCAGTTGGGCCTGAGTTCGGGGAGGGAAGTTGGGTACAGATACTCCAGATAAGTTCAGTGTCGAGTTAGTGGAGAATCTGTGAGTGAAGCACTCAGCCTTGTCTGTTGAAGAGGTGAGGACCTAAAATTCATTGATTAGAGAGGGGGATTGAGGGCGTGCTGCTGTTCAGCGCGCTTTTACAGAGCCTCCAGTAGTTCTTTTTAGACTGCTGACTGTTGCTGTTCAGATGTCAACAGGTTCCTTGTAAAAAAAAAGCAACAGGGTGACCAGATTGCTTTAGTGAGGCAGCATTTACATAATTGGATGCATCTTTCTCCATCACCAAAATAAGTGTTTATCGCAACAATCACAGAGTTGGTGATATCCTTTTTGAGATTTTTAAAAGCCTCAATTGCCACAGAAGAAAAGAAGAAAATGTTTTTTACCAATGGGTATGTCTTTTATGAAAAAAAGAAGCAATTCAATAGGAATAATGCACAAACATACCATAGCTTGTCTTACTTAGGGCATCCATATTATCAGGAATTGGCAACTTTGGAAGGGGCTTCAATTGTTCATGATTTCGTGTCATAGAACCAATGCTCATAGTATACCCCAGTAAGTTAATACTGTTTATGCTAAAGAGACATTTATTACTATTCAATATAAGTTTATACTTATTGACACCTGCCAAAAATTAGGGTTTCTATAATGGTCTGCATGGTTGTGTCAGCACACATTGTCACTATAGGCAAAAGTGCTTTCCAGTTTTTTTGTTTTTTTCGCTATTAATTTTGTCAATCCACTGAAAACTAACCATGCCATTTGCTACTCCAAATGGTATTCTTAGAAATCATTTGTTTCAAAATTTGTATAGGGTCATCATCTTTTTTGATAGCCACCTGGTGATAAGTGCTCCTATGGTCTACTGTGCTATACACTTGATGCTTATCATTTCTTTGATACATAGCAATGGGTATGCATTTAATAGGGTATAACTATTTATTGTTTAGTAGTAATCAATTACTAGTCTCTTTTTGTGGTTCTAAGGTGTTAGCAATACCTGAGTCATCTATGTAGATTCACTTATTTTTAATGATTTTTTTCACTGAGTATTTCATTTTATAAACTCCTTGTCCTCAAGTGAGTATCATCATCTTGACATTGCAGTGAATATGAAATAATAATAACTCCCTTTACTCATTCCTTCAAATTTGGGCAAGCTGAGGAAAAAGATAGAAATAAATTTGTAAGCCTATGTGAAATTGCTTTTGGATCAATGGAAATCTTGTTGTCACCGAAATTAGTTGTTGAGCCAAGAAAAAGAAAGAAAATAAAATATGTGAAATCTTTTTTTATATAAAAGCGGGGAAAAATTAAATTAACAAGAGAAGAGTTTCTGAAGTCATGTGAAAGTTTTCATTTCTGTTCACACATCCAGCTTGAAATTTTCATCAGTGTAAAATTACTCGCCAATTATTTTTTCAGCTTTTAACCAAACACATAGTATGTCAATGAACTTTCTTTCAACAATTCACGAAAGCTAAATATTTCAAACTATCACTATTCATCTACTTTTGAATGTACACAACTGTATATCCCTTCTGTGAGCAACAAACACTCTTACCTTTGTTTTAACATTTTTTAATATAATTTTGTCTCAGATCATTTGATCAGTTGTATGAACATTTCCTCTTCATAGCAATTCATTGAAGCTATGAACTGATTTATCTTCCTGAAACAAGCTTCTGACAACTTCAAATTCTTTATTTTGCTTTGTTAAAATAACCCTTGTGCTTCCTTGCTATTCTCAGACTCTATTAATCTTCTTGGCATAAATAAATCAATTATTCATTTTAACCTTGAAGGTCTATGCCACTATAACTTCATCACTACAAGCTTGCAGTCTAGTGTTAAGTTGTCAAAGGGCAATTGGTATAAGATATTTACAGTTAGCTCACAAATGCTAAGAGCTGGTTTGGATCCTCCAAAAGGGATCTTGATACAAAATAGTATGGAAAAAAGATTGTAGCCTAGCATCATCTCACAACCAAGATTCTTCATTACCAAGAGTTTGATGCCACTATATGAAATATATTTGAGTTGTAAGCATATTAGACAGCATCCAATCATCTGCAATGATAAACAAATACTAACTATACATACTTAACTAGAAAAGGGAAAAACCTTGCTATCTTATTAAGTTTGCTCTTTGTTCTGGTGCAACTGATTTTTATCAGTAATGCCATCCAATTAAATAGTGTCTCCATTTTCTAAGCGTCTTTACTATAGTGTAGGTTTCTTTTGTGACTGCTGACTTCAGATTGTGACAGGTTTAAATAAAAAAAGGAGTCACAGAGGAATAGTCTAGTGAGTTGTAACACATCATTCAATAAATCCCAGGCCTAACTAATAAAACAATAACTTTTAGGCAAAATTCAACTTTATTCATTAACATATCCTCCTTCTAGGATGATACACTGATTCCAATGCTTCTCTAACAATTTGATGCCTTGTTTGTAGAATGATTTGGCTTCAAATTATGTCTCAGTTTCCAATATCACTTCTTCATTGGAGTGAAATCTCTTTCCATGGAGCATTATTTTGAGGTCTGCCAATAGCCAGTAGTCACTGGGAGCCAGATCTGGAGAAGAAGGTCTATGCAGAAGCAATTCAAAGTGCAATTCATGTAGTTTTGCCATTGTTGCGATCGACTTGTGACACAGTGTGGTGTCTTGGTGAAAGATCATTTTCTTCTTCATTTGTGGTCGTTTTTTTGCGATTTCTTCCTTAAAACACACTAATAATGTTATATAATATTTGATATTGATGGTTCTTCCTTTCTCAAGGTAATGAATGAACAAAATACCTTGTACAAAGACCAAAACCTTGCCTGCTGATGTTTGCATCTTTGGCTATTTTGGACTGCTTTTACCTTCTGTTGTCCACTCAGCTGACTGCCAATTTGTCTCTAGAGTGAAGTGGTGGATCCATGTTTCATCCATTGTCACATATTTACACAAAAATTTCTTCTTGCTGAGTTGATACAGTTGCAAACAACATTCTGAATCGTCAATGTGTTGTTGCTTTTGATTGACCGTGAGCAAATGCAGCACCCACTTTGAACACAGATTTTTCATTGATAAATATTCATGTGAATACACTGCCTTGTGATATGTTCAATTCTTCTGTTACCTTACACAACTTCAATTTACAATCAGCCAAAATGAGTTTGTGAATTTTTTAGTTTTTTTTTAAAACAACTGCCAATTTTGGGTGACCTGAGCATTCAGCATTATTTGTTTCTCTATGACCTCATTTAAAATCAACATACCATCTCTAAACTGTTGTTTCCAGTGGAGCAGAGTCCAAATAACAGTTATCAAGTCATTGCTTTGCTTGAACAGTATATTTTTCTCATCAGAAAGCAATGCTTTATCAACACACAAAATTCAGGTTTTTCCATTGTTTTTGAAAATTTGCAACAGTAGCTTCAGTTAAATAACTGTAATTTCTAAACTAATAATCTGATTGGGCCAAATTTTGTCACATGCCATTTGAAGGTTAGTACTTCATAAAAATCACACAGATTTTTTATTAGTGGCACCATCTATATGTAAGGCCTGGGACTTATTGAATGATGTGTTATATAAAAAGAGGGGGAGACAAAAAGTTATTTAGAGCAGTGCCAGCAGTATCAAACTGTATGTAGAAGATAGACTGTTTTTGAGCATCTTCAAGCATATGAGCCTGCTTGCAAGCTATTCTTAACAAATTTGCTTCTTGGTTTTAGAAATCTCTGCCTTATCTGAGCATTTTGAAGCCTGTTGATAAAAAACATTCATGGTGTGCACCTTTCAAATTTCATCAACAGTCATGATTCAGAACTTACAGCCTACAGATAGGGCTCTAGTGATTCACTATTTTGTCGTTGTCGGTTAGTCAGTAACTGTTTGGTTGGTAACTTGTAGCAATTTTATATCCTCTTCATAAAAAGAATAGTTAGCAATAATTTGATGTATTATGTGTGATACTCATTTTGTTAAAAGTTTGAGCTTGTTTATTGATCAGTGTGGTTTTTTGCCTATAACATCTGGATTAAATTTTCAAATGTCACTTGCCAGTTACTTCAATGTTTACCAGCAGTATCAGAATCACTGTGTGTACAGCCCATAAGGTGTTCTATACTGAATTTCTAAGCTGAATGAATTGTAATAGGACACTGGAGAGCAGTGAAGCTTAGGAAGCATTATTCAGATTAGAATAGTTTAATAGATACTATTTATAGTGGTTTTGACTATCAGTTCTTTAGTCAAGAAAGATAATCTCTAAGCAGGAGGTAACTGTGTGGTTACCTACCACAAACATTTAATATTGCAAATATTTTCATGTTTATTTCCTTAATCCTCAGAACTGAAAATTTATATGAATAGATACTGAAGCATCAAAATAGAGTTTCACTTGTTGTTTATTAATCAAGTACAAATCTAATCTAAACTTATTTATAAATGAAACTTTGTCTGTGTGTGTGTGTGTGTGTGTGTGTGTGTCTGTGTGTGTTCATTACCTATAGACTCCGAAATGGCTGAACCGATTTTCTTGAAAATTTACACAGTTGTACTATAAGCGTCTGCGAGTGTTCTTAGCTAGATTTTGTGTCAAGATACCCCCGATAAATATCGAAAATTGATAATCGAAAAAATCGGGTTATAGAAGGAGTGGTCCGATTTTAATCAAATTTGATACACTCATAGACAAAGACATAAGAAACAATATTCAGAAGTTTCAATGTTGCAGTTTTTACAATGGTGCAGAAAATTGATAATATATATATATATATAAAGCAAGATGTTTGTGTGTGTCTGTTTATCTGCCTGTATGTCTGTATTTTTTCAGCCCTTTTATTTTAGTTTTTGCTTCGGGTTTGACTCTAAGTAGGTATAATTGTAGTTCTTAGTCTCAGCCATGATACCATTTACTCAGAGGACTTATTTAGCCTTCAAAATTCAGTTTATGACGAAAAATCTTATTTGATATCGATACCAGGAAATCAAAATTTGACCTACATCCATTCATTTTTCTTTCAGTCTATGGTTTCACTTTAATTGGAAACAACTATTGCTTTTTAGTCTTTTGTGCCAACGTCCAAAGAGTCTGAGCTCCAGGACCATGGATTAGTTTTAAAGCTTTCATTACACCTGAGCAATGCTGGGCTATACTGCTAGTTACTAATATTTGTCAGTTATTTTTAATCATTTGTCCCAGTTACATATTCATAGATATACAGATTCACACATACAAACACATTGATATGCAAGAGTATTGGACTCTTATGATTTTTTAATATAATAATTTCTATAATTGCTATTAACCTAAAACTTTAGCTAAATATAGTAATCCTTTAGGAGAGATTATCATGAGAAATAAAGATTTGTTTGTCTACACAAAATTATTAAGAAATATAACAGAATGTAATAAATGAAAGATTTGAAAATATTCTGAAAATATAGATGCAAAAGGAAAAAAAATTGTTATTTGGAAGTTACTTTATTCAAGTTATTAATTTGTAAATTTCTACCAACCAATTACAATGCATCAAGTATCATAGCTGATAACTTAAAACATCTATGTTTTACTGACCAGCATGTGTGAAGGTTTTCTTAATGGTAAATACAAAGGAGCTTACTCAAAAATTTTATGAGATAATAATTGATTATCATAGTCATGGAATGAGATATTAAGAGATCTTGAGTGAGTTCAAAATCCCTATCAATATGATTAAACCTATCATTTGAAAATTAAAGGAACCTGACCACTTATCTGCTGATGTGAATGAGAAACGTGATCTGTTTTTTGAAAAGTAATGTACAAGCCATTCAGATTGAACTTCAGATAGCCAGTGCAGAAGTGAGCAAGGAAACTATTGGCCACTGTGTTTTCCAACTTCAAGAAAGACTTCCTTGCTAAACCCAGATGCATGAAAGCCCATCTACAGTTTGCTCCTCTTCATTTCAAGAAGATACTTGTTCTGGGACAAAATATATGGTCTGACAAGACTAAAAGCAAACTCTACTGTAGAAATGATTTGAGATATATCTGGAGAAAGTAGGATACTTCATATGGTTCTAAAATTACCATCTTGACAGTTAAACATGGCGGGGAAAATAATTTAAGTTTGTTTCTCCTCTAGTGGTGAATATAAAAAGAATATTTGGCAATGCTACTATTGTAAAATATGGGAAAAGAACATTCTTCTATCTGTAAAATTTCTCGATCTATCTGAATTTTTAAAATGAGGAGTTATCATTTTTTACATTCAGACAAATGTCTTCGTCTTTGTTGTTATTATCAAAAAAATTTCAGCCTTTCTTTGTATTTTTTCAACGTGTTAAAAATTCAATACATATTGCAACAAAAACAAGGCTGGCTCCAGACAACATAAAGTTTTTAGATTAGTTAAATTAGTTGTCTGAACAAAACCCTATAGAAAATCTGAGTTCATCAGATGACATCCCTCCAAATTGCATGATCTTAAAATTATTTGTCAGCAGGTGTGAGATAAATTGGTGTTTATTTCTGGAAGAAGCTTATATAAAATTGTTCCAAACATCTGACAGCTATCATATCAAATAATGGATATGCCATTAAATATTGAACTTGATTTATTGAGATATATCCAAAACATTTGTTTGTTACTTTAGTTGGATTTGTTGGTAAATTTATATGTAGATAAACATTTCTTTTTCTCCTTCTACAAAATCTATTTTAAGTACTTACTATCTTTAGCTCTTACTTTAGGTAAGTAGCAATTGTAGAAATTATTATTTTCTTTAAAAATTTTGTGGCTATTCTCTCTCTTTCTCTCACTCATATATATATATATATATATATATATATATATATATATATATATATATATAGCTAAAAGGTGATCAATACAATCTACTTTCAAAAACATAACCAAATAACTACATTAGATTGAGCTCATAAATCAATTTAGAGGTTAGATTCTTCAAGGGAATATTCAACCAACACAATTTAGAAGACAATAGTTGGTTGTTAGATGAATTTGGGTTGAGTATTATAGACAGTAAAATTAAGTCACTTCACAGTTGATGATAATAGAATAAATTTGCATTTATCTTCATAAGTTCTTTGAAAAATGTTTTTGAGTGGTACAGGTTACAACTAAGAAGCTTTAAACTTAGAGGCATATTAATACAAGACCACTCTGATTTACATTTTGAAAATCTAACTTTTACCCACTTTGCCAAAAAAAGGTTTCAAAGACACAAAATTAATAGAATAGCTCTCTAGCATCTCAAGATATTAATGCAATAGGAAACTAGTGGTCTATTATTAAAAGAAATGTACATAAGAATGGAAAACAGTATTCAAACAAGAATGATTTCTGAGAAGCTATAAAAATTGCTGCAAGTAATGTTAAAGTCAAAATCAATAAATAAACAATTGTTGAAGGTTATAGAATGTCAAGAAGCTCATATTAACATGTAAAATAACAAATAATTTTTTCATATATATGGAATATTGTAGTAATCAAATATATGGTTTGTGGCCTATATCATTTAGATTTACTTAAGAAAACATTTATGTTGAACTTTACTTGCATAATAAAAACTGACCCTCCCTCCAATAAAGAAGCAAACAAAAAAAGAAAGAAATTTATTATCAGTCTTTTTAATAAGGATAAATATTATAAGCTAAAACTCATGTATATATTGCTCATATAAATATATTCTGAAAATTTTGCCAACATCGCAATTGGTTGATAAGTTTTATTGTGAAATCATTGACTTAAATAATAGAATATTCTGCAGCGTGGTAATATTATATATAGATTTAGTAATATGATAATATTATATATTGATAGAGCCTAGCTTAATTTTGGCACATGTATGGGCACCCAGTGATAATCAAATTCACTGGTAATTACATGTGTAACCAATTTGCTAATCAACCTACCATAATGAAATATTCAAATATTGTCAATACATTGTTCTCATCTGAATTAACAAAAGGCTGAGAAATTAATAATAGATGACATCATCTGAATACTTGTTCATGTTATTGCTTTCAATATCTTAACCTAATATTTATTCTCATTTTGCTAAATGTCAAGGTTTCATCACTTGGAAGTAAGTGTGTACCGGAGAACATGGGGTGAACATTTTAATCTACAATCTACTTGAGCATCATGACACACTACAATACACACACTCCCATTCTTATACGGATTTATCACTGAATAGATTTCCAATACAAAAAAAATCAATTTTTGATATTTATCTTCATCTTTTTATCATTTCTTCTTTAATCTCATCAATATTATCAATGCATTTTTAGTTTATTAAGTTTCTCTCTTATTCTATGTGCTATGATTCTTCGGAATATGCATGATCACAGCTTCTTTTGTTGTTCTTGGCAATACTTCTACTTTTACAACCAGCCTTTGTGAAATTGGTTCTTCTATATATTTGTTAAAATTACTAAGTAGGTTACTTGTTGCTCTCCTCTGTTTCTTTTGCCTTTGATATGCTCTGTGAATATCATATTCTTCATGCCTTCTTTCCTTATTATGTATCACCCAAATTTATTAAGCATTGAGACATTTTCCTTGACTTTCTTTGGTATAATGCTATTGTTCCTAAAGTTTTTGACTGTGATACAAGTTATCAATGAAATTTTGAACATTGAATACATCCCTAAATTTTAGAACAGATAAAGAATGCTGCACTGGTTTAAAAAAATATTAATTTAATAATATAAAATCTGAAGAACAATTTCCCATTATTTCAACTTTATTACGGTTTTTTGGTTAATAAAGAGACCTGTGGATATGCATTTTGATACACTAGTAAAAATTTCTTGCTTACTTGTTCTGTAAATAGCTATTTTTCTTTAAAAACATCACTTAGGATTTAAAGGTGACAACAACTCTGCAGTAACAATTTTGTTCAGCTTTAGCAATTTGAAATATGGTATGCCTTTGTTATATCATTAAATGCAGAACAGAATTTTTCCCCCAAAAGTTATGTCTTACTGTTGATGATACAGACTATTCTGGATCTACTCATTATTTTCAATATTTTAGATCAGGGATTGGCAACATCTGGACCACATCCAGTTCATGAAGGATTTTTGTCCAGCCTGCAAACTTAACACCTGGACACTAATTATCTAATTAATTTGTGAAGCAAGCAGTAGAAAAATATCAGCTGGCATTAATTGATTTACAATGTGACAAATTTTTTAAGTTAAAATTTAGTTCCAAATCCACTGTTGACTTCTACAAGAAATGCTTTGCCAAGCAGAAAATATGAAATCATACTGAACAATGCAAAAATGAGGGTATCATTTTTTTTGGAAGTACATATGCTTGTGAACAACTTTTTTCAAAACTGAAACTTACTAAAAGTCATTTAAGACTAAGGTTGAGTGATGACCATCTGGATGATGTTTTTGTTCCTGTCATCAACAAATATTTTACCTGATGTGGAAAAGTTCTTGAACAATAAGCAAAAATAAGTGTCTCATTAAATAATTTGCATTTCTAACTGTATTTTGTTTGTAGTAAGGAATTTGCATTTTTGTTGTTTGTGTTGTTATCCTGTTATTCCTTCCTGCAGTAAAATAAGAAACCTTGTTTAAATATTATAACATTAACTTGGTTGATTTTTCTTTAAAGCTCCAGACCAAGGCAGTTTTCTGGATGTAGTGGTCTGAGATCAAGACAATTGACACTATAGGATGTCCCAAAAGTTGCATTACCATTGAAAAACTTTATAAATTTTATATTTAACAAATAAAATAAGTTTCTGTATGTGACAATATATTATTATGAAATTTTATTAGTCGAATTATGGAAGATGATGTCATGCAAATTTCCTCTGATTGCTATTTCACATGCCTACATTTTCTGCCAGTTTTAGTATAAATTTTGAGACACCCATACATTTGATATCATAAAATACTGCATAACTTTCTGGACCACTCTCGCCAAAAGATTATCAACCTCTGATTTAGATTATTGCTCTAAGCCTATTTTATTTCCAGTCAAAAAGAAGATATTTTTCATATTTCACAATAAGTGAAATTTGTATGGGGAGATATCCAATGCTTTGCTCTGACAATTTGTGTGAAATGAATTTACCCATATTAAAAAAAAGAAAAGAACCTTTAGGGAATGTTCATACTTTGCTAAAATATTATAACTGTAGGATGATAAAATTTTTCAGCCAATTCAAACATTGATTAAGTAGGAGAAGGTCATAATCAAAAAGAACTTGTAAGTCATCACTTGCAAATTCTTATGAGCTACTTTTGTGTTATAACCTCAATGTCCCTGGTGTAAAATGAACTGGTAAGTCATTTCACTATTCTACCTTGAATGTCACCATGAACCACAAATGTGAGATGGAGGAGAGTGGTGACCATAATGTTGCAAAATGAGCTAACTGAATAAATGAATAGGTATAAAGGAAGATAATCCATATCACATTCTTCCTTGTTGGTTATTTGTAGGGGGCAAAGTCATTCTACTGAGCCTGTCTCTTGCAGGTCTTTTGATGGCGTTGTGGTGGTTCGCAGTCAACAGCCGCCTCTAGACATTGACTTATCTGAGCTTGTTGTCTCTGGTTTGTTTTGCTTACCTGGTTTTGAAGTATAAACCTTCAACTTGAAGTGTTTACATATTTTTCAATTTGTAAGCTACTCTGCATCTGAAATTGAAAGAGCAGTGTCCATTTCAGAGTGAACTCACTTTTTAGATGCCAACTCCTTGTCAGAACTAAAGTCATGTTGGTCTATTTGTTCTGGTAGAGACTCCACATTTGATTTCTCTAGAGGGTTTACACCTGCAGAGGCCAAATCCTTTAATGACACAGTATCTTGTCTCTTAAGTGCTGGACGAATGCATAATTCAGGTTTACCTGTATGAATTTGATTTCATTTATTAGTGAATCATTTTTACTGTGTCAAATGTGGTGTCTCAGAAGAACTGTACCAGGTTGAGACAGCCATGAGGTGAGTGAGATTCCTTATCAATTTCTATGTTAGAATGGTAGAAATCTTTTGTGAGGTGTTGCATTCACTGTGGTGCACAGCAGTGTTTGAATAGCATCCAGAAATTCTGGGATGATGTCTTCCTAATTAGTGATCAGCCAACTGAATGGTTTTGCAAATAATGCCATTGTATTTTTACACTGTCCACTGGCATGGAGTTATATGGTATAGTCCAACTTACAGCAGACCTTTGTCCATGGAGAAATTGCCTACATTGTTCTGACATGAATTATGTTCTTCAGTCTAAATGGATATATACTTGGGCTCTAAAAATGCATGCAGACATTTTAATTAATGACTTTGTAGATATAGCTGTGCTAGGTTATGCAAATGGAAATTATGAATATATATTGATTATAGTAAGCAGGCTTCAGCTTCTTATTTTCAATTCTAGGGGACCTTTGGGGTCCACTTTTAACCTTTCAAAGGATTGAGTAGCTTTTATAGACTCCTGGTGCTAGCCAGTAAAATCGTGGCTTGTGTTCAGTGCAGATTCAGATGTTATAATGAGTGTTATCTACTCAACAGAATAAGACAAACCCCAGTTTCATGCTATGTGTGTCATTCTAGTTATGCCTGGGTGTCAGGAACCAACAGCTTGTGCAGAGGTTTTAATTGCTCAGTGTCTGGCTTCATATTCCCTTCACTCACAGTGTACCCTAATTGACTGAGTGTTTTCAATCCAATGAAACATTTGTTAACAGTCACCTGAACTTTTCATCTTTGCAATCATGGTTTAGTCTACAGACTGTTACATTATCAATGTAGCCAAATATGTCCTTCAGTTTTTCTGTGCTTAGAAAATGTCTCAGTAATTCTTTTAAAATTTGACACAAAATTAATCACACCAAATGAAATCCATCAAAAATGCTACAAATGGCCATTTGCATCTAAGGCTGTATAGGATCAATCCTCTGGTTTGATTTTTACTTGTTGGGACATGCTCTGGAGATACAAGGTACTATAAATGCAACATTTAGAAATTTTACTCATCATCTCATTAATGTGAGGCAGTAAATATGCATTGAAGTGGGTGAACCTGTTGTCCAGGAGTAGTCTATTACTAATCTAATTTTGTGGATCTCAGAAGTTATGAATATCTGTGCCCTTCACGGTGATTTGTTTGATTCAATAACTCCCTCCCCAAACATTCTCATTACTTGTCATTTGTCATTGTGTGAGTACTGTCTAGATTTTACTACTATAGGTTTGCAGTCTGGCATTAGGTTGTTAAAAGTGAACAGTGATTGCTGCTAGTCTGCAGATTTTTAAAGTTGGTTCAGGTATTCCAAAAGGGATTATGATACTAGAATGCTGGCATAAGAAGTCACACCCTAGTATCATGCTAGTATTCATTACTGATAGTTTTGTGCAAATGTAGGAATCATTTTTTATCTGAAGTTTAACCAGGCTGTACCCAATTAATTAGGTGCATAAAGAAATGTTTGCCATAGTTACGTTATCAAAGTAAGGAAAGATCTGCCACTTATTAGCTTTCATCATGTTTGAATCAATGTAACTTGCAGAACTACTCGTGTCAATAAGAATGTCCACAGGTATGTTGTTTATTTAAATTTTTAGGATGGTTTTTGAAGCCAGTCTGGAGAAGCAGCAGTTATAACAGAAGTAATAAAGTGACACTTTGTTGAAGCGTGTGAAAACTGACATACTTAAAATAATGTCAGAGTTTCTAACATTTGTGACAGGAATATGGTGGAAGAAAAAGAGTCTACAAAAGAAGCATTTTTTGTTGAGACTGCCAAGATTGGTTGCTCAGAGGTAGAACCTTGGTTACAAGAAGATGCTGAAGACAATAATGAAAAGTCAGAAGAACTGTGAGATGTCTGAAATACACCAAAGGTAGGTAAGAAGAAAACAGACTGTCTCTGGGTAACTTCTAAATTATTTAGTCTCATAGGCATTTCTTAACATTATGGTTTTTTTGGGTTTTTTTCCAAAGAGTTTTTGCTTCATTTAAACATTTTGGAGGCCATTCTTAAAGGAGGTAATTCTAAGTTCATTCCAGGCTTCTTCTGCATTCATTGCTTTAAAGTTGCAGTTTTTGCTTAGTGTTCTCAATTCAGTTAGATAGTACTCTAGTGATTTACCATCTTCCTGTTTTTGAGTGTGTTAGGGTGCCGCTCCTATTTGACTACAAATGGACTGTTCCCATTGCTATATATAGCAATGGTGGATTCTCTAAAAGAGAGTCATAGAGAGTCACTTGAGAGTCTCTAATGAGTTACTGAAGAGTCAGTGCAAGTCAGTGAAGAGTTAGTCACACTTCCGGTGGCGTACCGGAAGTAATCACGTATACACACGTCTTACGACGGATTGGACTCTTGTATCTTTCTATTGTAAATATTACTAATCACTTCTGTACATACTAACCGTCTTTCCACAGAATACAACTTATATTCTGATTCTGTTGTTGAGTTATTCATTTATACTTGGCGACATAACAGAGTGGCAAGTAGATGTCAAGCAAAATCCTTGTTTTTAGACTTGACGAAAATTGTGTGCAGCAAGTTTATAGCTTCCTTATAAGAAGTCTGAAATTATTCTATAGAAAGTGGGGAACAGATAGTCTGTTATCAGCCTTGTCTTGTTTATTTGTCAGTAGGGGTACTCTAATGGTTTCTTTGAAATTTTTTATTGTTAAATGCAGTGGGTCTAATGCTCAGCAGCTGTGGTATGGTCAGGGTCAACCTTTCAGATCTCATGCAATGTTCCATGTTGAAGATTTCTAAGTTGAATAAATTGTAGTGAGAAAAAGAATGCAGGTGTAACTTAACTAAAGCTTTATTCAATTTAGAATAGTGTGTATCCTACTGGACTTATTTAAATACAGAATACATATAAAGGAAGATAGTCAATATCAAAATGCATCAATGAAATATATGCAGATTGTCTGTAATGGCCAGTGATGTTCTCTCTTGTGGTAACAGTAGGAAATACTGTTTGGATCAAGTCACTGGATCTAATCAACACTTTTATCCACTAGGCCATGTGTTATTGAGGAAATGTAAATATGGCAATAAACATGAGGACAACTGTCTGAACAATGTAAATGATGTAAATACTACCTCATCTCAGAAGTAAAGACAAATATCAAAATAACTATTTTGAATCTAACTTTTTGTGTTTATAAATAAGCAATTGTTTTAGATAAAAGTGGATAAAAGTGTTGGTTAGATCCAGTGACTTGACCCAAAGAGTTGTGAGTTCATTACCTGGCTACAGCAGTGGTGAACAAATAACTTAGAGAGTTGAGTTAAAAGGAGATAACTAAGAGATCCAGGAGTATCATGGCTCATGGATCAAGAACAATATACCCTAATGATTGAAATAAAGGGTACAGTTCAAAATTCCAATCACCTGAAGAAGGCCGAAGCATTCAATAGCCAAAATGTCATGAATATGGCAATAAAGATGAAGACAACAGTAAATAAAGTAAAATTGTTTTTAGCCAATGAATTTTGGATAAAATGTTCAGGGCATATATTTATTTGATAAATGTCATGTTAATTTTCAGCTTATAATATGTTTTTTATTAGATATTTGAAGTAACATATTTAGTAGTGTGTGATTTTATTATGCTACTTGAGTTGTTCATAATATTGTGAATAAATATAATAGTATAGTTATTGATATTTACTTTTGAATTTCAGATATACAGAGAATGTCATTGATTGTAAGAAAAAAAGAAATTAAAAAAAGATATTGTGAAGTAATTGAGTGAAAGAAGCACAATGTTGGAAATTATGAAAAGTTAAACAGATCATAGAGTAATCAAAAAAGAAATTAAAAACCTTGACAAAATAAGAACTAAGTTGGGTGAAGCACAAGAAACCTGGTTGATGAATGTAGAGTTATGTTAGATGGACCTAATGGCTGGGCTAGAGTTTAGGCCCTTCATAGAAATAATCCACCAACATGATTTAGAAGACAACAGTAGAAAGATAGGGCAATATTTTTAGCTAGTATTCAGTCAGTTAAGTGTTATATATAATACATACTTGGACGATCATGACATGACTGACAAGGTAGAAGATTTCCCTGCAGTAGGTTGCCATTTCTTTCTGTGGTAGACTAGTTACCAACCAAGATTATAGAACCTAATCTATTCTCCTATTCAACCCATAGCTGGAGGGAGAAGAGATGGATTAATATCTTTCCCAAGTGTATTTGCATGTAAATGAATGCAACAAATTGACTGGAATTTGAACTCGGCTCTCCATTCAGAGCTGATATCCATTGCACCACAATGCACATAGTATTAGTTTCATTATAGGTCCTTTCAAAGTTGATGATAATGCCAAGATAAATGCAGAGGATTATATTATTGTCTTGAATAAGATTTTTCTTGAGTGGTACAAATCACAACCAAACAACTGTAAGCAATAAAATCAAGATGATCTTCCTTTCATAGCCCATGTCTTTAGAATTTATTTATAAATAAAAATTTATGTTGAACTTAGTTTATTTGCATAATAAAACCTGACACCTTTTCTGTATTTTTTTAAAAGTAAGTATAGATATCATAAGATGAAACTCAATATACTGTTCATATAAATATATTGTTAATGCTTTACCAACATCAGTGGTGGTTATTCTTGATTTTATTATGAAAGCATTGCTTTGAATAATAAGATCTGACATATTGTATTTATTTGTTCTTAATTTCAGGTGCTTTTTATTGCCACTGTCAAATGATCAATTTATGAACATTACCAAATACCATGAATCAGAAATAAAGAATAAACCTTTGGTAAAACTTGAATTTTTATTCCTTATTTTTATTGGCTATAAAAGTCAGTAGCTTTAGTCATTCCAACCTGATCATATAGCTATACTCTTTATTTTCTGTAATGGTAAAAATGATAGTAGCATATCAGACATTCTGAGAAAATAAGGAATATATATTGTTATATACAGCAAGAGTGTGTTGAGATTAGGGGAAACACCTAACCAATTGTTCTCCCAGCAACTATGAAGATAATAGGCAAAAATAAAAATAAAACAGGAGATAAAATTAACACTGCCTCGGAAACTACCACATCTTTAAGAACAAAATGCCTACTGGACTGACTTCACAAAACACAAGTCTTGCCAAGTGCTAATTGCTGGTTTTCATGTTGCTTTTATTAGCATGAGGCATCTTATAAAGACAAATCTTGATCAGTTGCAGAGAGACTCATATCTAGACATGCCAAGATGTCCTGTAGCTAATGGGGAAAATCTGCATGTAACTAGTGTTGGCAAATATGTCTACACATGATCCAGGGCCTCTTTTGCATCTGTACTGATGTGCATTTGATACAATATAACTGTGTGGTTATATTTTAATTTCTACAGCCAGTAGTCTTCATAGCCTAATCAGGAAGGCAGATGTCATGATAAAGCAAGTTCGCAAAAAAAATAGATGCAAATTTGAGTTTTGGCAAAAGCTCATTTTTTATTTTCTTTCCACAATACTTTCTCTTGATCATGAACTTTTTATGTAAATGTTGTAATAAAAAGTAAATAAAATTAAGATGAAAGAAATGCCAATAACAAATTAATAATAACTGACAATACTTCGTCTATACGTTTGAGCATTACAACTGAATGCTAACTTATTTTAACTATTGTATACCAGAAATTTCCTGTCATATGATAGTGTTGTAGTATTAAGATTTTGTCCTTGGCATGACATTAAACTGCAACCAGTGGTAAGGCTCTGGTCCGAGAGTTATAGAGTTTTGGGAAGAGTGGAGTGACTCTTTAATTACCATTGCTCCCAGGTTCACTCTGTCCCGGGGTGATAGTACCTGTTTAGGGAGCCAACTACGGGTTAAATAGCTATTTCATACCAGGAGCAGATGAAGATTGACAGCCTTGGCAGGTAGTCCATCTAGGACAAGGACAGTTTGATGTAAAACCTACAACCCAAGGACCTTGCTGTCACTGTCACAGCTTGCTAGGCCATGATAGAGGAACCATGAATATAAAGGGTAGGGCCACTACTGTGAACACTGCACTCCACCTAAAAACTTCATTGCACTTGTCCATGTTCGCAACGCCAATAACTCTTCCAAGCTCTGTAGCAATAGAAAAGGAGCAAAATGGTAGGTGAAAGATGTCACTGGAAGCCACAGTTCCAATCCTGCATGCAGGCAGTTCAGGATATTGGTCCTCTGATGTCAACCTAAAATGACAGCATCACTCAGGAACACACTGAATGACCAAGCAGCCCTCTTTAAACTACTGCACTGCTTGTTCCACAAGGAGAAGGGCCTAGAAAAGTTGGCCTAACCAAAGCTTGTCTCTCATCCCCCACTTGGCTTGCTGTGGTAAATGAGCATCTTCTCAAGCGATCAAACAACATCAAAATGAGGAAGATACATACAGACTTCCAAGGATGCAAAAACATGCTGGAGCATCAAAACCATGCTTGATGCAACTCACAGCAACTGACCTGAATGTCCCTCAGCTCTGATTGCACATGAACTGTCCAGGTTAAATGTTGACATTGCTGCCTTTAGTAAGGTCCACTTCCCAGGAGAAGGCAGTCTCCAAGAGCATGACACTAGATACACCTTCTTTTGGTCAGGGAAACCTGCAAAAGAAGGTCGTCTATCAGGTATCGACTTCATGGTCAGGACCTCCATTGTCTCCGGGCTGGAAAATCTGCCAACCGGTCATTCTGACTGCATGATGTCCATGTGCCTCCCTCTGAAGAACAACCAGTATGCCATGCTTTTCAGTGTGAATACTCTAACTCTTCAAGCTAAACACGCAGAAAAAGATAAGTTCTACTCAAAGCTTTGCAATCATCTTTAAAGCATCTCGGCAGACAAAACATTGATAATCCTTGGCAATTTCAATGCCAGAGTGGGTCAAGATGCAGATACCTAGAAAGGAGTACTTGGCAGACATGGCATTGGTAACTGCAATGACAACAGGTGCTTGCTGCTGGAGCTTTTCACTGAGCAGCAACTTGTCATCACTAACACCATCTTCCAGCAAAAGAACAGTCTTAAAACATACTAGATGCATCCTCGGTCTAAACATTGGCACCTTATAGACTATGTTCTTGTGTACCAGTGAAACCTCAAAGACATCCTTCACCCCAAGGTGATGCCCAGTGCAGAATACCACACCGACCATCACCTAGAGCACTGCAAACTGAGACTGCACTTCAAACCTAAAGAAGAGAGCCTCCCCACCCCCCCAAAAACGTTTAATCTGAACAAGCTTCAGTCAGCTTAAGTGAAAGCTGAATTTCAAGCAGGCCTACAGTCCAAGCTTGAAAACAGCAACTGCCCAGAAGACCCCTCTCCTGGAGCACTCTAGGATCAATTTAAGACTGCCATCCTGCAAACATCTGTAGAGTTTCTGGGGTTTGCCATCAAGAAAAACAAAGACTGGTTCAATGAGAATAATCAAGAGATTCAGGAACTGCTGATGAAGAAGAGATCAGCCTACCAGGCTAACTTGACTCAGCCATCATGTCATGTGAGGAAAGCTGCCTTTCATCTCATTTGCAGCAACCTCCAGCGCAAGCTTCAAGAGATCCAAAATGAATGGTAGACTAATCTTGCAGAGAGGACTCAACTATATGCAGACCTAGGAATCTTTTATGAAACACTGAAGGTTGTGTATGCTCTGACTCACCAGTGTGGATAGACAGGTACGCTTCACTGACAAGGCCTCTATCCTGAGCCATTGGTCTGAGCACTTCCAGGTCTTTTTCAGCACTGATCAAGTCGTCCAGGACCCAGTAGTTCTCTGCATCCCTCAACAACCAGTCAAATGAATTGCCCTCTATGGAAGAAATTATCAAAGCCACAGAGTAGTTGAGGAGTGGCAAGGCAGTGAGAGTTGATGGGATTCCACCAGAGATCTGGAAAGATGAAGGACCAGCATTAGACAGCAAGCTCTACGAACTCCTTGTTTGTTGTTGGGAGCAGGGCAAGCTTCCATGTAATCTCCACAGTGTAGTCATCATCACCTTGTACAAAAACAAGGGAGAAAAGTCAGATTGCTCGAACTACTGGGGAATCACTTTGTTTTCCATCACAGGAAAAATCCTTGTTCAAGTACTCCTGAACAGATTAGTACCCACAATCACAGAAGACCACCTACCAGAAACCTAGTGTGGCTTCAGAGCCAACAGGAGCATCACAGACGTTGTGTTTGTCCTCAGTCATGCTAGGAGCTGAACAAAGAACTGTATGTAAGGTTTGTGGATCTAACCAAAGCATTTGACACAGTGAGCAGAAAGGGACTGTGGATGATCATGGACTGCCTCAGCTGCCCCCCTCCCCCAAAGTTCTTCAGCATGGTCATTCAAGTCAGGTCAAACAATGACCTCTTTGGATCCTTCCCCATCATTAACTGCATGAAACAGTTCACTTACCTGGGGTGTACCATCACATTTGATGCCAAGATCAGCAGGCAAATAAAAAACAGACTGGCCAAGGCAAACAGCACTTTTGGCAGACACTTCAAAAGAGTCTGGAACAGCAAGCATTTGAAGAAGAGTACTAAGACCAATGTCTATAGAGCTGTTGTACTCACCACCCTGCTGTATGGCTCTCAGTCATGGGTAACCTACTGCCATTACCTACAACTTCTTGTGCACCTCCATCAGCATTGTCACTGCACCATTCTCAACATTCAATGAGTGACTATGTCACCAACGTTGGGGTCCTTGAACAGGTGGAAATCATTAGCACTGAGACCATGTTGCTCAAGTCATAGCAACACTAGGTAGGGCATGTCTCCAGAATAGGGGATCATTGCCTGCCCAAGATAGCCTTGTATGGCAAACTCTCCACTGGTCACCGGGACAGAGGAGTACTAAAGAAACGCCATAAAGACTCCCTCAAGAACTTTCTCAGTACCTACCACATTGACCGCCACCAGTGGTTGACACTTGTTGCTGACCATCAGGCCTGTCACTATACTGTTCACTAGGCTTTCTCCACCTTTGAGGACTCTCACAGGGCCAACCTGGAGGAGAAACACTGTGGGAAGAAAGTCTGGGAAACCTCAGCAACCATACCATACCAGACATTTAATTGCAGTTGCTGCAGCCAGACCTGCCTATCCCACATTGGCCTAGTTGGACATTAGCATGCCTGCAGTCAATGTGGACTGCTTCCTTCATAAATCTTTGTTTACAAAGCCAAGGAGGGAGAGAGAGAGAGAGAGAGAGAGAGAGAGAGAGAGAGATTATACTTTTGCTGTTTAGGATATCAGGGGGTTTTTTTTTGTTATACTTCAGCTGTCTTATAAGATGCTTGTAAAATGAAATAGGCTTTTATGAAATATAACTAAAGAAAACTGAAAACACTAACATGTTTTGTGTAATTGGTTTTTATAGATAAAATTGGAATTATTTTTCATATATAAGCCAAAATACATTGACATCTTCTTTTAATATTTTATTTCACTGACTGCTATAGTCAGACATTTGATATGCCATATAAAGCTTTTTTGATGATTCAGTTTTATTAATGCCTTCCTTAAGGTTGATATGAAACAAAACATATAAACTCCCTGGCCTATAACAGGATTAAAGAAAAGAAAAACAACACTTCAAATATTACTTCTATGTACAATATGTTGGTATTAGGGATGAGAACCTGAACAACAATGATGGTTCTAGTTTTGTAGGTATGGGTATTACAATTGCAATTAAAAAATCCCCCTATGTTTAGGTAACATTTAATAAAATTCTAGACTTGAGAATAATTTAAACATATATCTGTCTTGGCTATTTTTATGAGTAAGCATAGTTATTGTTTACACTATTTTCATTGTTCAGGCTATTGTCCTTATCATTATTGCCATAATTACAATGTATGCTTCAGCCCTCTTTATGGGATATATGTTAGAATTTTGAATCAAACCTTTTATTTTATCCACTAGGATAGATTGTTCTAGTTCCATGTGCCATGCCTTTTCTGGATATTTCAATTTCAGTTATTTCCCTTTAGTAAATCAACTAAGTTCAACTCTTTGGGTCAAGTCACTTCAACCAACGATTTTATCCACTAGGCAATGTGTTCTTGGTGACAATAAAAAAGATGACAATAGTCTGAACAATGTAAATGTGTATAGTTACAATACCTCATCTCAGAAATATAGACAAATATTGAAGCATATTTATTGCTGGAACAAAATAAATGGCCATTTATTTATTGCATTAGTGCAATCAGGTTTTTCACATTGCATATATCATTTTAAAGTTCTGCCTCTGCTCTTTTGTGGGTTGTTTGAATTTTTTCATTACTTTCACTTTTTTGCATTTTTATGAGGTATCAAAGCAAAGATGAGTAGATATAATTTTCAAGGCAGTATCAAACTCTGCCATTGAACTGAAGACACCAGCAATATCAAGTGTGCTTGATGATTAGAGTCAGTTTCAGAATAAACTCTGCATTGTTGGTCCAAAAATTTGATTCTTGTAATCAACACTCCAATGTTACATTCTATGCAGTAAAGATACTAATGTTAATTTCTCTAGAGTCAAGAATCTAGTGTTTGTTTCTACAACATCAAGCATCCAATGCTATTTTTTTAGTGAAGCAAGAATCTAATGTTTTAAAACATTGACCCAGTTGCATGGTAGTATCACTTTGATGCTTATTGATTTTTTAACAGTGAATGTAGTTCACAATGCACAACCTTAATATATGTCATCAGTTTTATCTTCAGGAAAATAAACTTTTAAAATATAATGAAAATAATGTCTGCTTGTAAATAGAAAATGATTTAAAAAAATGACAACACTTTACTACTTAATTCTACTAAATACAGAGAGAGTGGGAAGAGGTAAAGCAGTTTTGGTTAAATGAAAGGTGAAAAGAAATACTTTGTGTGTGTGTGTATGGGTAGCGGTGTTTATATCATATGGCAGAGGTGAAGCAGTTACGTTTAAGAGATATTTTAAATTTAATTAGGAATTAAATAATTTTTTATATCAAAATTGAAACATTTATATCTTCCCACTTAGGCAGAACATAGTGCATGGCTTTCTTTTATACATGAATCCCATGCACAATGTTGGAATGATGGATAAAAATTAAATTTGGTTCCTTTAGCCTTGCTTTCCAGTATGCTGCAGGCATCAGGAGAATACTCTTGCTTACTCTTGTTAGTGCAACTGGGAGATGTAAAAAAAATCAGATCCTCACCTAATATGTTGCATTCACTTTCACATTAAAATCCTTAGCAAAGGTATGAATCTGTCTCTTCTTCCCCTCTTAGATGTGGGTTAAATAGCAGAGTAAACCGGACTCTATAGCCTGGTAGCCAGTCCAGTCCAGTCAAAAAACTACTATGAATTAAAAACCATAAGGAAATTAACAGAAAACCACCATCTTTCCGAAAAGGTCATGGCGATTCACAGATAAGGAATCTGCATAGAGTCATGACTGCCTGTCCTGAAGGGACAAGGCATTTAAAAGAAAATTATCAAGAGAAAAATATTTCAGATATCCATCACTTACAGGTATCTCAACTTTAAATTAATTGAATTGTATTTGTTTCCAATTCTTTCTACAATGTTTTTGCATTTTATTTTTCTTTATCACTGAAGATCTTTCTGCTTCAACCTAAATTTCAAATTAGTGAAAATAAGAGGAAATACAAGTCTATTGAAATTTATAATTTGTATTATGTCGAAGAAGAAGCAGTTTAAAACTCAATTTATAAAATAGTATCTTCAGAATTTTTGTCGGTGGAGCCGGATTTGTTGAAATAAGATATATTTAGAATAACTACAGCCCTGAAATAATATCAAACTTAGTTTTGCTTGGTGAATTTTGATCTGTGTCAAATTTTTTTTTCTTTTTTTGTCATGTTCCTCATATTCATTTAAGAAATTTAAGATTGATTTTATGGTAGATTAACTTGTATTAGGTATGTCAATACCAGTAATGATGTCTGCATGACAAATTTTTTTTTTAAATGTTCTTATCTATCCTCTTTCTTGAGAAATTTCTCCTTATAAAAGTTGTTTTTTCTACATTTTCTGGTTTAATAATGTTCCTTTATAAATTTTAATTTTTTTCTAAAAAGGAACAATTAATAATTTACTATTTTGGTTCTTTACTAAGCATATGTCAGCTTCTAAATTTAGGAATAAATTATTATCTGATTTATTTTTGTCTTCTTTTTTTTCCCTGTCATTTGTTAAAATAAATATTAGTAATAATTGTGTCATGATAATTATCTTTATCACTATATTTTCACTATATCTTCTAAAAATCATAAAGAGAATGGGATAAAATATAGTTCCAATGAACTTTGTTCTAGAACTCTATTTGAACTGGTGCAACACCTATTCTATTCACACTTTATTTACTTTATTAATTTACCTTGCTTTCACTAAATGTTTTCAGTTAATTTTTATATCAATGTTTTAAAATTCAGGCATGCTGGATTTATTGTTGAAACTAATTTTATATCTTTTTAATTAGATCTTTATTCCTATTATAATTCATCAAAATAGCTGAATGTAACTACCACTTCTACTCTAACAGTTTCTTTTCTCACTTTCCTGTTTGTGGAACTCCCTTCTGTTTGCTTGCTTACCTGATAGCTACAATCTCCAAAAGATTAAATGTGACATCAATTGCCATCTTCTATCTCCTTGATTCCTATTCTTCTCTTACCCTTTCTTGGACATTCCTTGTACCTTGTTTTTTTTTTCCTCTCACTGTAACCCCATGTGTACCAGTGGTGGTCCTGACTTGCTTGGGATGAAATGATTATATATATAAAAAAAAAATGAACATTGCATAAAAACCAAATGCAATAAATACTTTTACCATTTTTATATACTGTGATTTCTTATTAGATTGATGTTTGCTTCCCAAGTGAATGAACTTGATCCTCACTGAGTGCTCCAAAAATCAGTTTTCAGGCTTAATTTAACTTTGCTCAGTAAATGTCCTTCTCTATAATTTATCAACTATACCATTTCTTTCCTCATAAACTCACAGCTAAGATGGCTCACAGCCATATCACAGTGAAACACCAGTTCTCATACAATCACTGAAGTTAAGCAACATCGAGCTTTGTCAGTACCTAGATGAGTGACTGCTTGGAGATACCAGGTGCTGTAAGCTTGGATGTTTGGGTACTGTCATGGATAGTGGATCAGAATTTGAAATTGGAAAGCTGAGTTTGAATTCCAGTTAGGTTCATTATATTCACTTACATACAAATGCCCTTGGGAAAGGTATGAATACACTTCTTTTCCTTCTAGCTATGGGTTAATTGTTAGAACTTGTGTCATTAAAATCATTATTATCTCAAAAAATTCTTACAATCTAAAATTAAAGTAACCTGCAAACGGTTGATAAGCCAGAAAAAACAAATCAATTAATCACAGCTAAGATACTTGACTATCAGAATTACATCTAACTTCACAAATACCTTTATTACTTATCTTTATAAGGTGCAAGAGGTTATTGAGTGTGCAAGACTAATTATCAATTAAGGTCTGTGCATGTTGTGGGGAGGGATGACTTAAATGTAACTAAAATAAAAGTTACACCTGTTGATGCAAGACAGCAAGAGTTATAGGTAGGCTTATTGAAAGAATCAGGCATTGTCCCATCATATTCAGTGGAGCCAGGTCTGATGATCATGCTAGCCAGAGAAATTTGAACATAGCATGTCAAGTAAATGGGTATCATATTGTTGGGCATTATCCTGCAAGAACAGCTCATTGAATTTCTGTTGAAAGAATGGCAGCAGAAAATGTTGAATAGCATCCTAAACATACATCACCAAAAGTGAGTGAGAATTGTAACTTATGGCATCCCAGAAAATAATTACAGGAATTGGGCCTGTGTTTCTTGTACAAATGCGCTACAACCATCACTTGCATGAAAACAGAATCTGCTCTTATTTCTAAACATTATAGAGTGATATTTGGTTTCTCCAGGTGACTCTCTGGAGATGTACACAACAGTATTGTGGTATAAGTTGAAGTCTGGTTAGAAGCACATGTATCCATTGTCTTATTGCAAGTAAGTCATTCCCTGTAGGCCATGCTAACAGTCTTAGGGCCATATTTGTTCTGATCTATGCTGTGGATGTGATGCAGTCTGCTATTGCTACTCTTATAATGTATTGATTGTGGTAAACATCTGTAATATGTCTAAAACCTGTTCTATGAGTGTAGGAATGTTCATTTGATCACTATATATATATATATATATATAGAGAGAGAGAGAGAGAGAGATAACTGTAAAGATAGGATTTAAATATTTTAAAATTAATTATAAAAAATTTTGATAAATTTGTGAAGAATACATTATTTAATAAAACAGATATTTTAGATAGATATATAAAGAGATGTAGATATAAAGATTCCCTAAGTTTAGTTTTTTACAACTGTATTGCACTTGTTTTTTATCATTTCATCCTAAACAAGGCAATAAAGCCACTAAGATGCAAGGGTTCATTAAGTGTGAATAATATAAAAAAAGAAAATCATTATTAAGGAGAGAGAACAATAAAAGAACAGGAATTAAGAAAAAAGAAGATAAAGATTGACATTGCATTTAAATTAAATTTAATTAAATTAATTTAATTAAAAAGCAAGAAACCAAAAGAGAGTTCTACAAGTGAGAAATGAAAGAGATCAGTAGCATTATTTTGTAGTTTTATTATACATTTTTTTTTCTTTCTTTTTTTACCAAGTAAATATTGGCTCCTATTTGAAGCAATTATCAATGTCATCAATTGACAGTTGTATGTGATACACATGTTTAGATTAAAAGTATACTCTTAGTTGCCAACCCAGTCCCTTTGTTAATTTTTTTTTTCTACCCACCCATGAAGTTTGTTAGGACACTCTACTTATTAATTTTTGGCTATTCACAGTCACCTTTTCTTTTGAAATATACTTTAATAGGAAACTATTACACTGTAAACTTCCTTTTAATTATCTTGTGGGTTCAATTCATTTAAATTATAATTTTTTTAAATTTTACAAAGATTTAAAAGACATCTAGCACAATGATCCTAATTTGCAGAAAACTGTAAAACTTTTTGAAAGTTATATTCTGAACAAACAAGTGACCGAGATAATGAAACCAACAACAAAAAATAAGTTCCAACACTTTGGTTGATAGAGAAAAGTAATCATTTTTAATGTATACAAACCTATGTGTAACTGTTTTTTAGACATACACTGTAGATATAAAACTTGTTATAATCCTTTCACAACAATTCCATTTATTGGAAACCTCTTCCCATTTATTAAATTTTTCTTAGTGTTTTCCAAATCCTTCCCTGTTAATATCTCTATTTATTACATTTTTTTATTCAAATGATACCATGGAATTCAGGCATTCTCTTACAGAAAAAGAAATTTTATTAGCTGACTATAAAATGTAGCATCTCAATGCTTGAAGTAGAACAAAACTGAAGACAGACAGAGATCTTCCACGACCTCTGACAACTACATAGAAATCCAAAATAACTTTTCTGCAAGAATGCAAAAGGAACACTTTATTCAAAATCTTTCCCTCAAAAATGCTGAACTACCAAGGAAACACATATATTCCAATTTCCTTTAGCAATTTTATCAATCTCTCCAATTACCAACTTTCCAAACAGCAAAAGTGTACTGAACAGCTATCTGGACTACAATTTTGACAGCAACACAAAAATGTCAAAAATTGAAATTCTATACAAAGAACTCGACAATGACAGGCTAATAAACATTTCACAAGTTACCCTTTGCTTAAGACCAAAAGCATAAAAAGTAGATATAATTACAGGAAATGAACCCTGCTCTTAACCCAAGACAAGCTTATAAAAAAATTTAAGACAATACTTATTTAGCTTTGGCTGGGTACTTTCAAAATAATATTAAGCTACCCCTGCCTACCAAATCATTGCCTGGCACATGAGGCATTCACTAGGAAGGAAGTACTGATGGGGCTTAAGCAAATCCCCACCCCGGCATTATAATCATTAAACTCACTTAAAACTGACCTTGTGTCACATTTGGCATTGATGTATGTGCACTGAAAAATCCACTTATACAAGACATTGTAATTTGAAAAAAGGAAAAAGTTCTAACATTTTTGTTATTTTAAACAGGACTGATTATGCTTAAAATTGAGATGCTATACTTGATAACAAAACTTACTTTGAAAACTTGAAAACACCACTATTCTCCTCATGGCACAGATAAATAAACTTATTGCAGCCAACAATACCAAAATCAAATAAAAATCCACAAGTATATGAATGAGAATTACCTCAGCTATTTATTTGGGAATATACAAACATGTAAAACTGTTTCAACTCTATATCCTAGAATTTCACAAATTATTTTTCTATTATATTACTTATATAAAACTTTAAACTAATTGATTTTACTGAATCTATCAAATTAATTTCATGTTATTTTCATTCATGAATTTCTTCAAATACCACCCAAGATTTTTCACACATATGTTTAAAAATAGTGCTTCATTTTAATACATATGACATGCGTATTAATATGCATAAATACTTGTAAATAGACAAATATTTCTATGCATGCATACACATACAAAATATTCCGCACACATACATTTGAAAATAATTATCTATTGCATTAATACACATGACACATAACTGACCAATAAGAATCAACCCCAAATCACAACATACCAGTATAGTGTCTCTTTGTAAAAGTTTTTCATTTTTACCTAAATCTCTGAAGAAGCTTTTATAAAAGTGAAACATGTTAGATTGAAATATGTTTCCTACTTTGTTCTTTACTATATTCTATCATCACAAGTACCTTCATTATGATCATTATGGTAACTGACTGACAACACAGCTATGAGATCACCTTCTGGTCCTACTTTATCTAATTTTTGCATAGCTCTCTTAAACAACATTTTTAACTAAGTTGCCAAATCTATGATATATGTTTGATATATTGATGACATATATTAATGAAAAATGTAGATGAAATTTTAAAAAAGTTTTTCTTTACTAATAGAATCCCTTCCTAAATGTTTTAGTAGATTTTAATAATTGCAATATTACTTCACTTCACAATATAAAAAAATTGCATGCAAAAAATTATTGGCTATTCAATTGGCAAAGTGAATATTTTCACAGAGATTTAACTAACTTTTATAAGGAATTTCTTCTTTGACATTATTTTATAAAGAATTGTGCTAATTAAAATGAACACATCTCAACCGCACTTTCTCAAACTGTTGTTGCTAAGGAGCAAATAAATTAACTTTCAAATTTTTAGAAAAATAGCATAAACAACCTTCCTATAAACAAAAATAAAAAAAATGATTAGCTTATTCTGCTGTAACCAGGTGCGCCCATCTATAAACAGAAAAAGTCATTAAAACATAATTTGCCAGTACACATCACTTAATGATTATAAATAATAACCTAAGATTTCTCATTTATTATAAAATTTTAAAATATCTAACCTAATCATTACCAATATTATGAACTTCAAAAATCTTAAAAAATAATGTTTATGAATACTTGCCTCCTTTGGGAAAATGTATCTTTAACACTAAGAGTCAAAAGCCAAGGTTAAATTCTAATAATTGGTTACATAACCACCACACTCTTTCATAGGTTAACTTGCCACTTATCAATCATCCCATTACAAGTTACTGAAATATTACTATTAGCATAATACAAATATTAGTTGATAATACTAAAATATAACATATTGACTGTAAAGAAAAACTCAAAATATTCAAAGATATCATAATACAGAAGAAATAACTCACATTAGACACATCTTTCAACATGGACGATAGCATTTTAAAATGTGTATCTGTCTGTCTGTCTGTCTCTCTCTCTCACTATATATATATATATATATATATATATATATATCACAATACTGAGAATCAAGATATTCAATAGCTAAGGGAACAAACAAATTTATATAAATTAGATAAGCAGTGTGAACAGTGGAATCAACACTGCCTGTTAAGTATCATTTTCATGCTTTAATGTGAACTTCAATCACCATATAATGTTGATTCCTATGTCCACAGTCTATCTATAAACACTTTCTTTGATATTGAGCATTCTTCCCCTATAAATATAGAAATTTTAAACACACACACACACACACACACACACATATATATATATAATCTCATGACCTAGTAGATTATTGGTATACCACTTGCTGGATCTTTCTTTAGAGTAATGCAGTATGCATGATAAGATGGCCATCTCTTCTCTTAGTAACATGTGACAGGCTATACTAAATTACATAATGGCAGCCTTGAGGAGTTAGTAATTCTGACCTGATTTATTGAGAAAAAATTGATTCATGACATGACTTCACCCTGAGCTTGAACTTGATTAACTTATTAATTTATTTTTCAGCTCCACTTATTAATTTTTTAAAATAAAAATATCATTAAAAATAAAGGAGCAGTCAAACTATAATCCCCTTCTTTCTGCCTTGATATAAGCACACACTTGATATACTGATGGCAAAAATAGGAAATATAATAATATAATGCAATATAATATAAAACATGAGATTTATGTATAGTGTGAGCAACCTGATTCACTGCACTGAATATTGTAGAATCTGCTTTAATGTTATAAAACTTGAGAATATTTGTGTCAATGTGTGCTTATGATCTTGTGAATTGTCTAAATATCTTAGCAAAGCAGTTCATAAAGACATGTAATTTTGTGCTCACTATTGAAATATTTGTTGAATGATTCTTTTAATAATTTTTCCTTATTTTACTGGTGACTCATTTTCATCTTGTTTAAAAAATTTTGTTGTCTAAACTCATCAGCATCAAGAAATTCTTTAAAGGTTTTCAGTAACATTATATATCTCAAAATTTTCTTTTTCATTTTTTCATTTTTGGTCTTCTTGCAGTTAAGAACTTTTTATTATGTTAGCCAGATCTTTTTACCAAATTTGATAGTTAGATTTTTAAAAAATATTCAACAAATAAATATTTTTAGTCTTTTAAAGTGATAGAAAACAAAAAATAACTAAATCTTTTAAATTACAGTAAAAATGTGGAAAATCGGCTTTAAAACCATTTCAGTCAAAACAATTCTGTGAAAGTATATGGCACCAATATTTTCCAAGATTGGGGATAAATTACATCTCCAAGCCATGTTACAGTAAGTTATTCTATTGAAAAAATAGAAAAAATGCTTTCCTCTTGATTCTTTTCAAATTCATTTTCTCCTTCATAAAAATTTTTGTAATCATGAAAAGATTATTGATGCAATTTTAGTAGGATATCTGTTCATAAATTATTTTTTATCATTAGAAGCTCAACATCTGTAGTTAGCAAATGAATGTAGATTTCTTTTTCTCACAAAAATAAAAGTGAATTTCCATTGACCATAACAGAAGAAAAAATATAAATCTTTAAATAGCAGAAGCTATTATAAAAAGAATGTGGATATAATTTTTGTTTTTTTTAATAAGAGAACTTTTGCATGTGTGGGGGCTTAGTAAAAATGTTTGACTTGAGGTTACATTGCTCAGTGAAAAGTATAAGGTTGGATCAATAAATCCACAGCTTGACACAGTTATTATTTGTTTACTTTTGATCTTAAATTTTTACCATATAATGTTTGATCTATGTGATTAATATTCAACACTTAATTAAGTGCATTGACAAGGGAGAAGGTTATATTGAAAAATAAATATTTTGTGTAAAATAAAATAATGTTTTTTTTTATTAGGTTGCAGACTAATCCTTGGATCTGGTAGTGATGAACTAATTCTTCTTCTATGTGCCCTGTCTTTTCAGAATGTAGGCGATCATGGCCTTCCATGTATCCCTATCTCTGGTGGCTCTTAGCACGCTTTCTCCTTTAACATCTCGCAGCCCCTGTTCTGTCATCCACCTGCTCAGACCCTTCAAATGTGTTATCCACTGCTTTCCTCTGTCTCTTTTTTCCTCTATCTGACCTGTTAGTATCAGGTTCTTCAAGCCCTCCTTCTTTATTGCATGTCCCAGGAACTTCAGTTGTCTCTTCCTGATGCTCAATATTAATTTCCTTTTTGTTTCCATTCTTTTCAACACCTCGTCATTGCTCACATAGTCCACGATATTCACAGCATCCTTCTGTAGAACCACCTTTCAGCTGCTTCAAGTTTTCCCTTCATCTTTGTTGATATTGTCCAACATTCACTGCCATATTGAAGAACTGACATCACATAGCAATCCAGTACTCTCTTCTTTGTTTCTAGTGAAAGTTTCCTGTCTTAATATTAGTTGGAAATAATTCCAAGATTATTGAAAATTACTCATCTCAGAAATAAATACAAATTATGACAAGTGGTACAAACCCACTAACACAATCCAATCGTCAAAATCAATCTGACATTGAATATAAAAAGCTTCAAAAATACACCAATAAAGTTTTTTGGGACGGTGGTGTAATAGATATAGTAGTTGGTAATACATAATACTAACAGTTGGTGTTAGTATCATCTACTGATCATGCGTTCAATCCTTGGATCTGGTAGTGACGAACCAAATCCAACATGAAAGAACAATAACTGATTTCACAGAATATTTTGCAATAATCAACAATCCATATCAGCCAATCTATGGATACTTGATGATGACCAGAGGGTACTTGGTCAAAATGTTGTGTCTATCTATATCAATCAAGATGAGAACAAAAGTTTGAAATAATTCCAAATTTTTTTATTGGTAAAAAGAATGCTGATTTTTACTTAATGTTCTCACCACTCTCAAATTCAGACAAAGTAGAATATTGCTTAACTTCTAGCTATTAAGTGAACAATCACTATATAATTCATTGTGGTGTGGGATTACTCCACTTTTTTACCAGATAATTTTTCTTAATGCTCATTATAGAGCATTGTGAAAAGGCAGGATAAAAGAAAAGGTTGTATAGTTTCTCTTTGTTGGCACGAGACATGTCTCATTTCCTCTCTGGAAGTTTTTTAGTCCTCAACAAACCATGTGTTATGTGGAATATGACAATATACAAATACTTTAAGCTGATAACTCTACAAAGCCAACAACAAATACTTTTATATATATTCTTCTTATTTAGTTTGCTAAGGCAATAAAATGTTAAGTGTAATATTACTTGTAACTTCATTCCTATTTACTGTTCAAGAAAACATCCTATTCAATCAAAATACTATCACTACACTTTCTCTCTCACATAAATATACATCCTATCAAATAATATCAGTCAATAGTATCCCTTCAACAAAAGGTAATAATCACTATATATAAATGGGCAACCCATAACAAACTGATGACCCTATTACAACTGGTAACACAGATGTGATCCCTTTACATTAGCAACAACCAAAAGGGCTGTCACAATGAAATTAGTTTAAAGTAAAATTTAAGACTGAATCAGTAAGATAAATAATATTTAAAACCAGACTATAAAAATAAAATTTGAGTTTTAAAGAAAAACAAGGATTTTTCTAATAAAGAAAAACAAATAAAAAGTAAAAGAGAATAAAAAATAAAGAATAAAAATAATTGTCAGATTTATTACTTTTATTCTTACATTAAAAATTCTGACAATTTACTAAATCCTTGATAATGTCTATATGAAGTAATTTGTCTGAAATTAATCTTGTTTTCCGTTTTCTCTGGTTTTATATTTATGTATTAACTTCTTTCAAAAACATAATTTTACTTAAAATAATTAATATATAATTAATTACAATTGATTATACCTAAGTTTAGAGCTAAAATTTCAGTGCGAGAAAACTATGCTTCATTTCATATTGATTTAGAAGGAAAATACTGTAATTATACCCACCTCCCAAATATAGAAATACAGATATTACATACAAAACATAGAATATAAAATTTACTTAATATGACAGTGCTGTAAAACCAATTCTCCAAATCTGACTAAATAACTAAACATCAGTTTTCATTTTTTTACTTTTTTTAAAAGGTTTCATGTTCAAATTGAGAACTTTTCATCACTACCTAGTAGTTTACTATCATAATTAAAAATGAATATGTTATTGACTATATTATACATTTAAACTGATCAATAAAGAGAGAAATATCTAATTTTTTTAATAGCAAATGAATTTATCATGGAATTCCAAAAATGTCATGACAGATCAAGGTTTGTCTACTTTTAAAAAGATCACTACATCATTCCTTGAATAAAACCTCATCATGTAGTTGTTCTTTAAGCTGATACTTCAGAACAAAAAGATTTATAGGGATTTTCATGCTATTGTCAATAAAGGGATTACTAAAGAGAATGTGAGGGCCACCACAAATGTTTTAGGTCACTATGTCGATCCAGGATGTTTTTTCACGCCTGAATCCATCCTGCATATATACAAGTCAACCATCCATCCGTGCATGAAGTACTGCTGCCATTTATGGTCAGGCGCCCCTGCCGTTCTCCTCAGTGTTCTTGACAGGCTCCAAAGGAGAGTCTGTAATGTGATAGGTACTGATCTGGTGGCTCGACTGCAGCCACTTCCCCACCGTCGAAATGTGGCCTTCCTTTGTCCATTCTATAAATATTTTCATGGCTTCTGCTCGGACGAACTTAAGTCACTGGTGCCTCCTCAACAGGTGTTTACTCGTGCAACCAGACTGGCAACTGGGTCCCACCCATTCACAGTCAGGTTAGCCAAATGCAGATGACAATTCTACTCCTGCAGCTTCTTCTCTCGCACTTCCCGCCTGTGGAACTCGCTCCCATATTCTTGCTTTCCTGACGGCTACAACCTCCAGAAATTTAAATGCAAAGTCAATACTCATCTACTAACCACTAGACACTAGCTCTCTCCCCACCCCTGTATAACCTTCCCTTTCTCTCCACTTATGTATCTGTCATCGCACCTGCATTCTCAGCTTTCTATTGCTCCTTTCTAACTAGTTTGTACTCCTCACTCTTTTCTAATTAATCTTTTTACAGTTATGTAGCCCCCCGCACATCAGTAGCATTTCTGACTTGCTCGGGGTGAAATGATTAAAAAAAAAAAAAAAGTTGAAACGATCACTAATGATGACGTGTGGATTAGAAGAGTAGCAAGTTGTTATTGTTGATGGTATTAGAGCAAGATGATGTACTAGTCACTAACAAATAACTTTATTTAAATCTGTGATCCCTAAACTATTTCTAGCTGCTACCCACCTACCTCTCAGGCTATATTCCTAGTACCCTACCTACTATGCCCATATGGAGACACTATTTTCTTGGTATTTAGTATAATGCAAATTCAAAACAAAAGCTGATCTAACACTGTAGACAAACATATGCATTTTGGCTTTTATGTTTAAATGCTATTAGATAAGACGTTGCCAGACAAACATTTGTGGCTATATCACTATGCCTACAAAATTAGAAATGCAGATGTTGGCTGTGTTGTCTGGCTGGTATGTTCTGCATCTTGTCCATTTAAACATTCAGACCTTTAAATTTGGACAACAAAATAAAGTCATGTATTCATGTACAACTCTTATCTTAATTTTAATCTTTGTAAAGCATTCATGTTCCTTAAGTGTAAGTAACTTCAATTTTATGTAGATTTTGAAAAAAATAGAAAAATTATTATTTGGTTTTAATGCCACCCTATTTCATCTCTTTTTTTTTTTTTCTAATCTCTCACCACTCCCCTGATTCTTTTTTTGTCCCCAGAAGGATTGTACTATTCACTTTGAAAATTCCAGATGTAAATAAACAGTGTATCTTTCATTGAGTCACTGTGTCAACAACTGCACTGAAGTTCATAGCATGGTTCAAGATAAATCACTCACAAAATGACTCTCTCAGAAACTGGGTTTATTTAAATTTCTATGTCATTTCTATAGAATTTGTGTATTGATGAAATTGCAGTGCAAGAAATCAAGCAAATATGAAAAAGTTCATGTGATTGTAGAACTACTAGTTTGAGTTGTTCATGTCATGTCATGTCAAGTATTAAGTATTACAATTACTTAATATAATAATTATTAAGAAACTCTACATCATAAAATCCTTGTTTGAATTAGTCATGGTGGTTATTGTCAAAGAGATTTCTTGCTAACCATAAAAATTAAGGCTTTTATTACTGTCTAAGGAAGCAACATTCTGATCTTTTTCTCTCAGACAAGGCTTTGCTATTAGGTTGCCAGGTTCTCTCTTTAGCTAAGAGACCTTAAACAGATTATACTGACATTTTCTCTCAGTGAAAGATTGAAGCCACACTCATCATGTCCTTCTGGAGTTTTAGAATTGAAAATATCCCTTAAGTGATATGCAACAAAGGAAAAGAGAAAAAAAGATGAAAACCAGATTGAAACTGTATTCAAGGCTTTACTCTTTGATTTTTAACAAATTGATGCATGAAACATGACTAAGTCCTTGATTTGACATCATACTCATTTGTCAAATAAGATGGCTTCAATGAAAAAAAAAAAGAGAATAAAAATAATTTACAAAAAACACAACTGAGAGTTTAAGAAACAGTGTTCAAGTACAGGGAAAGATTGTTATGCTCTCTCTGGGTGGACAGTCTTGATTTTCCATTGAACCTTACTGAAGAGATCAAACTGGCTTTTGATCCTTGGTCATCAATGACCAAAGATCAACAAATGTATCATCGAGTTCCAAGAGACCTAATCTTCTAAGCAATACCTCAATTGCACAAAAGGGATAGAGTCAATATTATTGCCTGATACCTATGGCATACCAAGCAGAGCCAAGTGTACTAAACAATGTTTAGCCTCTTCCATAGGTAGTAAACATTGTGCAATAGCCCATTGATTTCCACTTAAATGAAAAAGCATTATAAATATTGATCCTTCATTAAAGATTAAATGAAGTATAGATTTGTACTCATTTTTTTTTCCATTAACAAAAATGATACTAAAAATGCTTTATCTAAAATTAAAAAAAAATAGCACTACTATTATTAGAGAGTAAATGAAAGATGGTAAAAAGAATCAAAGAAGAAGAAATCGCAAAATAACACTATATGAGTTTTGTTTAATCACAAATACTGTTGAGGCTGGTGTGATAACGATGTCATTCTTGAAAGGTGAACATCAGTGGTGTGCAATGCAAACTTAAAATTTGTTGGAATGTCCATCTTTATTTCCACTGTACTGTTTGTTTCTTTAGTCAAGGATTTGATCAACTTAAAATGTGATAAAAAGCAACATTCATAAAATGAATACTTTACTGTTTACTTTACAATAAAAAAATGTAAATGGTTACTATAAAAATGTTACTATAAAATGTTACTATAAAAATGTTACTATAAAATGTTACTATAAAAATGTAAATGGTTACTATAAAAATGTAAATGGTTACTATAAAAATGTAAATGGTTACTTTACTGTTTGTTTCTTTAGTCAAGGATTTGACCAACCTAAAATGTGATAAAAAGCAACATTCATAAAATGGAGTAACGCTTGTAACAAAATTATAATATTGAAAATGTTTAATCCAAAAATTGTATAAAATATCTTTTTTATTGCAAATTTCAGATTAAACATATCTATTATTATTATTATTATTTTATTACAAGCATTAGTCCATCTTATACTTTATCCTTATATCATACATTCTATATATTATATTTTATATTACACTAAACTTTCTTATCTGAAAAAATTCATTAGTCATGTAAAATTCCGTGCATATTAGTAGAGAGTTCAAAACTGGTGGAGACATAAATAATTAAAACATTTAGTCACACAATATATCTGATTACAAGAAAATCTAGTGAATACAGTCCAATATTCTAGCCTATAAACTTTTATAAAAGTGAAAAATTAAAGAAACTTAATCAGACTCTTGTGACTAATTATACTTAGAATCATGGCTGTATCTGACTACCGGGCACACTGGGCACGGGTCCAGGCCAATCCATGCAATCGTAGTGAAAATCCAGGCAAGGAAAAATGTCTTCATCAGAAATCAAACTAAACAATTCACAAAGAAAGAAAGAAAGAAAGAAAGAAAGAAAGAAAAACGAAGAAAACATCCGAATGAACGCAGTAAAAATCTGTTTGTTTATTTATTAATTTTGGGAGAAAAGACTGGTTACACTCAGAAAGTTCAAACCTGATTTCCTGCTTTCATTCACGTTCTGTACCTAATTTCTATTGGAAAAGCCGAAAAAATCCGCAAAAAGCATAGTTTCTGGAAACGGATGACACTGACGACATCATCACATTGTCAACTAATAAATCCGGACAATTTTCTCTGTGCCCGGTGTTTTTTTAGCATCAGCTACAGCCCTGCTTAGAATCATCTGTATGGAATATGATTAGAATTAAATGATAAAGTCAGAAAGCAAAAATATGAAATGATATACACAAAATAATTAAATAAATATAAGTAAATAATAAAATTAAAGAATAAAATATGTAAATATAGAAAGAAACTGGATATATGCCAATTAAATATCTGAAATTTCTTGTTCAACAAAGTATCAATCCACCTTGCAAATTTTATCATCCTGAAACTATTTTTTCATTGATTAACTTTCGCTTTTGGCAAAATCATCATTCTATATCTAAAACCAAGTCACTCTTTGTTTATACAAGCATACCTTTACCAGCAATGAAATATTTGTACTTGACACTCTTCAATTCTAAAGGTATTTTTAATTTTCTTTTCTTTTTCTAACCTTTTTGCCAAATATGATTCTGTATCTGCTATTTACTGATTGGTTCATAATGAGGTAGACATGTGACTTTCAGCTTTTTATAGATGTTTTTATTGACTTTCTTATTAAAAGAATAGTCAATGATACGATTTATACAACTAATGGAATATGTAACTTTACTGTGATTGCATTAGTAGACTTTTAGATATAAATTCTTTTATAAATTTATCAGTGCTCACCATGAAAAAAAGAAAGCTTTATAAATGTTTGATAGAAAATTGTTCAAAATTTTGATAGCTTAAAATATTTTTTAGAATACAAAACATAATCAAAATACATAATTATTTGATTGCAATGAATATTTTTGAACAATTGTTAATATAATAAATAGGCATAATATTTATATCACAATAAAATGAAATATCCAGTCTTGAATGTATCATTATAAAGTAAAGTAAATACTAATATCTAAATTCTTGTTTCTTAAATGAATTGTTTGATTATTATTATTCATTTTGATTAGTATTTAGTATTATTTTATTATGAATGATAAGATAAAAGTAAATATATGTTAATATTGATAGTAATGATTGGTAATGCATCATCTAAGGAAAAGTAAAACTAATACTGTTCCAAATATTTATAAGTATAAAAACAAATATAGTTCTGAAAGAGGTCATGGAATGGACTGATGAGTTTAAGGTTAGATTTAATCTACAAGGTATAAGGTACTCTTAGTTATATCAGATGAAGCAGCTGTGTATTCAACCAGGCTTCTCTAAGAAAAGGAATTTGATTTTGATTTGCACCAAAAGCCTATCATTTATTTCCAATTTGCCCTTTCTCAGTGCTGGAGAGATGGATGGTTTGAGTAAAGTTGTTAGAAAAGCAACTAAAAAATTAAGATTAATAACAACAATAACAAGAGCAGTCAAAGACTACAAACTTCAGCAATTATCAAGAGATGATTATTTACTATTATTAAAAAAATTTGTTCAGAAGACGTAATGACATAAGCAATCTGGGGAGGTTATTCAGTATTTGGCATGGGAAACGTATGAAAAAATATAAGTAAAAAAACAAAATGGTAAAATAACCCAGAAACTTTATCCCATACTGGATCAAATCCTAAGTCTAATCGGTTTGTGCTAGTCATGAGGCCAATCATCCCTACAAGTTTCATTCAAATCTATCCAGTGGGTCTCAAGATATCTTGGCCACTGAGAGACAAACAGACAAAAACGACAAAATACAATAAGTCCTGCTTATTCACTAAATATGAATTATGGATTCATAAATTATTATCTTATCATCAATATTTGATGAAATAACACATCCATATTTTTATTCTGAAATATTCTAAATGAAATGGTCAAGTTTTATAATCTCTATAAAAACTAATTGTACTAAAGTCTTATGTGAAACAGCCAAACTAGAAGAAATTATGCCTTCTTGACCATGCCCATTTGAACATAATGTACTGTCTTTATTTGTATACATTGCCTGAAATTTATTATCAGAATCAAAAACCACAATGACACTGTCACAGTGTCTGTCTATCTTGTTCATATGTATCATTGGAGTAGATAGACTAAACTTATTGGAGTAGATAGACTAAACTATCGCCCGGTTCACACTCCACCCACATCTATTGAACAGGTGAAGAGGCTCATCCCTTGTTTCCTGTTTAGGATGCGGTTTCCGGTTTTCCCTTTTCAAGTCTTTTCACTCTTTTATTTTTTTTTCTAATTGGAGTAGATAGACTAAACTATCGCCCGGTTCACACTCCACCCACGTCTATGGAACAGGTGAAGAGGCTCATCCCTTGTTTCCTGTTTAGGATGCGGTTTCCGGTTTTCTCTTTTCCAATCTTTTCACTCTTTTATTTTTATTTTTTTATTTTTTTATTTTTTTTTTCCAATTGGAGTAGATAGACTAAACTATCGCCCGGTTCACACTCCACCCACATCTATTGAACAGGTGAAGAGGCTCATCCCTTGTTTCCTGTTTATGATGTGGTTTCCGGCTTTCTCTTTTCCAATCTTTTCACTCTTACGTAGCCCCCTGCACATCAGTGGTGTTGCCGCCTTGCTCAGGGTGATATGATTAAAAAAAAAATAAAATAATAATAACTTGTAGGAAATGATGTAATTTGTACCTCAAATTTTAGCCTCATTTACAATTAATTTCTAATTTGCTTACTTTTTTAATTAAAATATAAGTACATGTAAAAAGATACAATAAAAATGCTATGAGTTACTGTTTATTAATTTGATTTTTTATGAAAATATGGTTTGCAACATGGTATTCTTTTGTTCTTCATATAAATGGCATTACTGGGAAATTGCCCCTTCAATTTTTCTGTAAATTTTTCTGCTTCTGTCTTCATTATGATCTGCTTCTAAATATTGTCCTTTAAAATTCTTCAAAAACCCTGAAAAATTCTTCTAATTCCTTCTTTGTTATCTTTTTATACTGGCAAGTAGGTAATTATTAAAATCTAAAACAAAACAAAACAATTTAATTTTTTAAAAATGAACCTTATATATATTTTCTATTTTTTAAAAATATAATCATTAGTATTTTAAACTGAAAATTTTATTTATTTCTATAGTAAATGCATACATCTTTTATATTTTGATATTTTTAATAAATGTAAATTTCTGTATGTAATTAAATCCTCCATTTTTTTAACAAAAAATCAGAAATTTTCCTTTTAAGAACTAAAAATAAACATGAAAAATCAAAATATTCAAAAAATTTTAATAGACACAAATATTCAAATATGTACATATTTTTTATTATCACTTATATTTATAAAATTTATCTATTTTTTTAACACTGCTGTAATTACTTAGATGATGTTAATACTTGACAAACAAAATAGTTACTCATTTTCCATTTTTAAATATTAGAAAATTTCTAATTCATCAATAACTATAAAAAAATCAATTTTCAATCACTATAGTTAAACTAAAGAATGTTTTACTGCACTAATCGAGTATTATGTATGCACTAATCAAATTTTTGTAAAAAAAGAATTTTAGTGCACTAATCTAAAACTCATTAATCGAATGCCCATTAATTGAATGATCCCTGTATAATACTTGAGCAATATTGTTTACTTATATCAATAAAATAACCATTCCTCAGCATATACACCCTTGTGCAAATTAATTGAAACAACTGCTTTAGTTTCCTTTCTTTTACCATGCAGTCAGTTTTAGACCCACTGGAGTGGCAGGGTGTAATTGATTTCTATTTTTTTCTTCAGATTATATTATTTGCAGTGGTGTGCAGTAATATAAATCTATTTTCGAGGTGTATGATGAAAATTATTTGGCCTTGAAAAATATTGCATAATCTGTGATTCCATCAGATTTTTATCACGCCCAGATTCTATCGTCTTAAATGTTGATTAGTTGTCCTACAGCCATTGTCTGTGATGGATGTTACTCCAAGGAAATGTATGAAAATTGTAACGCTGTATGAACACACTGGCAAGCTTTAAAGAGAGATTGCGAATATTGTTGGTGTCAGCTATTCAACTGTCAGTTATGTCATCAAGGCAAAGAAACAAAATGAATCCATCAGTCCAAAATTTTAAGGAAAATGTGGTCAGAAGAGAAAAAACAATGCTAAGAGACAACGGATATGTGATCAGGGTCAGTGAAAGATCATAGGAAGATGTTATTCGTTTTGTTTCAATTAATTTGCACAATGAATACTTTTTTATAACAGAAACCATCATTCTGCACATCTTGAGCAATTTAAGATATCCAAGTTTACACTGGCTTCTAAAATAATGTTCATGAGAAAATGGTGTTAAAAAAGGAAAACTGACTGATAATTTCAATTTCAAGAACCAAGTATAAAGAAGTGGTTATCATGGCTCACCTGGCAAAGCCATTGATTCAAGTATTAGAAAATAATTAAAATATCCAAGTACTTGTATATACAACCAAGAGAAAGCTTCATCTGTTCATAAGCTTATCAGGAATGAATTTCAGTTCTAGTTCTGACACTTGATTACTTTATTGTTGGCCTTATTTAAATATCCTGTACATATACAGAAGTGACTCATTAACATAATTAAACAATAATGAAATAGTTTTCTTTTGAAAACATCCACAGTTACAAGTTGAAGCTTTCAACTATTAAGCAATCCACTGGGTGGCAAAAGTGAAAATCTCAGTACAGAAGCAGCTGACATAGTGAGTCACTACCACCTGCCATAGGGAAATGGAGACTTGGTGGGTGGACTTTGACAAGAGACCCTTAAATGAATCTTTTTTTTTTTTCTGACATATAACAAAGAGGGATTTGGGCTGCAAACATCAAAGTAATAAACAGCTATATAGGCATCTGATGCTTTCAGATTGTTCCTTAAAAATTAAAACATACAAAAGTTTATGGAGGAACAAAAATTATTAACTAACTATATATGGTTTACAGTATGAAGATTCAAGATGAATTACTGATATAAAGAGAAAAAGAATGTAGCTCTTCAAAAAAAAAAAAAACAATTATTTCCATTAAAGAGAAATGAGTTGCAAATGTACCAGCATATTACACCCAGAAATAACATTTTTATTTGTTTATCTATCAAGTAAATTTGCTTATATATTTCAAGTCTCTGTGTATAACTATCCTTGTTCATTACATCTACCGGTCCATTTCAGTCTGTGCATATCTACGTATTTTCCAATTGTATTCATATCTATCTAGCTAGCTAGCTAGCTAGCTATCTTGCCACTGTGCCCATATCCATCTATCTGGCCACTGTGTTTGTATCTATCTTACCTCTGTGTTTATATCTATCTATTTTCACACTGTGTTTGTATCTACATCTGTTTATATTTCTGAGATGATGTAATTATTTGCATTATTTGCATTATTCAAACTGTTATCATCATCATTGTTGTCTTATTCACAACATTTCAATCATTGTACACTCCAGTTGGATGTGCGTTGTGGTGCATTGGATATCGGCTCGGAACGAGAAGCTCGGGGAACCGAGTTCGAATTCCAGTTGAATCCATTGCATTCACTTACGCGCAAATACCCTTGGGAAAAGTATTAATCCGTTTCTTCCTTCCAGTTATGGGTTAAATAGCGGCAACCAGTCTACCGCAGAAAGCAATGGCAACCCACTGCGGGATAATCTTCTGCCAAGTCAGTCATGTCTCTTTCGAGACATGATCGCCCAAGCGTGTATCACATATGGCACTTAACTGACTGACACTCCAGCATTCTTCAGGTGTTTGGAATTTCAAATCAAACTCTCTATTTTGTCCACCAGAGTTGATTGTTCTAGTTCCACATGACATGCACTTCCAGATATCTCAGTATCATTTATCTCCTTTTAATTCAACTATCCATGTTTTTTGTTCACCTCTGCTGTAGCCAGATATTAAACTCACAACTCTTTGGGTCAAGTCACTGGATTCAATTGTAATTTAATAAGATTTATTTATCTATCATGTTTATATCTATTATGTTCATATCTATCTATCTTTCTATTTTTCATGTTTATATCTCTGTTTCTGATGCTCATACCTCTACCTATCAATATTTATATCTCTATTTGTCTGTGACTAGCTGCATAGGCTGGCGTTGCTCAAGATTTTTTAGTGGTTATTTTGAAATGGTAAGGTCAAGTGCTTATTCAAAAAGCTCCAGTATGAGGTTGCCAGGAATGATGTATGTACAATTGAAAGAACAAGGTTGCATTACGGCAGCCTGTAATGTGATGCATTGACATTGTGATACAGAAGAAGTGGATGCATTGTCCCTGCAACATTGGAGGGGTTGGCACCTTGTAGAAAACATGAAATTGTTATGTCATATGATAAGGTAGAAGTTACAAAAAAGCCAAATTTTTCTTAGAATACAACTAAGCCTTTTGGAGAAATAAATAAGCGCAAAAAGCAACATCTTCCAATAATTTTTGATGCACACTGTATATCAATTAAAATTTTTGTCCGCATATCAAGGCATCAGACTTTGGTCTACCAGTGACTCAATTTTGGCTGAATTTAAGTGAAGCATCTTGGAAAAATGCATAAAAGTGCGCAAAAGACCACCTGAAATTATGTTTGTTATTGATTTTTGACAAACCTTGTACATTGATTTGTGCTACAGATTTTAGTGTGAACTGGTTTTCTGTTTTGGCTTAAGCACACTTGTTGTTCTATCTGAAGATGTTGGAGATGCTATTTATCAGGCCCAGGTGATCCCCTCTTTGTAAACAACAGAACTGTTTGCTTGGGCTTGTTCTGCTGGGTCTGTAGCATCTTTAGATGTAATAACTTTTATTTTTTTCTTTTCCATTCATTCATGTCATCCATGACAGATTTTCCTTTCATAATTTTTTCCTCGTTTTCAGTAATCATAGATCAAGATGAATTTCTAAGCAAGTTATGGATGTCAGATGAAACCCATTTTCATCTCACAGGTTACGTGAATAAGCAGAAATATCATTAATGGGCAGATGCAAATCCTAATGACGTTCATGAGCATGCTTTACATGCTAGTAAGGTGCGAGTATGGTGTGCTGTTTCATTACATGGGATCATCGTTACATGGAGACACCTGAGTTGAACAATTTTTTTATGCGTTCAAGAAACCTGGTTTCAACAGGATGGAGTGACATCACACACTGCATGACAATCATTGGAGGCTGTGTGAGAACTGTTTGGTAACCGTGTGATTTCAAGATTTGGTAATGTTCCATGGCCCACTAGATTGCCAGATTTGTCCGTTTGCAATTTTTTTCTTGTGGGGCTATCTCAAGAGTAAAGTGTACATAACTCAACCAAGAACTCTGGATGAGTTAAAACAGAGAATTCAGGATGAAATTTACAGTATCCCAGCTGAGATGTTGCAACAATCAATGAGGAATCTCAACAGCAGATTTGAAGAATGCATTCGTACAGCAGGATGCCAGCTACAGGCCGTAATTTTTAAAAAATAAAAATTCCATCATTGTTTCTTAAATGGCATGTTTTAAGGTTTCAATTACTTTGAATAAAATATTTTTCTTCCATCACTCTTGGTCTTATTGGATTCTTAAAAAGTTCCCATTTTTGGGGTCACCCTGTATATATATATATATATATATATATATATATATATATATATATATGCTGACTGAAGTTAGTATACAGATTAAACAAATATTAGCTTAAGACCTCTGAAATGTAATAAAAGCTACTTTTTCTTTTTGCCCATATATGTTAAAATATGGGTAAGGGGGAGGATTTAACAACTGCTGAAAAATAAAAATAACAAAGTTATTGAGTGAGGGAATGACCACATTGGAGATATCAAAGGAGCTTTGCAAAGATCATTAAACAATGAAAAAGGCTGTTGAAAATATAACTAAGTTGAGAACTTGAAGCAAAAGAAAAAAGGTTTAAGAATTTGCTTTCTCAAGATTTAGGTAAACTGAAGTGAAATACAGTATAATAACCATTTTTAACCAGCAGTCAGATCTTTGAAGAGGCTGGAATTGAGAACATCAAGAAGGACATAGGTATAGAATACTTTGTAAAAAAATCCCCGAGGCAACCTTCTCTCACTAAATCAAATATTTTAAAGCATCAAAATAGGGCCAAGAAATACATGAAAATTGACTTTTCTTAAGTAATTTTCATGGACAAATCTCAAGTGACATGTGATGGACCTGACGGATGGGCCAAAGGATGTGTTTTATTTAGTTCAAATGTGCATGTGGCTAAAAGAAGGCAACAAGGATGTGGTAGTGTTGGAATTGTCAACCAAACCATTATTGGACCATTCATTGTTGATGAAGAAGTTAAACTGAACAGTGCTAACTATTGTGATTTTAAGAACCAGACTTTCTTTTCATGGTACAAGTAAGTACCTGTTACACAGTTTCAAAGTTAAGTGCATATTTATGCACAACAATGTTCCTTCTTGTGTACCTAAGCTTTCTCATGAATTCTTTGCACATAAAAGATTTGCAGGAGAGAAGATAGTGAAAGTCCTGATCTAAATCTGACTGAAAATTTATAGCCAGTTGTGAAGATGAAATTATGTGAAAGTAGTAAACAATATAACAGCAAAGCAGCACTATGGGAAGCAAGTAAAATGACCATGTCAGAAATTGTTATGTCGCCAAGTATAAATGAATAACTCAACAACAGAATCAGAATATAAGTTGTATTCCGCGGAAAGACAGTTAGTATGTACAGAAGGGATTAGTAATATTTACAATAGAAAGATACAAGAGTCCAATCCGTCGTAAGATGTGTGTATACGTGATTACTTCCGGTACGCCACCGGAAGTGTGACTAACTCTTCACTGACTCGCACTGACTCTTCAGTAACTCATTAGAGACTCTCAAGTGACTCTCTACGACTCTCCTGTAGAGAATCCACCATTGCTATGTATAGCAATGGGAACAGTCCATTTGTAGTCAAATAGGAGCGGCGCCCTAACAGAAATTGAACCTGCTGAAGTAAAAAAAATTACCAAAATCAATGGATAATAGATTACTGGCTGTTATTGAGAAAAAGAGTCACTATCTTAAAATGTAAAGGATTTAAAGCTTTTAATATGTGTTTGTTATTTGTTCTATCAGGTTGTAAAGAAAGTTCTTGCAGTTTTTAACCTATTAATTCAGATGCATATATCTTGGCTCAAAAAAAATTTATAAATGGAAATAAACACTATCAGAATCACCGCACTTCTGCCAATGCAAAACAAGTGCAGTTATGCCAGTAATGTAAAAATCCTGCGTTCTGGTGGCGATAAAGTTGCTGAAGGCGTTTTTGATATCAATTATATTTCTTAAGCATAAAGTTGTTGAGGTGCTTGCAAAAGTAGTAATCGGTAGGCGAGGGGTCTGGTGAGTATAGCGGATTAGGCAGAGTTTCGTAGCCCAATTCATTCAATTTCTGCAGGATCGTTTTAGCGACATGTGGTTGGGCATTGTCATGGAAAAGAATTGGGCTTTTTCTGTTGACTAATACTGAAGTTTCTGATGCATTTCATATATTTGTTGACAGTACTTCTCTGCCGTAATGGTTTCGCCTGGATTCAAAAAGCTGTAATGGATGAGACCGGTCGCAGACCACCAAACAGTCAGCATGACCTTGTTTTGGTGAAACTGTGGCTTTGGGAAGTGCCATGGAGCTTTGTCAGTGTCTAACCACTGAGCTGAGCATCGCCAGTTATCATAAAGAACCAACTTTCACCGCAAGTCACAATCCGGTTGAGAAATGGCTGTTCTTGTTGCATAAAAGGGAGGATAACACTTCATAACAGTGTTTCTTTTGTTTGTCATTGAATTCGTGAGGCATCCATTTATCAAGTTGTTTTGTTTTTCCAATCTCTCTCAAGTAGTTGGAAATCGTCGTATGTGTTATGGCTAATTTAGTAGCAAGCTCTCGAACAGTTGTGTGTGGATTGGCTTTGACTAAGGCTCTTAATTGATTTTTGTCAACATTCGATGGCCAACCACTGCACTCATCATTTTTAAGACTCTCGTCACCACCACAAAATTTCTTAAACCACTATTGTACTGTGTGTTCAGTAGTGGTTCCTAGGCCAAACACTTTGTTGATATCGCAAGCTGTTTTGGTAGCTTTTTGGCCTAGTTTGAATTGAAATAAAAAAATTGTGCAAATTTGCTTTTTGTCCATGTTGTATTCAACGCTCTGAAAAAAAACCTAATTGTTTTAAAACAATTGTAATTAAAATGATTAGATAGAGTGAAAAACACCCTTTAAAATGAAATATGAAGTAAAAATAATGCAACAAAAACTCATTTGAAAATACATCATTTAACATCGAAATGAAAAATTCCACAAGAACTTTCTTCGCAACCTAATATTATTAGTGTTGATCAATTTTTGATGATTTTATTACTTTTTTATTGAAGTAAAATGTGATTCTTTGATTTTGCCAAATAACTTCAGATGGCAGTTTTTTAAAATACATAAAATAACTTCACTAAAATTTATTGGTAATACCTAAAATTTTTGCTCAAATTTTGTTTTGATATCTAAATTTGTTTAAAATTTGACAATTTTTTTCGAATCAATTTTGAATTATTGAAGTTTATATGATTTGCTTATAACTTTGGATAGGTATAGATATGAAGATCAATAGTTGAATAAGTAAGAAAATAAAGAAATTGAGAGATTATTTTTTAAATACATTGAAATAAATAACTTTTGTGAATATATATATATATATATATATGTGAATATATATATATGTGAATATATATATATGTGAATATATATATATATATATATATATATATATACACATACACGCACACACACACACTTATATATGTAGAATATTTACATGTACATCTACAAAAATAAATTGATTTTAGTTATATATTCCAGAAAAATATTTGTACTGAATGGAATGAATATAGTGTGATCTGATGAAATGAGCTAATTTAGTTCATATAAATGAATTATAATTTATAATGACTCTAAATGATGTGCTGATTTTTCTTTTATAAATATCATATTGCTCTGGATAACATCCATTGAGCTCTCTATACAGATCTAACACTAATATTTATTTTATATTAAGTAAATCTTGTTGGATTACCCTCACAATTCACAGACTTGACATAATTACCTATATGTGTATGTGTGTGTGTGTGTGTGTGTGTGTGTGTGTGTGTGTGTGTATATATATATATATATAAATTTCACCTAAAGCAGAGCAATAAAGCCACTAAAAAACAAGGGGTTACTGAGTATGAAAGAATTTTTAAAAAGACATTATTATTGAGAACAATAAAAGAAAAGATATCAAGAAGACAGAAGGTAATGATTGACATTGCATTTAAAGTTTTGAAGATCAAAGTTGGCTGCAAAGTAAGAAGCTGAAAGAGAGTTCCACAGGCAAGAAAAAAAAAACTGTTAGCAAAGAACTTAGTAACATCTTGACAATTCAAATTTCAAATGGAACCTTCTTGCAAATCTAGTACTACGCATAAATTCATAAAGTCTATGTACCATAGGGGAAGGTTCATCAGAACATTTACCATGAAAGGACTTATAGAAAAGGCACAGGAAAGCTATGTTATGACAGTGGGAAGGTGACTGAAACCAGGATGCTAGGTCAGGACAAATAAAATTTGCAGATTCTTCTTTGAATTTTATCAATAACTTATAAATCTACAGTATGCGCACCAAACCATATGTGGCAGCAATATTTGAAGCATGGATGAATGGTAGGTTTAAAAAATATGTAAAATAGATTCTGTAAAGAAAAATTACCTAGTACAACACTGAACCAACTTTCCTAGCAGCAGACCTAGCAGTTAATTCAATGTAATCTTACCACTTCATGTCATCAGAGAACATTAACCCATGAAAGCACAATGAGTCACTCTCCTGGAGGTTAGCATCAGCCATGCTGATGGAAAGCAGAAAGAGGTCTATCAGATGCTTAATAGAAAGCAGTTTTATTTTGGAGGAGTTCAAATTAACAAGCCATTCCTTGCCCCAGTTAACAACTGATTTTGAATTACTTTTGAGATCAGCTGTCAATTTGACCTTATTGAGCCAGTTAGATTTACTATTAAGACTAGAGTAAATAGTCACATCATCAGCATAGATAGTGAGCTGAGAACTGAAACCATCAAGAAGGGCATTGATAAGAATCAGGAACAACATAGGTCCAAGAATAGAGCAAATAATGCTCAGGTATGTGTGTGTGTGTGTGTGTGTGTATTTGTCGCTCTTTCTACTGCCAGTCACTTTCAAGAGGGAAATACACACATACATTTTAAAATAGCGAAACAAAAATTTGTCTTAAATGCATGAAATCTATATTTCAGTTCTTTCCTTTCTGTTACTCTCAGCATTCTCTCTCTCTCTCTCTCTCTCTTAATAATGCTTCTTGTTTTATTATATTGAACCAAAGACATCAATAACTACAACTCAAGTTCTCTTTTCCAATCTTTTTACTTTTTTTTTGTTTCAATTGGAGTAGATAGACTAAACTATTGCCCGGTTTACACTCCACCCACGTCTATTGAACAGGTGAAGAGGCTCATCCCTTGTTCCCTGTTTAGAATGTGGTTTCCGACTTTCTCTTTTCCAATCTTTTTACTTTTTTTTTTTTTTCAATTGGAGTAGACAGACTAAACTATCGCCCAGTTCACCCCCACCCACGTCTATTGAACAGGTGAAGAGGCTCATCCCTTGTTCCTTGTTTAGGATGTGGTTTCTGGCTTTCTCTTTTCCAATCTTTTCACTCTTATGTAGCCCCCTGTGCATCAGTGGTGTTACCGCCTTGCTTGGGGTGATATGATTAAAAAAAAAAAAATTTATTGATCCACGCTTATATATTTTCTCAGCATGAAAGTTTGTAAACCACATTTGACACATTTGATTTTTCACATTGTCTTCTGCATGAACTGCACAATCTTTTTTGCATTTGAGTCACATCTTTACTTTAAAAATAAAAGAAACATAACATACTGAAAATATTGCTTATTTTCTTTCAACTTCATTTAATAGACACCAATTTTGATAATGTTTTTAAAATGTATCCTAGCATAACAGCAGTCATAATCGAAAACAATCTTTTTGAGTGAAGTTAGTGCAAACTAAATATTTTGAATGCTATGTAACAAATATATGTATCTATAATATATGCATATATGATATTAATTACATATATATGTAATGCAATATGTATGCAGTTATATATATGCATATGATAAATTTGCTATACACTCTGGCCTAGATATTTTAATATTAAGTGAACTGTTTGAATGTGTGAGGATAAGAGGAATGAATATTCTATTATCAGCTGTCATTGCAGTTCAAGAAATTAGGACATGCATGTGCACAGGTAGTAATACTTGCTGTCTGTAGAGAAAAGGTGGAATTGAAGGAAGGAATAAAGGGAGATAATGATAAGGAAGGATTGAGTAAAGGAAATTATGTAAAGAATGCCAAGGGGAAAAAGAAAAGCAGAAACTAAAAGATGATAAAATACAAAGAAAATTAGAGAGAATGAATAGATCTGACATAATGATGCAAATGAAAATGGAAGATAAAAATAGAGATTAAAAAAGGGCATAAAGGATTTGGAAGAATTGGAAACAAAGCTAAATTGTTTACCAACAAAAAATAAATGTTAGAAAGAAAAATTCACAAAAAGACAGGAATAAAAAATAGAAACAAATAAAAAAAAATGAATGGGGAATGAATGAATGAATGAATGAATGAATGAATGAATATGATGAGGGTAATTTAAAAGAAAAAGGTGAAGAGAAGTTTAGAAGGAAGAAAAGAAAAAGTGTTGCAAGGAAAAAAGGAATGCTTATGAAAATGTGTAGAAAGAAAATGTCAAAAGAAGAATAAAAAGAATAAAATGGAGAAGGGGAAAAAAGTATAAGAAAAATATCAAAAGAAAAATGGTAAGAATTAATGAATATGAGGAAGAAAAATAAAAGAAAAAGAATAAGTAAAAGAATGAGGGAAGAAAGCAAAAAAAGATAAAGATGAAAAGGAGAGAGAAGAAAGAAAACGTAGAGAAAGGGAAACAAGCAGGTTGCATATCTCATTCTGAACTGGGTCTTATAATTAGCCATCCAAAAGCAGTATTGTACTGACCTCTGCTGATATGTTATTGTTACATTTGATTTTCAAGAACAGGTGCATTGCAGATGTATTAAAGCTGCTTGTTATCATCTGGATTATGAAAGTTTTGTCTTTTTCCTGTTTTTAACCCACAGCTAAAGAAGCAGTTTTGTAAAGAGGCTTTGACTCTTTACAGCTCATTGATTACTCTTCACACACGCACACACTCTATCTTTTAGATTGATCCCAGCTACTTAAGTCATTGTTTTTTTTCCACTGCACTATTGAACTCTAATGAATTGTGAACAGAATAAAAAGATTTATTTAAATGAATTAAAATTTAATTGTTTTATTGCAGGAACATCATTGTAAAAATTACTTTTAAACTGTTTTTTTTTCTTTTGTCAAGATGTCTTTGTTTGACATATGCTAAGTCATATATTAACTGTTTTTATAATTTATTTTTGACTAGTCTTCCTCACCTCATTCTTGCTTTTTATCACAATATTCTAATTTGATTTATCCTTTACTACTACTTCTTACTGAAGTATACAATTGTGCAAATATAGATATATAAATGAATTTTTTTTTTTTAACAAAAATATATTTCATACATGCAGTAAATTGTAGCTAGTTTAAGAGCTATTTGCAGTTATTTCACTTAATTTATGATGATGGAGACATATGTCAAAGTTCTGACTGATTAGATAAGCTTCAGTTCTTACCATGGGATTTTGGTTTCTTAGTTATGTGTGTGGTGAAATTATGCCTTTTCATATTGGGTCAAACAAAATGATCACTGATTTCAATGTAGCATTTTATTCAGGGTATACCATGTTATGAAAATGTTCAAAAATTCTTTTGCTCATAGGAACTGGAATAAATGTTTTTGGTTTCATTGTTGAATTATCTCATCATATGTCAGAGGTACTGAAAGAATTGAGCATTTTAATTAATTTTAGTGAAGCTTCTGTCTGTATTTGCAGAAAGGATAGGTCTTGCTCTTGTTCCTGTAGCAGATATTGATAATCTTTTTGGGAATGGTTTATCAAGAAGAACTATGTTTAGTGTGATTCATGACAAAGAATCAAAGATTATGTTGTCTTTTCCCAGATGTCACATCTTTACTTAAAAAAAAAAATGATATCAGTATAACCCGGATATAAGATACCCTAATATAAGAGAAACACGGATATAAGAGAGATTTTATCTGGTCCCAAATTAGAGCCTGTTGTAATGTATTATAAAACAGACAAAACCCATATATAAGATAATTCTAATCCGGTCCCGACAACTCTCTTATATCCAGGTTACATTGTACTGAAAATGTTGCTTATTTTCTTTCTCAATATTAGAATCAGTCATTTAATATGCACCAATTTTAACAATGTTTTTAAAATGTATCCTAATATAATAGCAGTCATAGTATAATAAAAAAACAATCTTTTTGAGTGAAGTTAGTGTAAATTAAATATTTCGAATGCTATATAACAAATATATATGTGTCTATAATATATACATATATGATATTAATCACATATACACATGCCTATGGAGTCTAAATGACAGATTTAATATTATGTATATTTGTCTCAGTATGTGTGAAAGGTTTATGGTCTGTGAAGATCATAAAATATTTGTCCTCTAAAACGTGCTTGTAATATTTTTACTGTAGTATATATATTGCCAACAGTTTCCTAGCAAAAGTGATATATCTTTGCTGTGCAGAAGATAACTCTATTAAGAAAAAATTATATTGGAGTTGTTTATACATTTATGGTTTTCTGATACATACATTGCTATGTATTGCAAGTATGGGGCACCCAGTGAGGATTGAACTCACAACTCATAATTGATCTAGTGAAATAAATTTAACCATTATATCACATCAAAATGCCCTCCGTTGATATAAATAGTATTTTTTTTTAATCATTTCACCCCAAGCAAGGCATTCCACTGCCACTATTGCACTTGGGGCTACATAGGGGAAGGTAAATAGAAAGAGTGGTTAGATATAGGAAATGTCAGAAGTGGGGTGATAGGTAGTTGGGAGGATGGGAAGAGTGTTTGAAAGAATGGAAGCAAGTTATTGTGTTAGGAGGTGTCTATTGACCTTACATTTAAATTCCTGGAGATTGTAGCCGTCGGGGAAGCAGTCATGCGGAAGGGAATTCCAGAGTTGGGAAGTACGAGAAAAGAAACTGTTGGAGTAGAAGTTGCAGTTGCATTTTATCGGTTTCACTGTAAAAGGGTGGGATCTAGTTGCTAATCTAGTATCTCATGCAAATTCGAACCTAGGGGGCACCAGTGATCTAAGTTCATTGGAGCAGAAGCCATGGAAGTATTTATAGACGAGACACAGGGAAGCCACGTCGCACTGGTGAGAGAGAAACTGCAGGCGGTCTGCCAAGTCAGTATCGATCACATTACAGACTCTCCGCTGTACCTTGTCGAGAAGCCCAAGGAGAATAGCAAGGGCACCCGACCAGATATGGCAACAGTATTCAATGCACGGGCAAATGGTTGATTTATAAATGTGCAGGATAGATTCAGACGGAAAAAACCTCCGGGCCCTGCACAGAGAACCGACTTTCATAGCAGTGGATTTAGCAATGGATTCGATATAATCATTCCACTTGAGGTCCGCTGAAAGTGTGAGACCAAGGAGGCACAGTGTTTTACTCTCTGGGAGGCAAGCCTGGTCCATGCTAATGGGAGGTATGTGCGGTTGTCTATGATGGTTAATTGATAGTAGCTTTGTTTTAGAAGCATTAAAATTTACGAGCCATTTCTTACCCCAGTCCACTACGGATTGGAGGGCCTTTCCAAGCTTGGCTGCAAGGTTACCTTTGTTGCCCACACCAAATTTTTGATTGAGGCGAGAGTAAACTGTGGTGTCATCGGTGTACATACCTACTTGGGATATTATGGTATCGGGGAGATCATTAATGTAGATCAGAAAGAGCGTAGGACCTAGGATAGAGCCTTGAGGGACACCTGCATTCGTATGGTAGCTCTGGGAGGCATGTCCGTTTAATACCACTTTCAATGTGCAGTTAGATAAAAATGACTGGATTAGTTCAAACAATTGTCCAGCTATACCATAGCTCTGCAGTTTGCATAGAAAGCTGACATGCCAAACTCTGTCGAATGCTTTAGAGATACCCAAGGCGATAGTTCGGGCTTCGCCATTCCTGTCGAGTGCCTGGTATATATACTCGGTGATGGTCGTTAGCTTATTGGCAGTAGACCTGGTGAAGCGGAAACCATACTGCTTGTCCGAGAGGAGCCTGTGTTCTGTGAGGTGCTGAATGAGCTCGGTGTTGATAATGGCCTCGAACACTTTGCCAAAGATCGGAAGAAGGCTGATAGGTTGGTAATTTTCGGAGTCTGAGGGTTCTCCAGAGTTTTTGAATATAGGAACTACAGAGGAAGATTTCCAACAGGTGGGAAAGCAGGAAGCAGAGAGGCAGTAGTTGTAGAGCTTAGAAAGGACAGAAGAGAGTTCAGGGGCACATTTCTTTAAGACTATGATTGGGATTCCGTCTCCTCCGCTCGCTTTGTGTGGGTCAAGTTTTGAGATTATCTTAGAGACAAGCAAGGGTGTAATGTGGACGTCATTCAGTTGAGCCTCAGTTCTAGGTGAGAAGTCAGGTGTAAAAATCCCAGACGTGTCTAGACTCGAATTGTTTGAGAATCTCCATGCAAAGCATTCAGCCTTGTCCGCTGAGGAGGTGAGGACCTCAAAATTATTGATTAGTGGGGGTATTGTGGACTTGCTCTTGTTAAGTACTCTTTTACAGAGTCGCCAGTAGTCTTTGGCGCTGAATGTAGCGGATGCTATGTGTTGTTTCATTCTGGCAGCAAACAACGTCTTAGCTTTGTTAAGTATCTTTTTACACTTATTACGAGCTGAAGTGAAAAGGCGCCTGTTTTGGTCCAACGAGTAGCTATGGTAGAGTCGGAAGAAATGATTCCAGTGGGCAATGGTGGCCGAGCAAGCAGCGGAGAACCATGGAGATGAATGAGACTTAAGCAGAAATTTCCTGGCAGGGATGAAGGCATCGATGCCAGCCTTAACCCAGGAGGAGACCTCGGATGCACATTCTTCGTTGGGAAGACTAAAAATGTTGTTCCATGGGACGTCACAGAGGAAGTCTCGGAACGAATCCCAGTCTGCCCTTTGGTAGCAGTAGGATATTCTACTGGTCTGGGTTTCTTGGGTCGGGCGGGAGAGGAATGAAATGTTGACGGAAACTACAGTGTGGTCAGAGTTCCTGAGTGGGCAGAGTTGTTTGGTAGTGCAACAGTCTGGGATGGAAGTGAAGCAGAGGTCTAGTAGTGAGTCCCTTCCATTGGGGTTGTCAGAGAAACGCATGGGGAAGTCCACCACTTGCGTGAGGGATTAGGTGATTGAAAAATTCATGGTGTGGACACCAGCAGGGTCGGTGACAGAGTTCTCCAGCCACTTGGTGTAGTGGGCGTTAAAGTCACCAAACACAAATATGTGGGCAGAGGGATGGGAAGAAATGGCTTTGTCGATATTGTCAGAGATGCTGTCACGTAACGAACAGTCAGAGGAGGAAGGGGAGCAGCAACCAGGAAACTGCCCACCCGGTACCCTCAGAATGTAAAGGCGTTGCCACCATACTCCGTAACTGCAAAGAGCTTCCAGCTGAACTAACACTAAGACCGAAGAAGAGGGATTAGCCGGGAACCCCTTCCTGAACAAGAAACAAGGTGATCACCTCTACTCTTGTTCAAAAGAAGGGGGTGGAGTGTGAGACCGGGCGATAGTAGGAACTATCTACTCCAATTAAAAAAAAAAGAAAAGAAAAAAAATAAACAGGAAAGTAATTGAAGTTTACTAAGTTTTAACTTAGTATAAGTCGAAAAGAACCTTGGATAGCAAAATCATTTACACAAACTACTTCAGCTAGTGACAAAAGAACAAATAAAAACAAATAAAATAAACAAAGGAGAAACCAAAAAATATTAAAAATTAATTATTAAAATTCAAACAAAAACAAACTCATTTCCGTTCACTTACCACAAGCAGGTAACACACAGAAAAGTTGATTCAAAATAAATTTCTGAGGACAGAAATTTTATCAATATTAAGGTATTGTAGTTTGGTACTCTTTTCCAGCATGTTTTTGGCTTGCTTAATTTCATCACTTCATTGTAGTTTAGTTTAGTTTTTGATTTTAAACAAAGCCATCACTAGAGCAAGGATATGTGAGCTATGTGGTGTAAATTTTCTGTCATAGTTCAACATATCAATCTGTGGTGCTATCTGATAGAAGTTGACACCAGAAAAGAACAAATAATAACAGCTTTCTTGGCTAAAGGAGTTTAACCACCAGAAGAGCAACTCATTGAGCCTTCTTGATCTCACACAATCAGTTTTCTACTGATATAAAGTGCATCAATTATATTGCTAGGTCTGCTGCTAGGAAGATTGGTTCACTATGTCATGTCAGACAATTTTTCTTATTGGAATCCATCTTGCATATTTATAAATCTATAATTCATTCATACACTGAATATTGCTACCTGATTTGGTGCTCCTGCTCTTTATCTTGAGATTCTCAAAAAACTTTTTAAAAAAAGTGTCCTGACCTTATTTCTCAATTCAGTCACATTCTCACCACCATGATGTGGCTTCTCTCAGTCTTTTTTATAAATATTTTCATGGCAGTTGTTCTAATGAGCTTTCCCCCTTGATAACTTGACTGCATGAATTTAAGTGTACTATTAGATTGGTAACTAGATCTTTGTTTACTTTTGAATTAGATATGAATGTAATTTCTATTTTAATAGTTTATTTACTTGCCCCTCTTGCCTTTGTAACTCTCTTCTAGCTTCTTGCTTCTTTGCCATCTACAATCTTCAAAAATTTAAATGCGATGCTAATCTTTATCTTCTGTCTTGCTGAAATCTGTTCTTTTATTGTCCTTTCCCCTCACAAGAGTCTTCACATTCTCTTCCACTTCCAGTAACCCCTTGAATCTTAGTAGCACTAATGCCTTGCTTGCAGTGAAATAATTTAAAAAAACATTTGTCTCAGGGTTTACAATTTGAAATGTTTCTTTTAGAAATTATGCACATCAGTGATGACCATAGACTGCTGGATGGCCGAATTATGCTTAAATTTGCCGTTTTATGAAATTCTGCTTTGACAATTTTTAGTTTGTCTGGTAACAAGTGTTGTGGTCTTGGATATACTGGCTGTTTTGTGGTGATGATACTGTGTTCTGAATTGTGCTTGATAAACTCTTGGTATAAGACTGGGTTGAGATATTTTTAATATGTGCATGTGTTTAGCATTTTCAGGCAATGCTGTTCTGGTTTCAGTGGAGGATTCTTGATGAGAAATTTGATCGTGAAATTTCCTAAAAAGTGGATGTAATTCCTTGAAACTTAGAGTAGAGTTATTCAACAGTTAAGTGAACAAACTCATTTTACTCATTATTATTAATAATAATTATTATTATTAATAATAATTATTATTAATGATGGTCTATCTCATGATATCAAGCAGTACAGTTGAAAGACTGCTTGTCTTAAATTACTCTGGTTGACTGATTTTTGGCAAAATACTATCTTCATTATTGTAATGCAGTAATTATATAATATTTACTGGAACTAATGTCCCCATCTTGGTTGTTATTTTCACAATGCTTAAGCCCTTATATTCTTCAGTATTTTTCTGTAAATCAGTGTGAAATAATAACTCCTAATCAAAAAAATGCAAACAAAAATCATAAAATGTTAATTGTTACTTAAAAGAAAATGCACAATCACATAGTGAAATGAATTTTCAATAAATTTTTAAAATAAGAGGACGTTTTTCTGAGTTTGACTTATGGGAAAAACTATTCTTGCCTCATCATATTATGGTTATCTAAGATTTTTTTAATATATTTTATCTCTTTTTTTAATTATATATATATATATATATATATATATATATATATATATATATAAGATTTATAATACAACAAGTTGGACAGTGGCTAGTGATCTTGTCATGGTTATAATGGTAGAAGCAGAAAAGATAACACAACATGCTGCTTTGAGGATGAGAGGACTTTCATCTTAAGCAAGGCAATAAAGCCACTAAGATGCAATTGTTTTACTGAGTGGGAGAGGATATCAGAAAAAGAAAACATTATTAAGGAAAGAACAATAAAGGAACTGGAATTAAAATGACAGAAGGTAACAATTGACATTGCGTTTACATTTTTGAAGATTAAAGTTGATTAGAAAGCAGGAAGCTAGAAGAGAGTTCCACAAGCAAGAAGTGTGAGAGGAGGAACTATTAGCATAGAACTATGGTTACATCTATCCATTACAACTGTAAAATGTGAGACCTTACAGCCAATCTAGTATTGCACTTAAATTTATAAAAGTCTAGGTACTAAAGTAGAAAATTCATCAGGACAATTATTATGAAAATATTTATAGAAAAGTCATAGAGAAATTACATTATGACAGAAAGTAAGAAAGTGACTAAAGACAAGATGCCAGGTCAGGATAAATAGTATTGCAGATTCTTCTTTGTATTTTATCAAGAATCTCTACATACATAGCAGAAGCATCATACCAGATGTGGCAGCAATATTCAATGCATGGATGAATGGTAGACTTATAAAGATATTTAAGACATGCTTTGATAAGAAAAATCATTTAATATGACACAGTAAACTTAGCAATTGTTTCAATATAATCTTTCCACTTCATGTCAAGAGAAAGAATTAGCACAAGAAATAAGTCTTTCTCCTGGTGGTTAACTTCAGAAATGCTGATGGTAAGCAAAAAAGTTCTTTTGGGTGATTAAAAAGAGAGCAGTTTTGTTTTGGAGGTGTTAAAATTAACAAACCAATTCTTGCCCAGGTTAACAATAGATTATAGGTAATTTCTAAGATAAATCTGATCATATTGTACCCATCAGACTTACTATTAAGACAGGAGTAAATAGTTATGTCATCAGCATAGATAGCAAGTTGAGAACTGATGACCTCAAGAAGGTCATTGATAAAAATTAGAAACAATATAGGTCCAAGGATAGAGCTCTGATGGGCACTTGCATTAATGTAAAAAGATCTAGAACAGCAACTGTTCAAGATAACTTTCATTTTGCAATTTGATAAGAAAGATTGAATCATTTAAAAAATGAATTAAAAAATACAAGCATGCCAAACCCTGTCAAATGCCTTCAAGAGATCCAAAGCAGCAACCTTCACCATTCTTATCTTAAACGTCATAGATTCTTTCTGCAAGAATTGCTAATACACCAGCAGAGAAGCAGACCTAGAGAATCAAAAGCCATATTGCTTCTCTGAAAGAAGACCCTTCAAGGTCAGATGCTTAACCAAGGTATAAAGCTAACAAACTGATACAAGAATCAGACTGCTTGCCTGAGTTCTTAAAAACTGGAACTACAGAAGAGAATTTTCATAAAGCAAGAAAGCAAGAAGCAGCAAGGTGGAGTTTAGTGAAACAAGAGTCAGTTTCAGGAGTACATTTCTTAAGGATTGTTTCAATGATTTCTTTATTTAGAAAGAGAATGAAGAGAAAAGTGGCATTGAATAAGAGACACATTTACTCTATTTAAAATTGTCTATATCAAACAAAGAACAAAAATTGTTTTTTTTTCAAATCATTTGACCGCTTCTAATAGTGCAGATTGTAGCACTCTGTCAAAGCAGTAAATAATCAAAATGTATAAGTGCTCTGTATTAGTGCTCTGAAAAAAAAATACTCAATAAATAATCAATGGCCTTATAAGTTCCTTTATAACACTTTCATAAAATCTTCTGCTTTGAAATTACTTGTGGAGTAATGGATAGCAGCTTGATTGAGGAATCTGAGACCCAAATTCAAATTCCCGTTGAGTTTGTTACATCTATTCACATGCAAACTTTCTTGGGAAAGGAATGAACCCATCTGTTCTTCTTTCAGCTATGGGTAAATAACAGGACAGACTGGATTTTACAGCCATGGCTGGCAACTGGTCTAGGAGAAGGACAAATCTGAATTTAAAACCTCCAACTATGGGTTAAATTGCCTCATGAATCCACAATTGGCCAAGTGTGGTGTGTATGGCTACACATCTTAAGACATAATCAATCAGGGAGGGGTTCCTCCAAGGAGTGAGAAAGCTCTGGATCTGTTACAAAGAGCTTTCATCTCTGCTACCTGTTTTTTTCTTTTCATTACAATAACTTTCAACTCTGTCACACAATGTAACTTTTTATGATTTTTTTATTAATTTAATTTTCATCTCTGCTATTTATTTAGTTATTAAAATGGAATTTAATATTGTTTGAGCATTAGAAATAATGGAAGCTTCCCATATAATTACATCTTTACATTTAATTAATTTGGTATTAAAATAAATCTCAATGTCAACATGTTCCTGATAGCTTTGGATGATTATTTCTTTTCTGTACAAATTTTTTATATGATGATTGCTTGTAGAATCAAATTCTAGTGGATAAAAGCATGCAGTATAGCTTTCATTCTACTCTGTTGTAATATTGAAACACTTCTGATTTGGTCCACAGCTGCTACAGTTTCATGATACTAAAAACTTCATAAAAGATGGTATCATTTTTTTTCTTGTTTTTTGCATGTGTGTGGGGAATACATAATTTATTTGAAAGGTAGTGTAAAGTCATAGAAAGCCAGCGATAATATTCTGATGATGCTATGATTTTATTTAAAAATTTTTTAAATTTTTAAAATGATGGAAGATTTTGCACCAATCCTTTAAATAACATAGTGTGTGTGTGTGTATGCAAGAAGCCTCAGTCATAATGTATATAATTAATAGATTAATTTATGAATACTATCATATACATTATTGTACTAAATACAGTAGTTACTATTCCTACTTTTTTGACCAAAATATCTGATTTCATTGATATTCTTTGCTTTTTACTATAGATATAACAAACAAAAAATAATGACTGATTTGATATAAAAATAAAAGAAAGTTTTATTATTATTAAATTGGTGTATAATTCTGACTGTGTATACAGTTAGCATTTATTCAGCTATGTTCTGAGTTTTTTTAACATTATGCATACGTCAACATAATGTGAGGATTTGTACATTGTTCTTATTGAATAAAAAATGTGTTTTTAGCAGAAAAAGGAAAGTGTTGGAAATTAAGGGTGAGGAGGGAGAATAAACTGCATCTAGAGATTATATGCAAAAGAGGTATTGTCAAATATTTTATGTAAAATTCATAGATATGTGTTATCCAATGAAATAATTTGTACTCTTATGTATAGTGAGTAAGCATGAAAGTAATTAAGTCCCAATTTTCAATTTCTGATTGATATTTAGTATTTTTTCAGTAATTATAACAATTTGCAATGTCAAGAGATTATTTTCAAGAACTAGAATTTAGTATTATGGCTCAAAAAAAGAACTAACAATGAATGAAAAGAACTATATAATCAAAGAAATTAGCAAAGGAAAGTCTTCGCTTCAAATTTCTAAGAATTTGAAAAGGGATCATCGAACAATCAAGAAAATATGTCAAATGGGAATTCAATCAAGGAAAAAAAAAGTCTCAGGTTGAATTCAGAAATTTAACAAAGTGAGATCTATCACATATCCGAAGAGAATTAGTAAGAAACCCAAATGCATCAAGTGCGTTCATATTTGAGGCCACTGGAGCTCCTATGGTGTCAAGGGAAACAAAGTGTAAAGCATTATGGAAGTTTGCTGATGTAAAAAATCAAATAATGAAACCCATTTTAACAAAAAAAACATAAGAAAAGAAGAAAAATACATGAAAAATTTATTCAGCTATGTTCTGAGTTTTTTTAACATTATGCATACGTCATCATAATGTGCTTTTTACAGACAAATCAAGGATCACCCTCGATGGGCCTGATGGATGGGCTCGCAAGCAACATGACTCAAGAAACTTTTTAAACACCAACAAGGCGGTGATGGAATCATATGGGCTGGAATTATTGGTAATGAGCTCGTGGGTCCATTTAAAGTGAAAGACGGGGTTAAAATGAATTCCAAAAGTTACTGTGATTTTCTAGAGCAATATTTCTTTGAATGGTTTGATAACCAGTCTTTAGCCAAGCATAGATTTATTATCTTTATACAAGACAATACACCAAGTCATTCATCAAAGTTTACTAAATCCTGGTTGAAAGAAAAGGGATTTGTTGAAGATACTTTTATGAACTGGCCTTCAAATAGCTGTGACTTGAACCCCATTGAGAACCTGTGGAGCATCCTCAAGAGAGATATTTATTCTAATGGAAGGCAATTCAACAGCAAGTGTGACCTCAGGGAGGCAGTTAAACTTGCTGCAAACAACTTACTAGCCGCTAAAATGGCAAATCTAACATCAGATGTTGACAATAGGCTGCTAAGAGTTACTGAAAAGAAATGAGCATTTGTGCAATAAATTTTAGAAGGTTCTTATTAGTTTTTGTTAATACATCTTTTATTTTTAAAATGAAATGTTTTTTTATGTTCTTCCTTTAAGAAATTGACGAATATCTTCTAAAATATTTTCATATTATTTTTACATTAGTTTTACAAGCTATAATAATGTAAAAGTATCAAAATAAATAGTTGCAAATAAACTACTGATAGTCCAATTAGTCTGTTTTGTTAACTTAGTAAAATTTTTACCAACCAAAAACAATAGTTTTCTCTGTCACTATATATCTAAGTTAATAATATTTAGTAGAATCTAAACAACATCATAATAGGACTTTTAACATTAAAGATGCAACTTTTTATACCAATTCATAACTTGCATATAATCTTTCAATGCAGTTTAGAGCAAATAGTAAAAAAGAAAAGAGTGAAGAAAGGTTGCTCTCAAAAACAATGACAATGAATAAATATTCATTTTTTTATCTACAAAATAATTAAGGCATTTGGAATTAGAAACCACAAAATAAAAAGAATGAGAAAATTGTGTGTAAGATTTGTTGACTTTCAAAACTTTCAAAATGCCATAGCTTTTGATCTATTTTAGATAAACCAATCAATTCATTTTTAAAGGAATTTAAAAGCATCTATTTTAACCTACAAATAATTACACTTAGCTAATTTTCGCAGACATAGCTGAAAGTACCTTCTTGTACTAAAAGCCTCAATTACCTTACAAATTATTATGCACTGAAAAGCAAAATTTAACTTTTGTTTATAAAAAGTTTTCTTAGATAATTTGTAGCTGTATAGTGATTTATTTTGGTTTCTTTGAAGCCATTCGTAGTGGCTTTTTTTAGTGCTATACAATTGTATTGTGTTATATTTCTTTTCTAATAAATATATCAAACATTGATTAGCTGGTTGTGTCATGGACAGTTCAAAATTGATGGAGACCAAAGGTTAAAATGGTTTTTTTTAAATTATCACAGTTTCTGTAGTCAGTCATTTTATTTGTAATGGAAAAAATAATAATGAAAAGAAAATCTTAGTGAATTTATATTAGTGTTGATTGAATAATTTTAATGAGTATAATGGTTTATCAAGAAAAATTACATTTAAAGAAAAGAAATTACCTTCTATTAAATGTAAGGGAGACAATTACTATGTTAAGTATCACGAATTACGTCCCTTACGTTATAATATTAAGCCAGCATGTTGAAAAAGATCTCGTTTTATTTTAAAATGTTCTTTGAAATGCAAAAAGAAGAAAAAGTCTGATCTTGCATAATACAATCTACAATAATGTAGTATTTGATAATGAAATAGATTATTTCTATTAAAAATGTTTCATGATTATTTTTTAAAATATTTTTCTTCTCTTGTAGAAATTCTCCTGTGTAATTAAAAATATATATATATGACTTAAAAAGTCATTAATTGCAGTCTTTTATACATATCTAAAATATTTTATTTGATAAAAATTTATTTAGACCAATCCAAATATAACAGATCAAATTTTCAAGAACTACATAAGTAGTAAGGTAACAATCATTAGCTATCTATCTATCTATCTATCTATCTATCTATCAGCAAACGTTTTTTGTTTGTAATCTCTGTTATTTTTTACTTTAGTAGATTTTTACTTGCAAACAACAAATGATAGTATTGCTATGACAATTACAAAGCTGTGATATAAAATTAGCAATTCTGTATAACAATAATAATAATAGAAAAATATTTTTAAAGATTTACCTTCTTGTAATGGAATTTAAATATTTTTATAGCATGGGTAAACTCATCATTGAATAATAGGTATAAAAAAATAAATGTTGTCCTAATAAAACAAGTCATTAAAAAAATGGAATGACAACAAATTTCTGTTTAAATCTTTTCAGTTATGCTGATTAACAAAATCACAGACACAAAAATGAAGATTCTTCCATAAAGCTATCATTTTTCCAAGAGTAGAAAGAATCATAAATGTAAGTTTGCAGATTTTTATACATCATTAAATTTTTTTATTGATAAGAAAAAGCTGATACAATACTATAATAAAATATAGGAGAGCAGTGTAGCTTTGAAAACCTTATTCAGCTTAAAATAGTTTAGTATAAAAACAGACACTATTTATAGTGGGTTAAACTAGGAAAGTTCTTTAGTCAAGGGAAATAATCACCAACAAGAGGAGTAATTATGAGGTTACCCATCACAGGTTAATCCCATATTTATTGTTTTATATTTGATTTCCTTAAAACTTAAAAATTAGATTTAATATAACTTTTTGTGGGGAGAATGGAGTTGGCAGGTTATACTTTATAATGAGATTTAAATTATTTTAATTCCAAGTTTATTGTAAGCAAGTGGGCAATGGATTAAAAATAGACTAGTGATAACCTGGATAGATATTTACTAAGCTTAAACTAGTGTGGAATGAGACTATACATATAAAATGCCCAGTAAGGAATAAAATCATTGTACAATGGTACTGAATTGCTAGAACAGCTTGTTAACCAATACACAGTGATAAAGTAACTGTATTATAAAGTGAAAGATAGAGAACAGTTTACTATATTTTTATAATTCGATATCTTGAAATGACAGTGATATCCAATTTTATGTTAGGTGTAGAACAACATTTGTATTATGTTTTGCATTTCTTTGTGTGTAGTGGTAATCATATCACAGCTCTCCGTGTCATTTTATCCAGCTCTACTTCTCCAGTTATTCTTTATACTATTTATACTAGTCAACTAATTTGCATACAATAATATACATATATTACATAGGAAATTCCGAACTGCTCATTTGCCACTAATTATGGTAAATAATCATTATTCAAATTTGATTATTTACTGAGCACTTTCTGTTATTTATCACTTAAATATACTTAGTTATAATAGTAGTAATTGATATATTTTATGATTACCCATTTGCTCTAATATCCAGTATAAAAAATGATTAACACCTACAATAGATGAGCAGTCATAATCCTTTGGGTGTAGGCTGTCTCCATTGGCTCCCATCTGGTGCCTAATTCTTACCTGTAGCTCCAAATAGCTGTTTGTATGCAGCATTAGCTACACACCAGTAAACTGACCACCTTATCAGAGCTGGGGATGTAAAAAATGCACCTCCACAGACCCCCCACCCAAAAAAAAAAGAGGCCACGTGGTTGTCATGGATGGCAATCCATGATGCCTTAGTAGCCCATGACTTGGGTAAATAAACAGTCATATGAATTGCAACACTCCACTGACCCCTATTTGAGCTAGACAGGCAGTCAGAAAGACTCAATTTGATCAAGTGGTCAGTCACAAGATCTAATGTAAAAAAATAAAAAGATATCAAATAATTGGTTTTTAAAATAAACAAAATTGAAATTTATAATTTATTAATATTGAAAACAAAAATGGTACTATGCTCAGCTCTTGAAGATTCAAAGGAAAATAAAGATATCACAAATAAACCTACATTAAAAAATTTTGAAGATAAATGAATTTTTCTTTATCAGTCTGCTACAATTGTTTACAAATTTTTAAATATCAATCAGAATAAAGATTATAATTGTTATGATCTTGTCATCAAGTTGTTGTGGCCCGTTTGGGCCAGAATTAAAGACACAGATGGAATAGTTTTGAATATATTACAAAGACAGTAGTACAAACATATACCAATGATTGATTATTAGCACAGCTTTCAGAGTTATGCTGGAATAGATTCCAGTCTCTCTACCTTTCAGCTCTACAAAGCAGAACTGCTACTTATATAAAGTTTGGAAGAGTTCAATGTGTCATACGTGTAAGTTACCATAACAATAATGAATTTAAAAACTCTTAAACGTAGGCAACACTATAATAAAGAGAAAATACATATCTTACTTTAAATGTTATTTTTAGTGGATACCCATATTTGTGTAGATGCTCCATTCATTTTAAACAGTATTTTATTTTGTTATACAGCCTGAACATTTAAGAAATATTATTAAAGAAAAATGTATCCACCAGCAGGATTTGAACAAGCATCTTCTGAGGGCACATTTACTTTAATAAGTTTGCTAAAATATGCAGGCAAGTAGACAAAATAAAAATACTGCTTAAAATAAATAGAGCATCTACTCAAATATGCATATCCACTAAAAATAATATTTAAAGTAATAAAAGTTCATTATTTCTTTAGAAATTGAGATATATCAGAATGGCATAACTTATACTAATGCTGCTTAACAAGTCAATTGCACATGAAGCCTGCTTAACTTATGAAAGTCAAAGGACGCAAAAATATAAGTATCAAAATTTATTTTTTCTCCATATCTCATTCTCAGATTAAGCTTGAATAAAAGGAAAACATGTTAGATTTAGAAATGTTTCCTATTTGTTCTTTATCCTACTATTCTGTCAGATTTCAATCCAAATTTGATCTGTATTTAATCCCAGTGTGTGTGTAATATATATATATATATATATATATATATATATATATATACTTATGCTATTTACACTCTCACACCCTGATTGAGCACTCTGGAAGAATGGTAGACTTTGAAAAACAGTAGCTACTTTGGCATCTACGCATCGTTCATTCAGCAATGAATTAGGACACTCTCAACTATTTGGTGTGTATAATGATAATATACACGCTAAAAAGTTTGCCTCGTTATATATAGGGTGTGATTGGTAAATTGTCGCCATTATATTTTTTGATTGCATGCATGCATTGATTTTCATTTTATACTGAAACTATTTAACCCATTAATGCATTGGGCTAATTTTTTTAGTATTAAATATATAATCAAATCCTTCAAGAAGTTTCTTTGGTTCAAAGGTAACCTGTTACTTAGTTTTTAAAATTTTATAGAAAATAAATTATTAGAAATGTTATAGTCTTCAAGTGACTTTCACATTGAGTCGAGCATTTTTCTGCTAAATACTTGCTTGCATTTAATGTCTACTATTATGAAGTACAAATAAAAGAACAATATACCAAGTCATCAGTCTAAGTAGAAGTCTTTGTGAGAGTTGATTTGCAGTTGGTGTAACAGACTGAGTTGCAGTCAGTAATCTTCCTCTCTCTAGTCTATTCACAATCAAATAAAAATTTTCTTTATAAGAAAATAGATGATAAAAAAAAGAATAAACGTAAATTACTGCAATCATTTCTGAAATATTAAAATTTTGGATTTACACTTTATCTAATTTCTTCTTTTTCTTTGCAGACAAGTTTCTTTTACAAGGTCAAATTTTTATTCCATCAATCTTCCACAAAATAATGGCAGATTAAAAATATCCATTAATTTCTTAAAAATTACTTTGTTTACTTTTCATTTACTAAAATAAGTTGGCAGATATAAATTTCAAAAGGTTCCAATGAAAGATGTGTATTTTTTAAATAGGGTTACTGAACTTTGCTTTGTCATGGTGTTTTTTCATGGCCTAATTAGTAAGGCCTATTGAGTTTAAAAGTGGTTACTCTGATAGAAAAAGTCTATACAGGTTCAATTCCTGTTGAGAGGCACATTTTCTTTAATAGGATGTCTTGATCTCTAGGTTGGTTGATACTAATTTCACTGTTTAAAAACAGTAATGTCTACTCAGTCACATGTAATCAACTGAATATAATGTTTGTAGTAATATATATATAGTGAGAGATGAAACTATATGCACTCGTTGATCCAACAATTCATAATTACACACAATGACATCAATTTTTATTATATTCAACAGTTAACCTCTGCCAGAAAATATAAGACTTTTCTATGGCAATATTTAATAAAGAAAGGAAATAGTGAGAGATAATGTGTTGTTGATGTAATGGAAAATGAAATGTACCATTCAAATTGAAGGAATTTTAATGTTTTTCCGCCTCTGTCCTATTTATCCTTTAAGTCCTATTCATTACCTTATTTCTCTTTGTAGTGAATTCTTTTTGCTTTTAACAAATATTATCAACAATTTCCTCACTTCTTAAAATGTGAAGAGTTAAATTAAATTCCATAATATAATCACTTTTTTTTATCATACATAACTTTTTCTATATACATACATACACACACATGCATATGTTAGTGTTACTACCCTTAAATGCAGTAGAAAAAATAAATTGTATTATTTTTATCCAATGAAGGTATCTTAATGTTTACTATTTCTTTATCATTTTGTCACTATACATTTATTATTTTTCCATTTTCAGCACCTCATGTCTTACAAGTGATTCTATACTTATATCCAATTACACTGATAACCTCCTATTCAAATGTGGGAATGAATATAAGGAGTTGTCCCTCTTAGTCAAACTCAAAACACAGACATCTTTATCCGAAGGGTGGGTACCAAAGTTTGGTATAGCAGATATGATCTGCTATACCAAACTTCTCTTGGATCAAGTCCAAATAATATGGAACATTGCTAAAGTGTAAGAAAATCAAAGGAAGCAGCATACATTAATTTGTTGATCAGTCAGTCTAGTGTGGCTTTCAGCATGATGTAATTTTCTTTGTTGAGTAGAGAAGGAACAAGCTGAACCAATCAGTAGATTAATGATCATATTTTTCTGTTTAAATATCAATTTCTGTATAAAAAAAACCCACTCTCTTCCCTTATGGATTATACATTTGAAAAAGTTTGTGAAATGAATCATTTGAAATATTGTGGTAGCAATAGGAATATAGTCAATAGTCTGAACAACTCTTAGAATGGTAAGGATTCTTTTTGAAAATATAGATGGTAAATGTTGAATCTTTTTTTAATGTAAAAGATATTATATACATATTAAGGTATTTTGGGTAGCAACCTTTCTTTTAAACATCTTTCATTAAATATGGAAGATAAGGAAAATTTAGTTAATTTTTTATTTAGTTTTGCCAGTGTTCTTAGATTTTTCTGTTTGATAGTTATAAAGGAGTACAAAAATGTTCCATAATGTCCATTGTCACAAGTGCTTTCACATCCCGGTTATGATGATAAACTATATTTGGCAGCAGAGTCTTTGATCGGGAGGTTGTGAGGAGTATGGAACCACCTCTTAATTACTATTTTTTCCAAATTCACTCTGACTTGGAGTGATAGTTCCTGTTAGGGTCCCAGCTATGGACAAATAGTTAACCCCCAAACTGGCCTTGTAATAAGTTGAGGTTGATAGGAGGAGAGATATATATAATATACAGACCCTCTCTTGTAGCAAGATGTTTCTAATAATGTGACTTATATAGAATTTTAGTGTTTTTGATCAGAATTTCTCTTAAGGGTTCTTGTAAATTATTGCATCATACTAACATGTAACTCTGGAATCTTTGTGTGATTATAAATATCCAGGCACATTCTTTGGCTGTCCATAACTGAGTTGTGTTTGGAATTTACTCAGGTTTTAAATATGCCCAGTATATACTTTATGGGGTTTAAAATCTGGTGAGTGTGGTAGCCACTCGAGGTTTTTAAATCTGGTGAGTGTGGTAGCCATTAGAGTATCTGAAAGTGAGCCCTGTATTCAAAGAAACAGTTTTCATGTCACTTGTGTAGTTGCATTATCTTACAAGTTGTCACTACAAAGAAATATGGTGAGCATATAAATCGGCACAAATCAACTGAAACAAGATCTCTGTATATCACAACTGTGAAGATGTCAATTTCATGAGTGGTCCTTCCAAATTCTAACAGAACACAGCTCACACCATTACAAGCCACTACCAATTTGTATGACATCTTGTTTTTTTTCCTAATCATTTTACACCAAGCAAGGCAGAACTGCCACTGGTGTGCAAGGGGTTACATAAAAGGTGAGTGATGAGAAAGAGAGACAAGTTACAGGGAGTCAGAGAATGAGTAAGAAAAGGATAAGAATACAGGTGTGAAGAGGGCTGCATGAGAGTCGAGTGAAAAGGAAGAAGAACATGATACAAGGGTTGTCAGGGGAAGGATGTGAGTCAAGAAGATAAGAGATGGCAATTGACTTTGCATTTGAATTCTTGGAAATTGTAGCTGTCAGGAAAGCAAGTATACAGAAGGGAATTTCACAGGCAGGAAGTGAAAGCAAAGAAGCTGCTAGAATAGAAGTTGTTAGATTTGGTTGGTTTCACTGGGACCTAGTTGCTAGTCTAATAACTTGACTAAATTCATGCAGAGGAAGCACCAGAGAGCTAAGCTCATCAGAGTAGAAGCCATGAAAGTATTTGTAGAAGAGACAGAAGGAAGCCACATTACATTGGTAAAAAAGTGACTGGAGTTGAGCAACCAGATCATTACAGATTCTTTGTTGGATTTTTTTAAGAAGCCCAAGATGGATAACAGGGGCACCCAACCAGAAGAGGTGACAGCAGTATTCAATGCATCTTGAAGATAAAATATTAAACTATTTGATATATTCCTTTTCTGGTGTCAATCTTAATGAAATTGTTCTACACATGATGTTACTTATACTATACATATTTAAATTTTAAATGTAACTGTTTTAATCCTAAAAGGTTACTGTGTGAGTAATCACCAAAATGGAGGTTGAGAATAATAGTATATCAACAAGTACAAGACTTGCATGCTGCTTGAAGTAGATACACTGCTGGTGAATTGCTAGTCAGTACAATCACTCTCTATATATATCTGCCTCCTTATACAAGCAGAATGTGGCACAAGCCCATTTTTAAAGTGAGATTTCTGGACCCTTAAGCTTGGCAAAAAATATTGTGTTGATCCTGCACAAGGCTGAGTCAGGGCTACTGTCAATTTTCCCCAGATGAGGCTCTACCCTTTGGCAGAGCCTCAGAGAGCAATGACTGCTAGTCAGTATGATCACCCTTCTTTACCCCAATAGTGTCCACCTATTTGAGAGGATAGGAACATCCCATTCCTGTATATAGGTAGATATTCAACAGTAACATTCCCAAAAATGCCAGGATGTGACTAACAAAAAAATTATCTATGATATTGACAAGATTTAGTTCTTGATAATGACAAAGGTAGTCAAAAGTACTTGAACAAAAACAGAACAGTTTATCCACATTCAGATGTGCAAAAACTCATTCAAAAATTGGAAAATACAATAAAAATCCATCAATAATTTCATGGTGTTGATGATCTCCCTAGTCTTTCAGCATGCAGTATGTTTCTTTAAATTAGAAGTTGTTATAGTAGAAAGATTTCTATTTTTTATTGTTGTTGCTGTGAACACAGTTTCAGGCTTAGTCTTATGGTTTATACCATCCTTTCCACTATACCATTTGATTGAAGGGGATATGGAAGTATCTAGTAAGAATTATTAAATTACTTCAGGCCATCCTGAAAAGGAATTTATTAATAAGAAAAGTCTGCTCTCTATATAAACCATGTGTACTTTGCTCTAAGTCCTAAATGTAATTTCTTTTGTGTAAAAGTTGTTATTTCTTAGCTTGTCAAACAGCTTGATCAATTCTGTATACCTTGGTAAGTAATATCTATAAAAATTTACTTATCTCAGGAAGGATTCTAGTTCATTTTTATTTTCTGGTAACAAAACTTTTCTAGGGAGAGTTGACTATGTTTGCGTAATAGCCATGTGTCATATGTAACCAAGCCCTCCAAACTTGAAAGTATCAGAAGGTTACACAAAAGACAAAAATAAGTGTAAATTTATTTAACTAGTAGAATAACATTGTTGTTTTGAAATAGCACATATGTTGGAAAGTCCTGCATGATGTTTTTCTTTTTAAATGCTGATTTTTAAGTGTTCAATTTACATAAAGTCCAATGAAATTCTTCTTTTGTGAAGAAAAGACAAAATGATGTCACTGATGTGTATGATGTCTTTGTTTTACTTTTGTGCAAAAAAGAACAAATCTGATGTTACTATGAGCGTGTGCAATTGTGTTAAGTGAAATAGGTTTTGTCCTGAGTGTGAAATGAAAGTGGATATGAGGTCTTTTGTTCCTCTTCCTTTTTTGTTGCCAACAAGTAAATAAGGAAAAGGAGGAATCAATTAATACAGAGTGAAAGAGAGAGCAAGAGAGTGTGTAAAAAGCATGTTACCTGGATTTTGTGTTTGCCAGACGATTAGTAGCTCTCTCTAATGTTCTTTTTTTTCTTTGTTGGCAGTAAATGGGAAAGAAGGAAAAGTGAGGGAGTAAAAAATACAGTCTACTCAGACTTGATATCCAGTCAGATGACTCGTGGCTCTCTGAAGAGAAAGGCAATAATCATGCATATTTATACGATTATGGAAAATAGGATTAACTTAATTGTTAATTGTTTTCCTTGGTCCTGATTAGCTTATAAAGAAGAGGTTGTATTTTTGTTTTTGCAAACATCAGCACATGGTAAAATTTAGCAAGCCAACTGATTTATGAAAGGGGCTTTATTATTGGTAAATGTATAAATGTATATGCATTTTTTTATTGGCTCATGAAGAAGTGGAGGTGTGTGTAAGTTCAGATTTTCTATGCTATCAAATCTTACAAAATTTGACATTACCCTCCCCAAGATTGAAGAAGTATTGAAAATGTTAGTAAAAATCTGATGAAAGATTTGGTGGTTACCTCTGGTCAGTTGGAAGTGCAAGGTATGGTGTATTTGGTATGTGATTAAATTTTTCAATGCAACTTGTATGAAATAGGTTATTGAAAACATCTGTTGATGTCCATTTTGTAATAGATCCACATGTTTAATTTCATCTCTTTGTTTGTTGTATCAATATGTTCATGTATATTCATAAATATCCAAGTGGTTATGGTAGTATAAAGCATGAAGCAAAGGATAAATTTGATCACATTATAAATATCAGGTTTGTTTAATGAGAGAATTTCTTCTGTGAAATTGACATAGTATTTTATGACTGAATTATGTTTTGCTGAAAATTCTGCATGTTCTGTGTATCAACAGGTAGTTGCAGGTTACCATTGTGTTTGTTAGTCACAGGTCATTTGCTCTTCAGAGTGAGGTCACTTTTTGTGTTTAAGCTTGTTTGCATATGGGGCCATCATTATGATTAGGTTGTGTGTATGGGTTTATCATTGTTGGGAGGATTGCATGCATTTTTAGCTCATTTTTTTTCTTAGGTGGTTGAAATTTTTGTGGTTTGGTTTGACATAAATATTGCATTGGATGAGTTTGTTTAGAAAGTTCTGCTCTGTGCCACATAGGCTGAAATGAAAAAGAGTTGAATGGGCTGAAACTCTCAACATCCTTTTTTTGACTTTGCATGTAGCTTGGAAATGTTTTTTGGGGGTGGGGGGGTATTTTCTCCACATTTTTCCAAATTCTGGGCATTTCTCTTTCTTTCTCTCATGTACATACTCACAATATTAGCATGTCTTTTTGTTTTCTTTAATAAGTATGTATTAGCAATTTCAAAATAGATGTGTAGAAATTATCAATCAATTTCAGCTGTTGTATAAATTCTAGAGAAAAATTCAAAGACTTGTTTTCTAATTGAAGTCACTCAAGCATTTTGTATTGATGCCTTTCTTTGTGTAATTCTTTGATAATTCTCATCTATATTAACTTATCTTCATTCCCAAGTTTTTCAACATCACAGTACCAGCTAGTCTCTATTAGTTGATTTAGATATTTAATGACTACTTCACCAGATTCTTGTTTCATCGACATAAATTTAGTCCATTCTTTCATGATCAATCTCTTTTTAAAGTCACTTGTTTCTTAAAATAATTTGACTTATTTCCTTAAAATCTAAGTGAGATGAGCCATTATTGAAACTTTTCTTAGTGTCTCAACTCCCACAGTCGCTATAAAAAAGTTTATTACCTCATTTCCTCCCACTTTATTTTGTCTTTCAACTTTGTTTGATTGCTTGCACCAAAGCACCTCAATCATGTGTCCATAAAATCAATGTCCTTTAGTTCTAATGGGCTACTCTTGGTGACACCATTGTTGTGAAGTGTAACAGTATTCGTAAGTCATTCAAAATTGCTACTGACAAGTTCCATCTCCCTCATGACTACTTGAGTTTATATAGAGTGTCTCTTACCCCCATGTAAATAATGCACTAACATATTTACATATCATTATACAAAACAAACAGTACAGTTTACTACAATTATTACATACCATTTTAAAGAATATGTCTTCATTTATAAGTTTTACTTCTTTAATTCTCAAGTCTTAACAGGCTGGAATTATTAACCCATAAATAAAATGGATAAAAAGGACTTTTGCATGATTTTACTTTTTCAGTTCAACAATGGTCAAAATATAATTAAAACTTTGAGACATCAATGATCCATTTAGTCAAGTATCAGTTCCTGTTTGTTATGTTTCAGACCATTCACCTACATAAACCCAGTAAATGCTATTTGATAATTGACTGGAGGAGCAGTGGGTTTTATAGTACAGATATAATAGTGTCATTGTTATGCATGAGCAAATTGTGTGTTACATGTTTCTCATCACTTATTTTATTTCCATTTTAAAATTTTATTCTTTTATCAGGTGTGTGCAAAATTTCCCAGCAAAGAGACAGTTTTCAACAATCCATTCAATCTCTAGTTTTCAAAAAGGAATGCTTAGACATTTCGTATACACTCAATAAAAATACCCTATGTACATAAGCTATATTTATAGGCTTTTGTGCATCATTTATAAAATACAGACCCAGTGGTGGTTACTATCTGGAAAAGATGTTTTGTAGTTAAGAACTCAGTCTATTCATTGTTGTTAGTTTGCTCTCAGTATTGATTGTAGTTTCTTTCAAAATAAATTTGGAGCATGACTTATTTATATTTGAAGTGAATTTTTTGTTTACAATTTACCTTATAATTGCTTGAACTGAATCAATTTCCAGCAAATAATGGTATAATGAGAAATTATAGCTCACTAAATGTTATTCTTATTTCTGCAAATTAATTCCCTAATTAATACATAATTATTTCCTAGAAAACTTCTCCATAAAAACAGATCTCTACAAAACATGATTAGATGATTAAAAATGTTTATCAATCCAATTAGGTGTTATTTTGCCCTAGATTGATTTGAAATCCATTTCCTTAGTGTCAAATGGCCATCTAGCCAATGCTTTAGCTGTGTTAACAATCCTAATATAAAATTTACTCAACCATTCTTTTTTTCAGCAATTATTGTTATAATAATTTTCTCAGGCTTGTATGTGGCACTGTTGAAAATAATGACTGAAGATAATATCATTCATTGTTCAGTTTTCTACCACTTCTGGTTGATGTTGATTTTAATGTTTCTATCATACAAACACGGAGCAACATGATTTCATCAACAATAAACAAAAAAAGATGAGGTTAGTAAGACATGATTTCATCAACAATAAACAAAAACAGATGAGGTTAGTAAGACAGGAATTTGCTTATGTTGGAAATTTAACAGCAGAAAAATTGCACTGTCAATAGTTTCTCTTTAATATCTTTTAACTTTCTTGAAATATTTCCAATCAAAGTAAAATGATAATAAAAGTTCAACCCATAAGATTAAGATTCCTTATGTCATTTGCGATTGGTCACTAGACAGAAAAAAATTTAGTCTGCTGTTACATACAAATTTTCATATTTTATATGAATTTTCTAACACTTTATGCATAGTATACATTAATAATTTATGCAGCATTTTAATCATTGTTTGGGTAATTAATGTCAAATTTTGTATGAGGCACCCAGTGAGGATCAGAATCACTACTCAATGGTTATAGTGTACCAGACAAGCCTCACTAACCATTACCCTTGCTGAAAATATCTGCTTGGTATATTATTATGTCGATTTTCTAAGTAGCTTAGATGTTGCACAGGCCAGAAGTATGGGGAACCTATTGAGAATTGAACTCACTATTTAGTTGTAATTGATCTAGCAAGTCAAGCTTCTTAATGATTACAGCACATTGAAGTTCCCTAAATGATATTCTAAGCATTGATTAAATGTAGCACAAGGCCAAAAGTATGGAGCACCCAGTGAAAATCAAATTTGTTACTCAGTCATAATTGATCTAGTGAGAAAAGCAAATATAAAAATACCATATTTTGTACCTAGGTAGAAATTCTAGTTTGTGTCATTTTTTTATCATTAAAATATCCATGAATAGAATTTGGTCTTAACTGTATTCCATTATGAATTGGATATTATTACTGATGCTGTTAATTAAGGTCTTGAATTCATGGAGTTAGTCAAATGTGTGCATCCATAGTCCATAATCTGAGTAAGGCTTCCAGTTATCTAGCAAATATTTGTGAAAGTTCAAACCCTATTTTAATTTGTATTGTTCTTATACATGCACAAACATTGAAACTGACATCTACTACAAGCCAACAGATTTTAAGCAATACCTGCTATTCACCTCAAATCATCCAAATCACACAAAAACAAATATTCCATTTAATCTAGCAAGAAGGATCTTTTTTTGTACAAAACCATTTCATCTGTTCATTAAAAAATCCAATATATGCTATTAGATTTAAAGAATGCAATGAAGATTACATTGAGTGAAACAAAATTGACCCCTCAGAAAGAGAATGGCAATACATTTCCAACAAATATGAGACCCCACCACAAAACAGATACCATTCAGTGGGCAGTTAGACTTTTCCCCACTTTATATTTACCCAGATAATACTACTAACCAAAGATGAATAAAGAAAATATATTTATTAAAAAATACAAACCATGTTAGAAAAAACATTAGCAAAGCACAGTTACCAACAATTTATTCAGAAATACACACACACACACACACAATATCCTTGTCCATTTTACTAAAGGAATTCATTATCATTAGTAAGACTATAGTTTTTATCCCCTTACACATACACTCAAAAATTATTGTGTACCTGGCTACTTACTGAACCTTAACACATTTATATAGACATAGATACTCATACACAATTCTTGTTTATTTTGCCATCATCATTATTATTACTATTATCATTTTTTTTTCTTGATGTCATGTTATCTTCTAGATTCTAACAAAATAGTAAATACTAAAATTATTTTTATACACACAAACACATTTAATTCTTGTACATTGAACTTTTTTAGATTGTGACTAAGGTCCAATAAGATTGAATCTTTGGCACTTCAACTACTTAAAATTTTGTTGTCAATTAGCCATGCTCGCTGAATTATGACACTCCCAACTTTTGAAAACAAAATTGATAATAATTTTTTGGCTCAAATATTACTATACCTAACCATGTGATCATAATCAACCAATCAGATTCTTTTTAAACAGATAGTGAAAGCGATCATAGCATAGCCACATGTCTCTCCACCTCATTTTATTTTTTGTAAAAACTATAGAAATGAAATTGAAACTAGTAAAGTTGTTAAAAAAAATATTATTAAAGACTCCAATTACATTTTCAATTATTTTCCCCATATATATATATATATATATATATATATATATATATATATATATATATATATAATGACTGAAGATAATATCATTCATTGTTCAGTTTTCTACCACTTCTGGTTGGTGTTGATTTTAATGTTTCTATCTATTTTAATGTTTTCCCCATATATATATATATATATATATATATATATATATATATTGTTATGAGGATGCATTTATATAAAAAAATAATATTAATAATGCTAAAAAGTTATAGTGAGTCCTACTTGTTATTACAAAAAAGTTTTAATTCATGAAGTAGTCGTAAAAATAAGAAAATTAGAAATAGAACATTTGGAAGATGCTAGAATGTTAGAAAATTCCAGGAGATTTGGGATATTTCAAGAAGTATGCAAATTAGGTGTTAGCCGTTATAAAAATAGGTTTTGGAAAGAGAGTAGTTGTTAAAAGGATTTGCTGACATTATCAACTCCGGCTTTGATTCAAGGACTTGTATATCCAACCAAAAGAATCTCTAAGAAAAGTTGCTGACCAACTAAAACCTGAAAGAGAACCTCATGGAACTAAATGGGTAAATAATTCTTTTGACTCTTTCATGATCAAACTAAGAATTATTCTTTATATGCACATTTGAAGATTTCCACTTAGACTACTTTGCTAGCTTAACTGGGTAAAGATACTTTACCCTTTCCTTCCCCTTCATAACACTTTACCAGCCAGTAGTAAACTCTCTGTTTCTTGTCTTGAATACAACAAAAATGGTATATTTGTAAATATTTTATTTGGTGTTTTTTATAAATCAAATATTTGTCCATGATTTAGCTCTGAATTTTGGTCATTCATTTTTTTTTCTTTTGTTACAACTATAACACATAACAATATATTTTGACTTTGAAAAAACAGTAGCTACTCTAGCATCTATGCATCATTCATTGAATAATGAATTAGAACACTCTTAGTGACTGGCGTATGTTTACATGGTATATTCCACGCTAAAATTCTGCCTTCTTCTACCAAGCACCCATAGCTCAGAGGTAGAATTGCCGACTGATGGCAATTTGATTGGGTTTCAATCCTGGCTAAAAGCAATCAGATGTCTAACTGTACTGATGAGCTGTGATACAGCAAAACAGGACTGTCTGCGGATGACTATATATATATATATATACACACGAAAAAAATCGCAAGATCGCCAAGACCTACCGCGGTTTCGCACAACGGCTCGTTTTTGTGTAACATTTTAAGATTTGAATAGGTACAGAGTCGATTTTATTATTATTATTATTATTATATATATATATATATATATATATATAATTTTTGATTGGGAAGTAGGAAAAACAGGACTCTATTTTCCTTTCTTTCTAGTTTATGAAATATAAACACTGTCCATATCAATAGCTGGTGATGTGGTAATGATCTCTGAGGCACCTGAATAATGACAAGACATTTTTACACTTTGATAATTCAACATGATGATGATTTCTTTGATTATATTAGTTTAATTGCCATATAAGCAAAATTACCTCATAAAAGTAGATTGATTTTGGTTAGCCAATAGGCTTAAGCATATGGAGAAAATATTGTGCTGCTCAAGAGAATATCAGTAGCCTCACTATTTTTATTATATTTTTAATTTAGATTTAAATGGAGCCATTGTCAATGTTTAGCATTTTTGTTAGAATTTTTGAGATGTGGAATTTTTTGTACAGCTTTCTGATCTGACCATAATTCCCATCTTCATTGTTATACTCACAACCATCTGATTATTTTGACCTCTGGATTTCTTCAGGTTTCTGTTTGTATACTCAGTTACATTTTTGGAATTTCAAACCAAACCTTTTATTCAATTCAAGGGGATAAATCTTTCTAATTCTGCTTTTCATGATTAGTATAATCTAGATTGTTATTTTGTCTGGTATTTAATCTTGTGATAAAAAGCAACTCAAAAATTAAACTGAATATAAACAGAAACTAAAATAAATAATATTAATAATCTGAATAGTAAAATTTTACATCATATGATGGTGTATAGCACAAATATATTTAAATATGTAGTTAAAACAAGAGAAAAAAAACACTGAAATTTAAAAATAAAGACCAGAAAAATATGATAATAAAAGCTTAGGAGTAGACTCGTTTTTGCTTTTTTTTATTTATACTCATTTCATCCCAAGCAAGGCAGGACTGCTATTGGTATACAGGGGATTACAGTGAGAGAAAAATCAGGGTACAGGGGATGCCTAAGAAAGGATGGATGAGAATCAAGGAGATAAAAGATGGCAATTGACGTTGCATTTAAACTTTTGGAGATAGTAGATATTGAGAAAGCAATCAAAACAGGAAGTGTGAGAAAAGAAACTGTTAGAGAGGTGGTTTCATTTAACCATTTCAATGGTAAAAGAGTGAGACCTTGATGCCAGTCTAGTAGCACACGTAAATACTTGTGGTTGAAGAACCAGTGAAAAAAGCTCGTTGGAGCAGTTGCCATAAAAATACTTGTAGAAAAGACAAAGGGAAGCCACATCACATCAATGAAAAAGTGACTGAGGGTGGGCTGCCAAGTAGGGCAGCCCACCCTCAGATCCTTCTTTGGATTTTGTCAAGAACCTCAAGATGAATAGCAGGAGCACCTGACCAGTTATAACTGGTCTATAGCACAAATATATTTAAATTATGTAAGAGTATTCAATGCACAGACGAATGGTAGATTTATAGATGTGCAAAATAGATTCTGACAAGAAAAACTTTCTGGCCAAATACAATGACCCAACCTTCCTAGCAATAGATATAGCTACAGATTCAATGTAGTCATTCTATTTGAAGTTGTTTGAGTGAATGAGGCCAGGGAGGTGCATTGTGTTGCTCTCTAGGAGACTAGCATCATCCATTCTGATGACAGGTAGGAAAGTTTCTCTATGACAGTTAAAGGAGAGCAGCTTTGTTTTGGAGGCATTAAAATTTACAAGCCATTTCCTGTCCCAGTCTATCACAAATTAGAGCTTCTTTGAAGAGCAGCAGCCTGGTTTACTTTGTCAGCCTTAGCAGATTTCCTATTGAGACTGGAGTAAATGGTGGCTTCATTTGCATAGGTGCCTACTTGGGAGCTGATTACATTGATGAAGATCAGAAGATTCATAAAACCTTGGATTTGAGAGATGCCCATATTGTATGAAAGTATTTGGAAGCTTGCATGTTCATAACAAACTTCATTTCTTGATTTGATAAGAATGATTGGATTAAATCAAACAACCTCACTTGTCAGAACTGAACTGATGAATAAAACAGTAAATGTATATGCAGACTAAAAAGATAAAGGAAAAACTAATGCACTATTATTAGTAATATACTAAACATAGAACATCTACAAGCAGATCACATTAATTCCTGCCTGAAATTAATGAAATTTGTTTCAGAGACTTTAAGATCTAACTCTGAGATCGGCATAAAACACAAAACATGTTTTCATGGTATGCCTTAGCACTCTGATAATTTTTAATCAGGTGCCTGCAACTGGAGAACTAGATGGTACAGAAGATTTATGCAAATTATTTTTAAAACTGACCTCTTCTAATGAACACTGGGAGATGCTGAGAAATTCTCCTCTCAAGAAGATGAATTGTCCTGCCTATAGACTTAATACCACACTAACATATAAATGAATAAATAATAGAACTTGCTTTGAAGATAGGCAAGTTGACCATTCAGATGAATTTCTATCTCAGCCAAGACAAAAATATATGGATTTGCTAAAAAATAACATTGTGAAATATTAGCTGAGATTTTCTTAGCAAAAATTCTTTTAAAACTTTTATTATTACATGTGATTATATCTACAAAGTCCACCAAAAAATTTATACACACTTCAGGAGAGTAAAAACTTGTAATACTAACTTGTCACAAAGCCATGAAAATGTCAAACATGTTTGCAAGTTGTGTGTTTAAACTCACAGCTCCATTGTCTCTAGACTTTAACAAGATTTTCAAATTTGAAATGCCACTTTAAAATAATCTTATGTTCATCAAATGACAAATTTATGTCTGGTATGTCACTTGTTGATGTTACAGCCATGAGGCTAAATGCCATCTATTGAGAAAATATTGTATTACAGTAAACTGTGTTATCACCATTTGATAAAACTATAAAAGACAAGTTTTTTTCCTTCCCTGAAGAGTGTATACATTTTTTAGTGGACTCAAAAAAGCAATCGGAGTCTAACCGTACTGATGAGCTGTGATATGACAAAACAGATCTGTCTGTGGATGACAATATATATATATATAATTTTTCAAAATCCTTTATGAAATAAATTAACTCCAATATATTTTTAATTTATTTGTTTCAACATTATTTTTAATGGATACTCATATTTGAGTAGATACACTGTTTTCTTTTTTTTATAATTAAACAGTATATTTATTTATATCTACCAGCCTAGGGAATGCAAGTTCAACTCCTGCTGGAGGTTATATATTTTCCTAACAAGATTTTTAGATTATTCAGGCCGGATACAAAAACAGAGCAGATATGAATTCTTTAAAAAATCAAGAAAATATTTGTTTAAAAGCAATATTTCCAACTTTGTTTGACTGTAAGTCCTTTATAGTCTAGTAGTCTAAGACATGTCAGATCAATTGATGGTTTGATTATTCAAGCCAGTAGATATAAATGAATATACTGTTTAATTATAAAAAGTGGAATATCTACTCAAATACAAGTATCTATTAAAAATAATGTTTAAACAAATAAATTATATATATATATATATATATATATATATAAAATGTGTTGTAGTGTTCTCCCTCTAAAGAGTCTATGTTGGACTCTTCTGCCTACTATATGATTAGTAGGAGAGGAGGCCTTGGAGGAACAGTTGAATTGATTGAACACTGGACAATCAACACATGCACTAGTCATGTAATACTCTTCTGTTGAATTTACAATATTTTTATAACATCTGTTTTATTATTTCTTAAACTATTCACTTGGTCACAACATCTTGGCAATGAAGGATTTGAAAAAACATACTCCACATGAAGTCATAATTTTTTTTTTTTGGTCAGTGTCTACAACAGTGGTGAAAGAAGGAATTCTAATCAGACTCAATGACAAAAGGGTATCTAGTGTAATTACAACACTAACAACAACAACAACAAAAAAGAAACCCTTTAAAACAATAAGATTTCTGCAAATTCAATTCAGTGGTTAAGAAGAAGGTTGGTGAATCTTGTTATTTTATTTTTCCATTCCAACAAGTCACTAAAAGAACTGTGCAAGATTGTTTTCACTGACAGGGTAAAGTAAAAATTTACTCCCTCTCCTGCTTTTAAATTTTTTAGTAAAAGAATCATACAAGTCAAACAGATTTAGTGTTGGTTAAGAGGGTAAGGAGAAAAAAAAATCCCCTTCTCATTTCTTATTTTACATACTACTGCAGTAAAATGGATGAATTTAAAAGTGCGATGCTAAAGTTGATGAAACACCAACAAGAACAACAACTACTGTTGGAACAGAAATATTTGGAAAAACAAGAGAAATTTTAACAAGAACAAGCAGAATACCAGAAGAAATTTGAGGAAATGCATCTTGAAATTCAAGTTAGACAACAGAAACTTGAAGAAATGCTCCTTCCAACACAGAATGAGCAAAGGCACTTGTATAATATGTCCATCAAAAGCCAGAATGAGGACAGCGAAATTTGGAGTGCTGTTGAAAACTTCACGTTTGCACCTGAAGAAGAAATGACATTTGCTTTGCACTTTAAACATTACAAGGATTTATACAATACAGATTGTGCAAGTTGGGCTGATCACAAAAAGGTTTGCTTACTTCTCAGGAAATTAGGCACAGCAAAATATACTAAGTTTGTTAACTATATTTTACTTAAGAAAACCAGTGACTTGAAATTTAAAGAGGCAGTTCAATCATTAACAAAACTCTTCAGTCCAAAAACATCACTGTTCTACAAGCATTGGAAATGCATGAATCTCACCTGCAAAGAATACTACTTTCACAAGTGTAGTCAATAAACACTGCGATGACTTCAGGCATGAATAATTTTAAATACCTGATTTTCATCCAGAGCAGCAAAAGATGCCAAAATATGTTGTAGGGTACTCAACAAACTTGAAAACAAGCCTGATGTTACTTTACAGCAAGTTGACAAAGATTGCCAACATTTTGTGAGCATGAGAGAGGATTTGAAAAACATTGAACAAAGTGGTGTGGCTCACATTAAAAAAATACACCAAAGAAAAATTAAAAAGGGTCAACTAAAAAATAATAAAGTTTCTTTGCTGTCAAGACCATGTTTTGGGTGTGGTCAATTACAATGGTATAGAGATTGTCCATTTAAATAAAAAATGTTTTAATTGTGATAAATTGGGACACAAAAGTTCCCACTGCAAGATTAAGAACAAGACAAAAAAAATTTTTGTAAAAATTACCAAGTCTGATGAACTAAAAAGCCGTAACATCAGGAAATATACTGAAGTACAAATATTTAACAAAAGTAAAAGGCTACAGCTTGATTCAGGTTCAGCCTTATCCATAATTAATTATAAAACATGGGAAAAACTAGGTAAGCCGACTATGTTAAGAATGAACCAAATAGCTAAAAGTGTAACTGGCAACCCTATTAAGTTTACAGGCAAACTTATAATAAATGTGTCATTCAAAGGTAAAACTTTAAAACTAAAGGTGTATATTATGAAGAATATGGGTAATTTGTTCGGGACTGATTGGTTAGAACAGTTTCAACTTTGGGATATACCTATTAACTCATTATGTCAAAAAGTTGAAAATTTGACTGACAATGCAGAAAAGTTGAATGGTGAACTTTAAAAAAATTTTCTTGATGTTTTCAGTGGAGGACTAGAAAAATTCACAAAAATGTTTGCTAAGTTTGAGTTAAAGCCAGACGTAAAGCCAGTTTTTAAGATAAAACGTAATGTTCTATTTGCCTCGTTAAATCAAACTGATGAAGATTTTAATTGACTTGTGGAAATAGGAGTTCTGGAAAAGGTTGAATGTTATGAATGAGCATCTCCCACGGTCTATATTAAAAAAGAGCAAAGAAATTTGTGCAAGTGCTGACTTCTCTACGGGGCTGAACAGTGCCCTAAGGGATCATCACATTATCCCCATCCAAGTCCAGAGGAGATATTTGCTAAGCTCAGTGGAGGAAAATATTTTTTCTAAAATTGACTTAAGCGATGCATATCTGTAAATACCTGTGGACAAGGAATGCTCAAAGCTCCTTTGCATAAACACAAACAAGGGTTTATAAAAATTATAAAAATTTTTGAGATTTTCATTTGGGGTTAAGGTTGTCCCTTCCATTTTTTCAATAGGTCATGGACATGATGTTAAATGGTCTGGATTTTGCAGTGGCCTACCTCAATGATGTCCTAATGAAAAGCAAGAGCATTGAGGAACTCAAATCGCACATCTGGCAGATGTTCATGAGAATTCAGGGTTACAGATTCTAATTAAAAGACAGGAAGTAAGAATTTTTCTTAAAGAGGATTAAGTACTTGAGGCAAATAATTGACAAAGACAGAAGACAACCCAACCCAAATGGGGCAACAGCAGTAAAGAATATGCCAGCATCAAAAAATGTGTCGGCTCTCCAAAGATTTTTAGGTCTTGCCAATTATTACAATGTTTTTGCCCCAAGAATACACAGTTTGAGAGCTCCACTTAAACAAATTATTGAGAAAAGGTAAAGAGTAGGAATGAACAACCAAATGCCAGGAAGCATTTGCGAAAATAAAGAAGGTTCTTACATCAGATCTGTTTCTGACTTATTACAATCCAAACCTTGACATCATTGTAGCCAGTGATGCTAACTCCTAGGGTATTGGGGTTTGCACTTTACACAAGTTAAAGGATGGATTGGTAAAGCCAGTTGCCCATGCATCTAGGATGCTTTTACCAGCTTAAAGCGGTTACTCTCAAATAGAAAAGGAAGCCTTAGGAATCATTTTTGTGGTGACTAAATTTCATAGATTTATTCATGGAAGGTATTTTTGTTGCAGACAGACCATTGTCCATGCCTTACTATCTTTAGATCAATAAAGGGTCTGCCAACGCATACTGTTAATAGACTGCAAAGATGGGGAAACCATTCTCCTCAATTATAACTACAAAATGGAGCTTCTCCCATCCACTAAAATCTGTCATGCTGACGGGTTGTCTAGATTGATACCTAAGTATGCTGAACCCCTGGAAGACACAGTCATTGCTGCCATAAGAACAGAGATTGAAATAAAAAGTACCTTGTGCAATAGGGTCAGGGAACTTCTTATAACAATTGACGAAATAATAGACAAAGCATCTGATTATGAGTTCATGAATAAAGTATAGGACAAATTAATAGTAAAGACCACAATATCTCAGAAGTTTACTCACTCTGTAACAACATTTTAATGTGTGGAGACAGAGTAGTACTCTCATCTACACTACAGAAAAGAACATTAAAAGAATTCCATGTTGGCCATCAGGGAACTTCAAGAATGAAGAATCTGATGAGGAGTTACGTCTATTGGACCAACATGGACACAGATATTGAAAACCCTGTAAGATTGTGTATAGGGTGTGCTTTGACTGCTAAAGTATCCCCTGATAAAATTCAATCCCTGGCCTAAAACTGTCTGTGGTTGTGGATATACATTGCTGGTACACTTGAGGGTTTTTACTACCTTGTAAGTCAACAGTTATTCCAAGTGGCCAGAGATACTAAAATGTAAGAAGCTAACCTCAGAGGTGATAATAAAGTTTTTACACAAGCTATTTTCCTGTTTTGGAGTTTTTGACTGTATTGTAACAGACAATGCCACACAGTTCACATCCTATGACTTTAAGGATTTTTGTCAGTCATTCCTGATCGAACATTTTACCACAACACCTTATCACCCAAGAAGTAATAAACAGTCAGAAAGTTTTGTGGACAGCAGATTTGGGTCACTGGTGAGCTTGTTTAATTCTTTTTCTGATAGTTTAATTTGGGAAATATATTTTTTATTTTTATTTTACATTTTTTCTTTTCTTGCATATAGTGCTAGATAAATTTTAAAAATTTATTTGTTTCTTGCCAGTTAAGATTTGAGTTAGCACTTTTTAGTCATTGCAGTAGCAAAGGCTAATTTTATTTATTTTCTCTTTCCTTTGAATTTCTAAGGTAAGGTATCTGAAAACCCTTATATTGACTATGGAGGCTTCTTCTGACTTTAACTAAGTTAAAACTTAGTAAATATTTTTATTTAAAATTGGAGTAGATAGACCCTACTATTGCTCAGTTCATACACCTCCCTCTTCTTTTGAACAGGAGTAGCAGGGCATACCTTGTTTATTGTTTAGGAAGGGGTTCCCAGTTTCTTTCCTCTCCTCTGGTCCTAGCAGTATTGTTGTCGCAAACTTTTTGCAATGTTTGTGGATGATGACAACGTCTCTTCTTTCTGAGGGTACCAGGTTAAGTTTTCTGGTTGCTGCTTCCAACTGGTAGTTAGGAACCTGAACTCTTGTGTAGCATTTTGAGAGGCTGCTCTGATCAACAGTTGAATAATATTAGGGTTTTCTGTTGTGTCATATCACACATGGACGGGTGTCCCTGCAAGAGCCTCCAGTAGGCAAACCTGAGTCTATATTATGCTGCAGTCTGCACCACTTTCTTTCCTATACATGTTGCATATGTCAACCAACTGATACTACTAAGCCTCTCATTTAATAAAAATCTCTGTGATGACATACAATAAAAAAAACAAAACTGAATTAGCTAAACAAAAAAACCTAAACCTTTTTCTTGAACATATGAGGTACTGCTGATATGCTAATGGCCATCACTGAGTATATATACCAGGCTCTCAATAAAAACAATGAAACTTGAGCTGTTGCTCTGGATATCTCCAAAATGTTTGATAGAGTCTGACATGCTGACACAAGCTACGGAGCTATGGTATAATTAGACAATTGTTTGATCTAATTCAGTCATTCCTTTCAAATCATGTAATGAAGGTAGTATGTAAGGTCAATTGCCATCTTCTATCTTTTTGAATCACATCCTTTCCCTCATGTTCTTTTCCCTGTCCACTCTACTCCCATCAGCTCTCTTCACACTAATCTTCTCATCCTTCTCTTACTCATTCTCTGACACCCCCTATAACTTGTTCCTCTTTCTCATCACTCTCCTCTTATGTAATCCCCTGTACACCAGTGGCAGTACTGCCTTACTTGGGTCAAATGATTATGAAAAAAAAAAAACTTTCAAGAGAGCATTGAGGAAGGTAAAATATACTCCCACCAATACTGCTATACAGCAGATTTTGCATGTCTATCGTTTAACCCCTAATAGCAGTGCTCCATCTGCCAAGACACCAATGGAGGTCATGTTTGCCAGGAAAATCAAATCAACATTTGACAAATTACTTCTGAGGGAAATGAAAGCACAAAATAGGAATAAAGGGCTTAAAAAGCGCTTTAAAATCAGTGAAAAGGTTTTATTTTATGTAATTGGGAATAATAAAGCTCACTGGGAGATAGTAACAATAGATAGACAAATTGTTAACATGATTTACATGGTTCAGAGACTGAAGTTTATGCACAAACGTCATGTAAACCAAATTAGAAAATGGTATGAAAGCGTAGTTGAGATTTGTGACACGTTTGAGGTTCCAATACTGCAATCAGTGCCAGTGCTCAGAAAGCACAAAAGAAAAAGGAAATTTATAGAAACTTTAGAAATTAACCTGAAATGTAAAAGATATTCAACATCTTTTATTTCATACCAGATCTAAAGGAAAAGAATGAATCTCCTCACTTATGAACTTTGAATTACCAGAAAAGCTCAATACGCATTAGATTATTGGAAATTATTAACATTTACCAGTAAACTTATCCAATTTTTCATTATTTCGGAATAATGAATAAAGACCTTAATAAAAGGGACTGTTGTTAACACATAAAATATTTCTCTTAAAACTAAAGAAAAAATTGTGAACATAATTCCTGTATATAGCTTTTTCAAAGTGGTTGTTTCTGACTTTTTTTGTTTCTTTGATTGAATAAAAGGTATTATGTGGGAATTATAAAAAACAAAAGACTCCATACAGAGTCAGGCTGAAAAGTGGGGGTGTTGTAGTGTCCTCCCTCTAAAGAGTCTATGTTGGACTCTTCCACCTACTATAAGATTAGTAAGAGAGGGAGAACATTTGAATTGATTGAACACTGGATCACCAACACTGGATCACCAACACATGCACTAGTTGTGTAATACTCTTCTGTTGTATTTACTGTTAAATATACAATATTTCTATAACACCTGTTTTGTTATTTCTTAAACCATTCACTTGGTCACAACAACATATATATATATATTGAGCAAAGAAGTTTGTTTAGTTCACTAAGTAAAAATAAAAGACATTTCTTTTTCATTTTTATCAATAATTTAATCAGTATACATTGGTGAGCAAAAGTAATAATCCATCTACAGGTTACAATAGATAAATTGTCGTCTAAATGACACAAAAAAATAACATTGATGTCGCATTTTAACAGATATATTTACCAAAATTGCACAAAAATATCTTGAAATACTAAAGAGTAAACTTATTCAATAAAATTGCTATTGACTTCCACAATGGTCTCAAGACTACTTTGGAATCTCCTGCATCTCTTCTAGACAATCTCCTTATTTAAGCTGGTGAATTTCTGGATGAGTGAATTGTATCATAGTGCACTTTTTTTCTTGACAAAATCAAAAACAAACAACACACATGCATAAAATTAAAAATATAAAATGGTGAGAATTTACCCATTGCACCCTGTACATATCTTTTAGTATTGGGATCAGGTTAATTCAGCAACTTGCATTATAATCTGAAATGATAAACAATACTACTCATGAAAGTACATTGCCAAATATTTAAAAGTTCATAGTAAAAATTAAGCAAACTGATTTTTAGGGGGCTAGGTGGTACATTTCTTTTGCTTGCACTGGTATTTACTGTTTTGTTCCACTATTTTTTGCCATCTTTCAAAAACTTTCATTATTTCATTCTATTTCCCAAAACATTTTATCTTTTTAGCAAAAAAAAAAAAAAAAAGAAAAAAAAAACAGTCTAGTGTAATTTTGATGGAATACCAAATGATTTTTGATACCTAATTCTTGATGGTTAATGACTGTCTTCAACTTAGAGCAAAGTTTATTTAAATCAATTATTTGATTCTCTGAAAGAAACTCATAATAAAAAAAAAACCTCCTTTCCTGTTTCACCATATAAACTACATCAATGAAGACTGGCCTTTGGTATGATTGCCCAATAATCTTCTGTGTTCCATGTTGTTGTAAGGTATCCACTTTTCATCACACATCACAATTTGTTTCAAAAGAGAACTTTGTTTTTTTGTTTAACTTATTGAAAACTACATATAAAAACAATTAACATAAACCATCTGATGCTAAAAGTTTTCAATGCTTCATTTGAATATTTTATATGTGTCAGCTATCTTCCACATTATATATCAGTAATCCTTCTAAGTTAATAAAATTTGATTGGTATAAGTCTAAATTACTCTCCCCAGCTGTGGATCATCATTTAGTGAGAAATCTCTAGCACAAAATTTTGTAAACCTCTTTTGATATATCCAATAATTTTCCATACTTTCACCCATAAACCACGCAATTCATTTTTGTATTTAAAATAAAAACAAGCCAAATATGCCAAAATGTTTCTTAGTTTGTTTATTATTAGAATCAATAAACCCAAATTCATAAATTCTGACAATTTTTTGCAAAATGTATGTTGATATGACAGCTGTCACAATATATACAAACATCACTAAATTTGTAGCCTAAAGATGCAAAGCACATATATTTTACACAATAGATATTTCTTTTCAGCATGATGTCCTTTTTCAATGCACTTAACCCAATGCTTTTCCATTAATGACATACATTGAAAATTATGGAGAACATTTCAGATAAAAATTCAGCTAAGAACTGTATCAAGCTAAAGACTTATTGATCCAACCTGTTACAACAAAAAGTGATCTTTTTGAATAATGTTAATTAAAATTAAATGCTCTTAACACCAGCTGATAACAAACACAAAAAAGACATCTTGTTTAAATGAATAATATATGATTTAAATTTTTAAAAAAATGATAAAATGAAAAGATAATATTGCAATGTAGATTATATTGTTGAATATTGAGGGAACATGCTCTCCTTTAAGCATGATTAATTTAAAGTAAGAGACCCAAATTACATAACAATGGACAATGCTATTCTTTTCATATTTTCAAATAACTCTCCAAAAAATTATGATTATAGTTATAAACAAGTTTTCTTGATTCTCAAGTGTTTCATCAGACATCATCTACTGTTACAACTACAATATATGAATTATGTTAAGGGTATTGAAATGTCCTTAGTCCACCTTCAGTTGAGTGCCATATATATATACTTGGGAAATCATTTCTTGAATGAGACATGACTGAGTGTGCAGAAGATTTTCCCGCAGTAGGTTGCCATTGCTTTCTGCAGTAGACTAGTTGCTAACTAACACTATAGAACCCAATCTGTCCTGTTATTCAACCTATAGCTAGAGAGAGAAGCAATGGATTAATATCTTTCCCAATGGTTTTTGCGCGTAAGCGAATGCAACAAATTCAACTGGATTTTGAACTTGGCTCTCTGATTTCTTGTCCTGAGCTGATATTCACTGCACTACTGCAAGTCCTTAAAAAAACTCTGCAAATTGTGTCAGGGCAGATACATTTTGGCACCTCTTCATAGTTTCTTATTTTGTGTAGATTTTTGCTGGTCATTGGATAACCGGCAACAGATGTGCAAAACAGTTTTTGTGTGTGTGTGTGTGTGTGTGTGTGTGATTAAAAAACATAAAAGAAAGTATGTGAAGCTGTACATGCATTTATCAGAACTGCTTTTTGTATTTTAAAGTATATATAATGAGTAAATAAATAATAATAAATCCTTCTTGTGTGTATTATTAATAGGTTGCAACTTCTTTTCTACCAAAAAAGAAACATCTTCAGAACAAAACACATCATAACCCAATTTTCTGTCTTGTCATTTGTCAAAATGGGAAAAGTTTACACGTGGCATATTTTGTTTTTGGGATTTCATCAGACTAAAATGATGACTCCATTAATGTGACTACACATGCACACAAAGAAGAGGGGACACTGAGAATTTTAAATTTAAAATAATTTTCAATTTTTTAATAACAAAGTGATAAAGACCTAAAGAAACTGAATGAAATCAGATATATTTTATACTCAAAACATATTTTTTTAAAAATTAAATTTTAAAATCTTGGCATACCCCTCCATTCTGTGGTCATGTGTAATAGCATAAACATTACTAGTTCAATGAAGTCTAAAAAGATAAAAGGCATCACACAAAATCTTTTAACTTTTTCATAGATTTCCCTAAAGTCAATAGGTATATATAAAGTAAATGACATACATAGATATAAAGAGATTGAGAGAGACTATATCTTTGTTTTAAATGAAACTTGCATAACAGTATATGACATTTATTTTAAGTATTGTAAACCAAGAAAGAAATTCTCAAATATATGCATTGTATACTATTTTCCTTCTAAATGTACAGGTCTATATATCTCTTCTTGTATGTATTATTAATAGTATCCACATTAAAAAATGAGATTGAACATGTGTATGTGTGAGAGAGAGAGAGAAAAAGAAAATGATAAGCATATTTTATAGAAATGATACACTGTAAGTAACTTGTTCTTAAGCTTTTATAAAAAAAATTCACACATACAATGTAACTTTATATCTGTGTCTATCTGAGATATAGGTAATAGATATACAGTGTTCATGAGATACTCTGATGCACTTGAACCTCTCTAATCATGCAAGGTTGGAACCAGGCAGATACAGGAGTAGTCAATTTCTCTGACTAGTGAAGCTTAGAATAAAAAAATTGCAAGCTAATACATATATAGTACTGAATTACTAAGTCTGGTACAACTTAGAAAGGCATAGACCTAGCTTAAATTAATTAAGGGGTGGAACTGTAATTACAGAAGAAGATTTTCTTCTGATATTTGAATAGAAATGTCTTTAAAATATTTTTCATCTTTTATTAAATAACAGAGGCAAATAATAATCAGTTTATTTTGAATCTTCGAATAGTAATGAGAAAAATAGTTAACAAAAGAAATCACATGAATATAAAAGACAAAGAATCCAGGCATTTAAAATTAATGAAATAAATTTTATAGAAGAAATAATGTGTAAAAAATACAAGTACAGTTTCAGTATACTTCTGAAATATAAAAATGTCTTTGTGGTAAAAGAGATTAAGAATATAATGAGTATTCTATGAGCTTTGAGCTTCATCCAAATAAAATTTTTTGTCTTGTTTCCTTTAATTTTTTGTAACCATAGCTTTTGTTGCAAATGTTGGTGTGTAATTATATGTGCGTGAAACTTTATAGAGAAAAAAATGAGCACATGAGTGATAATGAGAATTTTACAACTTGCAGATACTGAAGTTAAAAGTAATGTGCTGGCCAAACAGTAGAAGTAAAGAAATGGTAACTTAATATTTCTGTTATTTTTTTGATTTGGGAAGTATTTTATTTACCAACTTTACTGGATGTTTTTTATTTTTATTTTTTTTTGTCATGTGTTAAACTTGTGCATACGCCCATTAAGATAGTTTAAATAAGGTTTAGGTGAAAAAATATTAACTGGATTTAAATTTGTTAGAAAATTATGTGACTAGCTGAAAAATCTAAATGATTTTTTAAACTATTTTTTAGAAGTGATTAACTTGAAGATACAACAAGCCTCCTCCCTCTGTATTCTGCTAGAAATGTATTTGCAACAAGCTACTATTTTTTTATAATATTCTATCTATTTGACCTGGCATCTGGATTTAGTTATCTTTATTTTTATTTATTTGTTCTTTCTTAATCAATTCACCCCAAGCAAGATGATAATGCCACTAAGATGCAAGAAGTTACTGGGAGTGAAAGAGAATGAAAAGACTTTAGAAGGAACAGGATACACGGGATAAACCTCTAAGTGGAACCAGTTACATGCAGAGAGGCTCAAGTCATTCACTTCAGCAATCCAACTTCTATGTACATGGCTATTGGAAGCCTGGCTGAACACAGCTGAAACCAATGTATTAAACTCATTGAAAAATGTTGTATCACAGATGTATTGGTTTGCAATGAAGATGACATACTTTTTTTAGAAACAAGGATATGATAACACCTAAGGATGACAACATGGAAGATGACAATAACTGGAATTATCGTGACATCTGTTTTTGATACAGAGAGCAGTGAAGTAGAGTAAAATGTACTCAATAACTATGTCGTTATTAAATAAAAAAACAAATGTAGTGTTTTGGTTAGTGACTTTAATGCTTTGTCACATATGTTATATCAATGAGCCAAACTAATTTTTGATCATAGTGTCTGGAGTATGGTGATGCACGTAGCTGGAAAAAGTTAATATTCTTGTACTTCTAACTTTTAAGGTTAAAATTTGGTGCTAAATTGAGTATTATACACAAATAATTATCGTAAGTCTTTTGAAATGTGTGATTGTCTGGTATTGCTTCTCGTAAGAATAAACTGTAATCAGGATTCTATTTCTCTATGATTCTAGTCAAAGAGGCTCTAATCAACACCAAATTGGTTAAACATATAACATTGCAGTATTCTTATTTCAGACAAACTATATGGCTCTCACTTCTCTAGTTGAACTGCAGATGCGTTAATGATTATTGCTAAGTTTGTCAATCTTCAGATAATGTTGCCTCAAAAATCTTGAAGGTGTTTGACAAGATTTAGCATGTTGGTTTTCTAATGAAAATTGTATTGAATCATCACTCTTCTAGATATTTTTACATTACTGCAGGTGTCCCCCCACCTCCCAGGCTTCTCTCCTTGGAGCTACGCTGTTCCTAATTCCTAATTTCTATTAACAACCTTCCTAATGTCATCAGTTCTTGATTTGGTATCTATACTGATGATATAACTATTTACTTCTGTCTTAATGGTAACCATATGTTTGATAAAATCAAATTGGTAACTGATTTTGAAAATTACCTTCAACCTGTTGTTAGGCAAGAAATGATTTGTTGATTTTAATGCTCCCACAACAAAACCGCTCTCCTTTAATCATCTGATAGAACTTTTATAGCTTTCCATCAGCATAGAAGATGCTAAGTTTTAAGAGAGTAACTCATTGCACCTTCTCAGTCTTTTCCACTAACACAAAGTGGAATGATTATATTGAACCACTTGCTAGATCTGCTGCTAGGAAAGTTGACTCTCTGTGTCCTTTTAGACAGTTCTTCTTGCCAGGATATATCTTGCACCTTTATAAGTGTACCAATTGCCTGTACATCGAATATTGCTGCCATATCTGTTCTGGTGCTTCTGCTATGTATTTAGACATTTTTGATAAACTCCAAAGAAGAATCTGCAATGTCAACAGTCATGAGCTGGTATCTCAGGTTCAGACACTTTCCTACCACCATCACATAGCTTCCTTGTGCCTTTTCTATAAAAATATTCATGTTAGTTGTTCTAATAACCTTTCCACTTTGGTACTTCAACTTCATAAATTTTAGTGCAGTACTTGATTGGCAGCAAGGTTCCAACTATTTACTGCTGAAATTGCTGGCAGCAACCATGAGTTCTATGCTAATAGTTTGTATTCTTGCATGTGGATCACTTTTCTGGCTTCTTGTTTTCCTGTCAATTATAATCTACAAACATTTAAATACAACACCAATTCACTTCTTCTTCTTTGAATCCTAATATTTTAGTGTTCTCTCTTTTCTCAATAACTTTTTCTCAGTTTCTGTCCCCCTTAGTAATCACTACTAGGTTTATCATTGTTTTGGGGGTTAAATTATTAAAATTGAGTGTAAATGGTTGATAATCTTGGAAATTCTAGAAATATTGACCCAGCGGGGTCAAAGAGATGCCAAATAGCATTTCTTGATTCATATTTGACAATATTACTGATTGAAAGTAACATCATGGGTAAATTATCAACCCACTTCTGTGGATTGGTTTTATTGAACAGTGCTGTTTTCAGTTGGTTTCAGTTTTCAGTTGGTTGAAGAATGACTATATTAGAATACTGGTGGTGTGCATATATTTTATGTGGTATAATCTTAGTAGGTGAACATACTCTGAAAAAAGAAGATTGAAGAAATTGTTCTCAGTGTATTGTAAAATGTAATCCAATTTTCAGATTTCACTTTGTGTGTATTTGTTGGATTTTTTATGTAGGGCTTATGTTAATGCTTTGTACACTGTGAATTCGCATCCTTTCAGCCTGTCTTGTTGATAGATAATTCCCCAGAACAAGTGCTATATTTCTGTTCTATTGCATTTAATGTAACAGAAAATGGAAAGTTATTGGCTTTGATTCTTAGTTACTAATCTGGTGAATAACTAATATGATTACATTTGAGAAGACATCTGTTGTCAGTGGAAGTTTAGCATTACTGTTATCTTTGATATAGCTTAGCTTTGTGAAATTGAACAAGGCACATCTAGCCTCATTGAAAGCTTCTAATATTTGATTATGTAGTGTGACTTTTGTGTTCTTGGTTCTGTTTCTCTATAGAAGAATACTGCAGTATGAATTATCAATAATAGTAATTTAAACTGATGATACATACCAGTTGTCACAGGGATGGCAGTTGTTCAAAGTTCTGAAAAACTGACTATTTTCTGATGGTGGTATTATTATCTCTGTCGTGTTTATTTCATGCTCTAAGAAGTTTAAGCTCCTAGGGGATCTGAATGTACATTTCTCTACATTTATCATTCAGCCAAGATGAGACAGTTGCACAAAAATTGTTTTGGATGTCCATAGTGATCTCTCATATTTTTCCTCCCTATTAATACTTCATCTGTGAAAGTAAATTGAAATGCATGTTGATTAGCCCTGAAATGTTTGTGCTGTGTTGCAAAGCCAAAATGGTATCTGGTAAACTTGTAGAGCTTAAAATGAGTATTTACTGACGTTTTAATTTTGTTTTACTCTGCGAGAGGTATTTGATAGTTTGGAATCATTTTTGTTCATCATAATTTGACTAAAAATCGTGTACATAGAGAACTGGGTGTCTGTCAGGGATATTAGACAATATGTGTGAAGAAGTTCTGACGCCTAATTGCACATTATTAAACAAATCTTGTGGCATACTCTAGTTATCTGTCTATATTTCTGAGATGAGTTACTGTAATTATTTACATTGTCCGGATTGTTGTCCTCATCTTTGTTGTGCTATTCACTGTTTTAATTGTTCTCAGGTGATTGAAATTTTAAACTGAACCCTTTATTTCATCCACTTTATTTGTTCTAGTTCCATGACCCATGCCTCTTTCTGATTTCTCAGTATCAGTTATCTTCCTTTGACTCAACTATTGAAGTTTTTGTTCATCTCTGCTGTAGCCAGGTATTGAACTGGTTACTGGCTTTGGATCAAGTCACTGGATGCAACCAATGCTTTTATTTACTGGGCCATGTGTCGTTGAGAACATCAGTGTATGAATTTTTTGCACTTATAAACCTAATGTTCTCAGTAACAGAGTTCATTCATATTACAATTTTATTGTTTTTATTGTTCTCTCTCTCTCTCTCTCTCACCCAGTATTACTGATTCCTAAATTGTATTCAACCAAGACTTAGGAGATTTGAGTTGCAGGGAGATACTGGATACTGAGACATCTGAAAGAAGCTTGGCTTGTGGAACTAGTACAATCTACCCCAATGAATGAAATAAGATTCAGTTCAGAATTCCAATCACTTGAAGAAGGCCGGAGCGTACAACGACCGAAACATCGTGAATTTGGCAACAAAGATGAAGACAAGAATCAAAAAAATGTAAATAGTGTAAATAATATTTTAGTTGAATTTGCCAGTCTGTTTAATAATAGCTATTTTAAGAGTGTTGCATGGGTTATCTTCAGGTATTATTTCGAGGAGGTCTTTTACTTTAAAATTACTTACAATGAAAATTACTTGCAAAATCCGGGTTTTTGTATTGTTGGGGGTTACCTGGTGGTAAAATCAAAATGGTTGAAGCTTTTGTTGGGCTTGTGTTTGGGTTAATTTCTATTGTTTTATTTATTTTTTTCACTTTAATCCTCTTGTTATACTTAAAGGAAAAGTAAAACAGGCTTTTGTTTTCCCTTATGGCTAGGAACAAACTTTTAATGTGTTTTAGTCCTAGGTCGTTACTGATAATTACAATTTTCTACCAGAAGTTATAGCATGTTAATCGATGATGTTACCACTTATAGTCAAAACAATTCATATTCAGTTTATTTTGAGTTTTGCAGCACTTAAGAGAAAATACTTTCATCAGAATAGATAATATGAATATAAAAGATAAAAGATCCAGGCATTTTAAATCAATGAAACAAATATTGTAAGTAACACATACAAAACGTTATCCTTTTGTTATTTTTCTGAAATAAATAATGTCTTTGGAGTAAAAGAGAATTAGGATAAAATAAGGATTCTGTAAACTTTAATTTTCCTCAAAATTAACATCCTTTTTATGATTAAAGCGTTTGTTGTAAAGGTTGGTATGTGTTTATGGATGGAAGTTTTTGTGCACAGGAACCAAATACATTGAATTGTGATTGATAATGCAAACTTTACTTACAATCGCTGGAGACAAAAGTAATGTGCTGGTTGAACAGTAGAAGTAAGGACCTTTGAGAGACTGTTTCTCTACTTATTTTACCAATGAGTATTTCTTTTTTTATTTTTATACAATTAACTAATACCCACAAATTAGAAAGTTGGGTGTTCTCATTATTAAAAAAATTTTTTTCACATATTATGCTCATGCCTAAATCTGTGCTCCTTGGTTTAGTGGCTGATCAATAAAAGGTGGAGTGTCAAGACAGAAGCTGGATTTGAATTTATTGGAAGGAGTGTGATTGGATGAATAATTTGAATGCCTGGAAGTTACTTTTACTCTAGTTTTAGGAGTGATGAAATTGGAAGGACAACAATAAGTAATGAAAATTTTATTAAAATTTAATTATTTTTCTATAGATTTGTTAAAATCAAAGTGGTTTTCACCTAAAATCTTTTAATACAAATAATAATTACAGGTAAACAACTTTTCACACTATCACATTTTAATTTTTATAATAGTTTTTTTTTCTTCAGCTTTTTTTTCCTTTTACTTCAAGCTCAAAGATTTTCAGAATAAAATTGACTTTTGTACAATTTTTTCCTCAAGTCCTCGTAAATGATTTTGTTCACACTTACAAACTGACTAAATTCAAATTAGAAACCATCTCGAACCATCGAAGCCGTCAGATTAATGAACCCCGGGTTAGAAAGCTTCAACTTATACTACATCAATAACTGAAAATTAAAACATTATTTTTTATAACATTTTTCTACTGGAAGTGACATTATTAATTTTGTTAATAATTAAATTTGTTGACTCAATGTTGAATTTTTTTGGCTTAAATTTCACAAATTTTAAAGTAAAAGTATCTGCAACAAATGTGTAAAATGTAATAAAAACAATCTACATTTGTGTTAAATTTTAAAATAATATGTCAGTTTTAAAAATATCCTTTTTTCCAGAAGATTTTGTCATTTGACTGGGTAAAAATAAAATGGTTTATTAAACCTGAAACTTTTTCTTTTTTGCGGCAAATTGTTTTACTGTTGTGCCTTCAGCATTTAACTGTGCAAATAAACCTCAATAACAATTCTCCATTCCATTATATCAGTCAGGCTAAGATAAGCTGCTTTAATAGGCAGGTAAGACTTTATCTAAACTTATTTATAAATGGAACTTTGTGTGTGTGTGTGTGTGTGTGTGTGTGTGTGTGTGTGTGTGTGTGTGTGTGTGTATCTGTTACTTATAGACTCCGAAACAGCTGAACCGATTTCCTTGAAAATTTACACAGTTGTACTATAAGCATCTGTGAGTGTTCTTAGCTAGGTTTTGTGTCAAGGTACCGCCAATAAATATCGATAATCAATAATCGAAAAAATCAGGTTGTAGAAGTAGTGGTCCAATTTTAATCAAATTTGATACACTCATAGGCAAAGACATAAGAAACGATATTCAGAAGTTTCAAGGTTGCAGTTCTTACAATAGTGCAGAAAATCGATAATATATATATAAAAGGCAAGATACCGGGTCTGATCAAAATCAGCTTTTCAGCCCTTTTATTTTAGTTTTTGCTTCAGATTTGGCTCTAAGTAGGTATAATTGTAGTTCTTAGTCTCAGCCATGATACCATTTACTCAGAGGACTTATTTAGCCTTCAAAATTCAGTTTACGACGAAAAAACTTATTTGATATCGACACCAGGAAATCAAAATTTGACTTACATCCATTCATTTTTCTTTCAGCCTACAGTTTCGCTTTAACTGGAAACAACTATTGCTTTTTAGTCTTTCATGCCAATGTCCAAAGAGTCTGAACTCCAGGACCATGGATTAGTTTTAAAGCTTTCATTACACCTGAGCAACACCAGGCTATACTGCTAGTTGCACACTGAATTTATCCTTTACATTTAACATGGATAGAAAATTGTTTGGCTCGGAGTATAGCACTCACCTTTTTCTAAGCTTCAGTGTGTGTGTGTGTGTGTGTGTGTGTGTCTGTGTGTGTGTGTGTATGGGTTGCCTTGAGGTATTGTAATGGTTAACGAGCTAGTCTAGTTGACCAATACTACTGGCTAGTGAATTCGATCCTCACCATGTGCCTCATACTTGTAGCTCTGTACTAAATTAAGCCATGATTAATACAACATTTCGTGTGATAAGAGCGTGCATGAAAAGCTAAAATTTTGAGGGACACAGAAGACAGAGTAGCAATGTCTTCTATTTGCCATATCCTTTCAGGGCGTGGGCGATCGTGGCTTTCCACAACTTCCTTTTCCCTTCTTAGCACTTGGTAAGCTTTGTCTTTTTGCTAACTCTCCTATTCGATGTTTTGTCAAACAGTCACACAAGCTCATTAGGTAGGTTATTGGCTGCTTTCCACTGTCTCCCTCGCTTTTAGTATGTTCTGTGAGTGTTATATTCTTCAAGCCCTCTATCCTCATTATGTGCCCTGGAAATTTCAATTATCTCTTTCTGATTCTAAATATATTTTCCATAAAATTTTCTCGTTATTCACATGCTCAATACTTGATATTCTCAGTATCCTTCTGTAGAACCACATTTGTTAGAAGATTGTCCAGCATTCACTACCCTATAGGAGGACCGATATTTCATAACAGTTCAGTACACTTTTCTTCGTTTCGGACAACATTTTCCTATTTTTTAATATTTTGATTAGATTTTAGAAGTTATCTTTTGCTATTCTAATGTGCGTTTGGATTTTAGTCTTGCATTTTTTGTCCTTTATTAAACACTTCCTAATTGTTTAAATTTTTGTATTTGCTCCAATTTGTAGTTCCTAATTTGAGTTGTTCCTTTTGCTAATAACAATAACATTCTGTCTTTTTATGATTGATGTTTAGTCCTTCTCGTTTTCCTTTACTATCTTCTATAGGATTTCATGTAGTCTCCTTTCTGCGTCTGCTATCAATACTGTGTTATCTGCATACCTTAATTTAAGATTGTGGCTGCCAATAATGAATTCTGGTAGGGTTTCTAATTCTCTCAAGATTGCTACACTGTAAAGGTTGAATAAATCCGGTGAGGAGATATATCATTGTCTTATACCCCTTTCTATTTTATGTATTTACTGAATTCGTTTTTTATCCCTACTTAGGTGGTTTTATCTCAGTATAAGTTCTGGACTATTCTAATTTCTTTCCTAAATAAATCAAGCTTATCTAGCAGTTCGAACAGTTCTTTGTATAGTATTTCAGCAAAAAAAAATTTTTGTTTTTAATGCCACGTTTCTTCAGGACCAAGGCACTCAGAACTTTTCCACTTTCCACAGGTTGTTTTTCTTTATCATCTGTGAATTACCAAGACTTCTTTGGAAAAATAGTGGAATGATTTTCTATTGCCTTCTCCACAGTTTTGAATTCAAAGTAATTTTTTCTTAGACTGGCTTCTACCTAAAGTGAGAGAATCTAGTATACTCTCTTATTCAACCCATAGCTTGGGGAGAAAGGGAAGAATGATGCCTTTCTAAGTGGTATTAGTGTGAAAGTGAACGTGCTCATCAATTCCACTTTCCATGTTCATAACCGTTACTCTAACACTTTCATAGTTGTCGCCTTAAATAACTTTTTCAGATAATTTTTTGTGCGTGTGGGTGGCTTTCGTAGAGTGAAATAACTGGTGGATATATCTCTCATGAACTAAACAAGATCAATATTACTTGTTGTGGAGTAGTATATGTTGTTAGCAAGTTCATAATTACGCTTGTGTATAAACTTAAGTTCGATCCTCACTGGGTACCGACAAACAAAATTTACAAGAACCAGATCAGGCCCAAAATGGATCACTGCTGCCATATATGTGTCTACATACAGATTACAGTGATAGGAAAATCAGAAACGAAAATGAAGTGTGCATCTTAATAGATATACTGGATCAGCAGAAATGCTACTTCTCAGTAAAACCGAAAAGTTCAAGGTGGAAACTTCCCTCCCTATTCTGAACACTCTAACCTTTGAACTGACAAATCGTGCAGAGACTTATTTACAGATTCGAAATCTATTTTCTTTCTTTGGTGAGTTGAAAACCATTATTTCTGATGTATTAAAGAAAAAGTTTGAACCTATGACTAATATGTATAACAAAGACCTGAATTATGATGAGCTTTTAAATGGATGTAAGCATCTCAAGCACTACATGGGTCTTGATGAAAATTGTGAGACTCTCTCTGTATTGTTCAGAAAAACAATTTCGGAAAATTTTAAATCTGTATTCCTGAATATTAAAATTGTACTCAGATGGTAACCAACTGTACATGAGAACGTTCTTTTTCAAGACTGAAACTTATAAAAAATCTGCTTCGTAGCACAATGGGCATCGTTTGAACTGGCTTTCACTCATTTACTTGGAACATGACATCCTATTCATGAAAACCATTTACTTCATGCCATTAATAAAACAATTCTCTGAAAAGAAATGCCGCAAAATGCTTGTTATAAGTTCGTAGTGATTTCATACTGTGCCATCTAATCTGTGTAGGTTACTGAGTATTATTGTTTTTCAAGACTTGGTTATAATTCAGATGTTTATCAAGTTGATTAGGTGCTAATGTACAGCATGTTTTTAATGTTTTAACACCATTTATTTTTTTAAATATCATTAAAATAAATATATCTAAATCTAAATCTTAATCTAAATCTAAACTTATTTATAAATGGAACTTTGTGTGTCCATTACCTATAGACTCCGAAACGGCTGAACGGATTTTCTTGAAAATTTACACAGTTGTACTATAAGCACCTGCGAGTGTTCTTAGCTAGGTGTCGAGGTACCCTGGATAAATATCGAAAATCGATAATCCAAAAAATTGGGTTATAGAAGGAGTGGTCTGATTTTAATAAAATTTGATACACAAAGACATAAGAAACGATATTCAGAAGTTTCAAGGTTTTAGTTCTTACAATAGTGCAGAAAATCGATAATATATATATATATATATAAGGCAAGATGTTTGTGTGTGTGTGTGTGTGTGTCTGTTTATCTGCATGTATGTCTGTATTTTTTTCAGCCCTTTATTTTAGTTTTTGCATCGAGTTTGGCTCTAAGTAGGTATAATTGTAGTTCTTAGTCTCAGCCATGATACCATTTACTCAGAGGACTTATTTAGCCATCAAAATTCAGTTTACGACAAAAAAAACTTATTTGATATTGATACCAGGAAATCAAAATTTCATTTACATCCATTCATTTTTCTTTCAGTCTATGGTTTCACTTTAACTGGAAACAACTATTGCTTTTTAGTCTTTCGTGCCAACGTCCAAAGAGTCTGAGCTCCAGGACCATGGATTAGCTTTAAAGCTTTCATTACACCCGAGCAACGCCGGGCTATACTGCTAGTGTTTAATATTATCGATCATTTACATTTTATTCCTGTGAGTGGTTGTTGTGGCGGCCTCAGCATGTTGGTTAGCCCAGGGGTCCATAATGCTGTTAAGATGACCCTAATGAAGGGATACAGCAAATAAAAGTAGTTTTGAGTTTGCTTTGTGGCTTTGATTGTTGTATGTTGCTTTCTCACACTTTCAGTCAGTGTTTAAGCTCAGATAATATAAACTAATATTTTAAATGTTGATATTTATTGTCAAAATTTTCAAGATTGGCGGAATAACACAATATATTCCAACCTTTTTGTAACACTACATTTGCGTCTTTGTAAAATCGGAAATGCTCACTTTTAACCTATTTGTGGTATCCAGACCTACCTACTACCTGTGTAGTCACTAGTGTAAAGAAAAACTATGACGAGTGGCTGATTCTCACTTTTAGATATTTAAAAGATATGACCTTGTATCAAACTAAGTTTAACTTAGTTTGTCTCGTAACTAGTGCTAACTGCTAATAATTTTACCATCATTACCAAACAACTAATGAAACGGCGGTACGCATGCACACATAGAGGAGTGTGTGAGTGTATGTTATCACATTGACAATCTAAGCACACGGATTGACATAAAACACTAAGTTCGAATCGGTAGTAACACAGGCGAAGGTACGAAGAAAAGCATAAGAAAAAAAAAAAAAAAGAACAACGCTGGTAGATATCAGGATATCTACGTCATTTTTTAAAAACCTACTATTATTTTTACTTAGATTATTCGCGTGTTTGCATTTGATAACCAGGAGTCGGGCAGGTTGTCTCCTACCCTCGCCCCCGTGCTAAGTCTTTCAAGGGAGAATAGAGTGACATTTTTTCTTTCATTTTTTTTTTTTTAATTAGTTGTTGTTTTCTCACTCTTTCTTTCTGAACTCAATAAAAATCGTGATGACGTTGGCTCATGAGCTGAATACAAAAACAACCAACGGATAAAGACATAACGTAACTATAACATTGCTATGTGTGTGGTGGATTTGTGTGTGTGTGTGTGTGTGTGTGTGTGTGTGTGTGTGTGTGTGTGTGTGTGTGGAGAGAGAGAGAGAGAGAGAGAATACATTCATAAACTCAATTATTTTTTGTGCTTTCTTTGGTGTTAGTGTTTTATTGCATAATATTTAAATTTAGGTTACATCAACACTTTACTTGCCATGGCACCTGTTTAGTTCGATGTTTTTTAAAAACATTTCTTTGTTTATTTGTTCATGTATTTCCGTTAAAAAAAAGACAGATTCACCCATATTCACTTAAACCACTACGTTGGTATTTAACACAGGCTAGGCTAGTGAGTTGTACAAAAAAAAAAAAAAAAACTCAGGAAAAAGTAAGATTGGTGTGCTCATTTGAGCTTTAAAAACATTTATCATTGCAAAGAAAAAACAAATGCTAAAGCGTTTTAACACTAAACACAATTTGGCAGTGTAAGAAAAATAATATCATTTGATAACAGCTTATTAGCTCCTGAATTTTTAAAAAATACTGTTAGGGAAAACTGTTTTTTTTTTTCTTTTTGGTGTTGTTAAATGTACTCTTTTCCGTAGAGATTTCATTATTACAAAATTTCTCCTTGTTTTATGAATTCAGCTTGGGGCATTTAAGCCTAGCTGGCCTTGTTTCAAATCAATTTTTCTTCTCGTTTTTAATTATTGAAGATAGCACAGACACAAGTATGGAGCACCCACTAAGGATTAAGCTCACGACAATAGCAATGGTTTTCTAATAGCCCGCCAAAAATTACGCTGAGATAACTTTACTACCAATACAATTCGACCCTAAGTCTGACTCGCTTTGTATCTGACCGGAACCTTAAACCTTTCAGTCAGTCGTCTTCTTCACAATCACCAGATTCAAGTCAAGTATTGATTCAAGAGTCTTTTTCCTATGAATTAGTTTTCTGCTGTTGACTTTTAAGATGTTGACCTGTTAAACTTTTCACTTTAATCAGCTTTTTATTAATAGGCTCAAATGATAAATAATTCCCATTGACGCACTTCTTCCTGATAATGACCATATTTTGCACACTTTACAATTAACTTGTTCGGACAGCCTGGCTATTTTCCACGCTGGTCCCAAGGGGTCGAATTTGTGGCTTATTTATGGTGCGATCTGGAGATGCATAAGCCAACCTTAGAAAAATAAATTGATGAAGACATTAGTCATATTTCTATCCTACGTTTGATCTGAGATCTTAGTTAAATGTGACGATTCTCAGGGGGTGTTAATCTACTCTCGTACTTTTCTCATTCTGATTTCAAGAATCAAGTTATATGAATGAATGTCAAAGGCACTCATATAGCTTTTGATTATTTTATTTACTTTGTGCAGCGTTATCACCAATGAGGTTCACTTTTATAGGGTTTACGTTACCAAACAAAATTCAGAAAATTAATCCCATTTTCTTGTTCTTCAATTATTGATTACATAAAAAGCATCATTTCACAGTGTTTTTCATCATTCAGTATTCTTTTTACCAAATATTATTGTTCCTTGCACAGATTATATATTAAATTCTTTATCGATACAGTTATTTTCTAAGTCTTTCATTTGAGACCGAAACCAATTTTTTTCTTATAAATTTATTGAAAAAAAATTGTTTAGTATAATATATAATGTATAGGCAGTATCATTTGTTTGTATCATACAATCATTTGTACGTCAGATAGAGTTTTAATTTCCTGTAATTTCTTAATAGGTGTATTAGTATTCTTCTTAATCATTTCTAGTACTCCTACAACTACTGAGATAATGATTGTTTTTGTAATTTCTACTTACACGTGCTTATATTTGTATAATTTATCAAATTATTATTATTATTATTATTATTATTATTATTATTATTATTAACAACATAATCCCCGTAAAAAGACTGGTTTATTTACGTATGAGTCGAAACTTAAGCCCAAGAGGAGGATTTGTGCATTCTGTCTAGGATCATTAAGTGTCGTTACTCAACTGACTATTACGCTGATCCTAAGCCAGGTAACAACATTTAGGATCAGTATAATAATACCCTTGCACTCCGTGAAAAGAGTTACAGACACGAATACTGCTATAACACTTAAATATAAATGCTGGGCGTTATTTTAAAAAGTAATGAAAGATTTGAAATCGACAACTTTTTCTATTTCACTGAAACAGACGTTAAACACTTCTTTCTTTCATTTTCTCACAGAAACCAAGTATTGTCTCTGATATGGCTTCTCGTCTTTCCACGTGATTAAAATAGAATAGTTCATTTTTTATAAGGTATTGGCAGGGCGTACTAAGGAAGAGACAATCAGAATTATGATAAGATGATGATGAATATTATTATTAGTAGTAACAGAGGTAGGTTTATCGGCAATTATGGGTCCTGATTATACCGGACATATTTTCAAATTGTTCTTTATATATGGCTAAGTGGTAACAAATCAATACGTTACTCTTCACTGTTGATTTATGTTTGAAAATAATTCTGTTAGTGTTTGCACTAGTACTTTTTAGTATTCCTTTTAAATTAATTTAAACAAATTTGTCATTCGAAAATTAACAGGCCGTGTTATTATTAGTGATTTTACAACTAAAGTACTGACTCCTGAGAATATTCTTTTGAGCCTTGATTTGAAAGCAGATATTTCAAATTTCCCGCGCGAACATGTGGTTACGAGTATAATGAAACCTTCTTTCAAAAGAGAAAATGCCCAGCTTTCTCGACAAACGATCTTATGTTCGAGCCTTTAATATACACTTTTGGATATATATTTTTGTTTCTGTTTCCGTTTTTTTTTTTTTTTTTTTTTTCACTTACTTTTGTTGATGATCTAACCGCTTTCTTTGGAGTTGGTTCGCTTGATAATCTAGCAAAGCAAAGCATTGTTTGAACTTGTTTTCCTCTCAGCTAGCTGTTTGTCTCCTTGTGTATATCGTATAGATAATATTTCTAATTTGTGCTGAATGATCAAAGGGATTTTACATGCATCACTCTATGGAATATGGACATACAGTAGATCTCATGTGTGAACTTCATAGAAGCGATTCACAGAAGAGAAAATGTGTATGTGTGAAAGAAAGAGGTTGAATATATATATATATATATATATATATAAGAGAGAGAGAGAGTGAGAGTGTGTGTGTTTTGGATTATGTTGCATTAACTGTTAAAGTGTGATAAAAAGTGTATATTTGTGTGTATGAGAGAGAAAGAGTGTCCATGATACGTATGAATATGATAAATAGGCATAGATAGATAGAGAAAGAGAGATAAAATTGTGTATGAAAGAAAAATGTATGTTTGTGTGTGTGTGTGTGAGAAGATGGTATGTATGGCATAACAAGGAAGAGAGAGAAAGAACTGGCTGTAGTGTGCGTTGCATGTATGAATGGATGAGAGAGTGTGCGTTTGTGAATGATAATGAGAGAAAGATAGTGGGTAGTCAGATTGTATATATAATGAACATATGGGAACCATGTATATACGTGCTGGTTTATTTTGGATTGCGTGCTCTTTGTCATTAGAGCGTAAAATGTTTTACTCAGTGTCAAAATAAATAAATAAATGTATGAATTGCATGTAAGTTTGTTAACTATTATTTGCCGTCTTCAATTGCACAAGTCCTTGCATTGTTTTGGGGGGCACGTTCTAAGACGATTGTTATGCACGAGCGACTCCGATGAGAACATCTCAACAAGATACTGGAAGCTTACGTCCCATTATTTGCTGAATTAGAAATCGCATACGAAATAGACGCCAAATGCACACATTCGAATCATCTACGAAGAAAAACAGATTTTGAGTCAGGATGCGACTCTCCCTCAGAGAACAATGTAAAAAAGCGATTAATTTATTTAGAGACCATTTTTCTTTAAAAAAAAAGAAAATTAAATAAATGAAATTAAATAAAAATATGAAGAAAAAGCATGAAGGTAAAATGTTGCGTTGGCTTGTGTTATTTAGTGTAAGTAATATTGGACTAGCTAGAGACATAAAATGTGTCACGTGGAGAAATAAAGGACGCCATGTAGAAGAGAGATGAAAAGAGAGATGAAAAGAGAGAGAGTGAGAGAGAGAGAGAGAGAGAGAGAGAGAGAGAGCGAGAGCGTTGCGTTATATCAGAATCGAGAAAGGAGAATTTGAATTTATCCGTTGAATTATTTTTAACTAGTATAGTGCCCGTAAAAAATAACGGGATTATTTACGTATAGATCGGCACTTCTGTCGATGATCTGCCTGCATACTTTGCTTGGGTTCAAAGTGTTACTTTTACACTCTGCCTGGGATCAGTGTCATATCTGTGCTTCATGAAGAAAGCATTACTGCCACCAACATATAACCATCAACTATCACTCTGTAAATTTCCAGATAAGGCTTCACAGAATCTGACCAAATGACCAAACATCATAATTTTTCTTTGGTGGGGTGGGTGGGAGAATACGTCTTGCTTTGGACGATAACTTTTCAGCATCTCTTTTCGTATCGTGTCAACGGGAATGCAACAATTTGCGCTACAGTCTTGAATGACGATGGATACTATTGCTGAATATAATTTGTTGACTATTTCTTCTTTCAGGACGCAGGCGATCATGGACTTCAACTTGCCCCTATCCCTTATCGCTCTTAGCATTTTTCCTCTTGGTATCTCTCCCAAACCCTGCCCCGCAATCCACTTGTTCAAACCCATCAAGAATCTCGCGCTGCTTTCCCTGTCGCTTTTTTCCTTTATTCGTCCTGCGAATATCAGATTCTCCAAACCTTCCTTTCACATTACGGGTCTCAGGAACTTCAGTTGTATTTTCCTGATGCTGAGCATGTTTCCTATTCGTTTGCATTATCTCCAAAAACCTCGTCGTTGCTCACATATTCGGTCCATGATATCCTCAACATCCTTCTGTAGTATCACATTTCTATTACTTCGAGTTTCTCATTCATCTTTGATGAAATTATTTTTAGCAAGATGACCCATTTCTTTTGCTCGCCAGTGCATGTGCATTCATGCCAGTATTCATGCTTATAGATACCCATGTGTGCATTCAATGTGCGCAACTTTGTTTATTTCAGTATACGAGAATAATACATGCGTGTGTAACTTCGTGACTATCTCACAGTAACTAAAAGTCGCAGTTACAGATTTCAGCTGACTGTCATGAAAAAGAAGAAGCAAAAAACAAAACAAGGCAACATTAAATGATCAGATGTGTTATTGTTTACATTATTTGTGGCTTTGTTGCCAACAAATTCCAGGCAAAGCATAATCTGCTTTTAAATAAAACCTGTTATTCTCTGTTTGATAAGCCTCCATTGTAAATGTTATGAAAAGGTTAAGAATCTGGTTGCAAGGATTTCGTTGAGTTTTTCCGTGAGGGCGGGACTTAGCACCACCACCATTACCGCCACCACAATAAAATCAACAGGCTACATGAGAAGAACGTGTCAATTGATTTGTCCGTTTTCGACCTCAGTGGTTTTTTTTTTTTTTTTTTTCTGAAGAAAGTCGAAAAGCCGAGCAATGACCTCTCGGTGATCACGACAAGTTGACTGATAATCTTCAAAACAGGATTAATGCAAAAAATCAAAGAAAAGAAACAGGCGTTACAAATCGTTCGAATAAAAGCGATTATATTTTGTTTAGTCGAGAGATTCATAAATCAGTAAGAGCAGAGCATCTTATCAGAAACAATAAACTTCTTAATTGATGGTGATTATAACAATAATTAGATAAATTAGATGACATAATGTATGTGCGCGTAAGTGTAACGGATATCGGCGAGCTGAATTCAAATTATAGGCTAGTCTGTTGCATTCACTTTCGTACTAATGTATATAGAAATGGTATGAATCCGTTTCTCCTTCAATCAATATTTATGAGTAGATTAAAATCTGTAGTTTGCAGAGAAGACAACGGGAAACCACTCCATTATCTTTCCTAAAAATGCATGCCAATTCACAGATAGTAAAAAAAGTGATTTGTGGAGAGTCAGGGTCACTTATACCTTAAAGGAACATGGCATTAACAAAAAATAAAAAATAATAATAAAAAAAAAAACCCAGCAAAAATTAAGGTCTTTAACAAATAAAGTTTTGAATATTAATTAATTGGTACTGAAAATAAATTACCAAAATGCTATCTGAATTTATAATAGAAGCGTAGGGAATTTTACTAGACTGTAAAATCGGGTTGTTCTATTGTCCTGGTTTGAATTTGCTACTTTCAGTCTCAGATTAATTTCAACCGATTAGCCGTAACCTGGCGCTAGCTATACTTACGCATGCAGTAAATGTACAACGGAACAAAACAAGTAAATTGAGCGTCTCTCTGCAGAACAGTAATTAACAAACTAACCTCATTAGTAAGTAGCTCTCATCCCCACATTTTATTTTATTTTTTGTGGCAATGCTTCCATTTCACCAGATTTCAGATATCGCCCCCACTCTTCAAAGATTGTCTGATTCAAAAGGTACATTGTAATTTGTCGAGAGATCAATATTCGAACAGTTTAGATTTGCCAATCTTTGGTCCCAGTTCCGTACTGAAATTTTAATGTTCTCCCCAGGAAGTAATTCTCTGGTTGAGAAACGCTGTCATGGACTATTACTACTTTAGTCAGTTCGATTCTTAGTAAATGTCACTAGATACTTGATTATGTCTCTTCTACCATAAAAACGTTTTCTTTGTTGAGTGCCAATTTTGGTGAAGTACAAAACTGGAAGTCATTATGACGTAATACTATTTGGATGTTCCACGTTGCTAAAAAAAACCTTAAAAGCAATTTCACGTTTATCTTGGTTGTTAGAGATAGGCTTTAGACACTATTCAAATTCAGACAGCTTCTCATGTAAATTTATGACGAATTGGAGTAGATAGACTAAACTGCCACTCGGTTCACACTCCACCCACATCTGTTGAACTGGTGAAGAGGCTCATCCCTTGTTTCCTGTTTAGGATGTGGTTTGCGGCTTTCTCTATTTCAATCTTTTCACTCTTTTTTTTTCAATTGGAGTAGATAGACTAAACTGTCACCCGGTTCACACTCCACCCACATCTGTTGAACAGGTGAAGAGGCTCATCCCTTGTTTCCTGTTTAGGATGTGGTTTGCGGCTTTCTCTTTTCCAATCTTTTTCACTCTTACGTAGCCCCCCTGCACCTCAGAGGCGTTACCACCTTGCTCGGGGTGATATGATTAAAAAAAACAAAAAAACAACAACAACAATCAATACATACACAATATATACATGGCCATTGTAGCTGTCTTTGGAATTTTGCCACTGACCATTTCGAGGAGAATTTTTGCCTATTTCCTCAGTTGACTAGATGAGTAATGAAGTAACAGGTGTAAGGCTTGTTCGGTACCAAAATTCCAGAAAGATACTGTAATTTAATCATCCAGAAGGTTTTATGAAAATGAGGGCTGCGGTTCAACAGGTACTTCTGGCAGCTAGACAGGCGCTAAGTTTATTCGCCCTTTATCCGTGCAAATAACATGGTAAGTAGTTATTATTCTGCAACAGTTTAGCTTATTTTACAGAGACTGACTGACTTGCAGCTTTCTTCTTTTCTTCTATAAGTTACAAGTTAATTGATACTTAAACTGTGGTCCAGTTGTTTTGTTAGGCGTTATTTGTAACCTTGCGCGCATACGCATAGCCCAAATAAAGAAGGTACATTCTCTTACGTAAAAAAAAACCCCTTCCAAATCTTCCTTCATATATCCAAACCATGAAGGTTGGATATACATCAGAAAATGTTTAACAAACTCAAATTTTGTCGAAAAACGAATACAACAAATATAGATATTTACATTATTCGGACTATTGTCCTCATCTTTGTTGCCATTTGTACGACGTTTCGACCGTTGTACGCTCCGGCCTTCTTCAAGTGCTAGAAATTTTGAACCGAACTCTTTATGACAATAATTGGGGTATATGAACTCTATTTCTTGCGTAAAGCCTCGATTGGAAACATGAGTTATCTCCCTCTAACCCTGCAAGTTACCTGCTCACCACTGCTGTAGCTTGGTATTGAACTCACAAATCTAAGAGTCAAGTCAGGAACTATCCAACATATATCCATATACCCCAGTGATTGTAATAAAGGGTTCAGTTCGAAATTCCTCGCACTTGAAGAAGGCCGGAGCGTACAACAGCCGAAACGTTGTACAAATGGCAACAAAGATGAAAACAATAGTCCGAATAATGTAAATACTGTAAATACTACCTCATCTCAGAAATATAGACAAACAAATACAGATATTTGCTAAATGTTCAAATGGAACCTCTTCCTTATTAATGGAATACCAATTATTTGTTTCAGTGTACATGGAATGTCGGATCTAGGCTGTATAAGTCATAATTGGTAGAACTAAGGAATGTTGTTCATCAGAACATTTGTCATGGAAATAGCGATAGGGCAAGTCTCTCGTTACTCTATCGATGTTTCCATGACATTGAGTGAAACATTAATAAAAAAAATCAGTATAGTCAAGCAAAGAACTTCATGATTTTACAATTTTTAAAAATTTATTTCTATACTTCCCTACATCTACCTCCTGCATCTTTTATGTGTCGTGTCCCTTCAGGATGTGACCGATTATAGGTCTCCACAACTTCCTATCCTTTGTAGCTTTTAGCAATGTTTATCATTTACTATTCATTCTACTTCCTGTTCTGCTATACATTTACTAAAGCTCATTAGGTAAGTTATTCGTTATTTCATTTTGCCCCTCTTCTTTTCAATATGTCTTGTGAGTATCAAATTCTCCAAGTTTCCTTTCCTTATTATGTGTCTCAAAAATGCCAAGTGTTTCTTTCCGGTCGTAGGTAGAAGCGTCTTTTTCGTTCCTATTTTTCTTGAAACTTTTTCGTTGCTCGAAAGTTTCCGTCTATGTTATTCTCAGTATTTTTCTGTAGAACTCCATCCCTGTGACATCAAGCTCCCTATTTATTTGTGATAAAATTGTCCAGCATTTATTTTCATGTAGAAGGATTGATTACAATCTTATCTTTGTTTCCAACGAAATAATATCAGCAAATTTAGTTCGAGTACACTTTCAGGCTGTTTTCTATTTATTGATATGTACGAAAAAAAAAAAAAAGCATTAGATCCACATCCACGTCCTTCTTTCCATTGCCAGTTTCTTTGACAAAAAATGTTTCGTCGATGACATACCAAGGCATTTGATATGGAAAAACTGCTTTAGGTACATCCACTAATTTTTCTACACCTAAATTTAAATTGAAGTTTTAAAAATAAATCAGTTATCTTCAAACTTTAAAATTAGCTTTAATTGCAAGTCAAGAGATTAAATTTAGTAATTCCAGTAAACAAAATACACTGGCGTATTTTAAAGCGAAATTATATTGATTGGAATGTAAAAATTTTCAGATTAAAAAAAAAATTTAAAAGTAGCGCCATTTTTTTGATTGATCGACAAATTTCAAAACAGTAGCCACATTCCTGTTTTAAAAATCTGGCAAAAATAAAATATACGTTGCTGACACGTTATTGAAGTCAATTTTTTAAATTAAAACTTACCTTTATCTGATTTCAAACAATTGTGCTTGCTTACTCTCAGAAGAATTCCCTGTAATTTGTTATCAGATTAGGTAGCCCGAGCCTGACAGCTTGTCTCGTTGAAAGATTTGATGACAAGTGGAAGGGGGGCCCGAAGGCGACAAAAACATATGAATGTAATTTATTATGTAAGAGAAGACAATCCTTGAATCACGTGACCTTTTAATGCTAAATATCACGTACGAGCCCCCGTACAAATAAAATACGGGCAATCAAAATGCACACAATTAAAATGTTTTTAATTATTTTAAAAATTTACGGGGTCAATTATTTGTATTAAGCTTTTAAATTTCCTTTAGTAATTGTAGTCTTCATGCATTAATTACATACCCTAGCCGGCCCGTTAGAGGAAGAAATTTAACAATAATTTTTAAACTTTTTATATATAATTTTTATATATAATTAAAAAAATGAAAAAAAATGAACATAACTATTGTAAAAATTAATTAGTCATTGAATTTTTTTCTTTTCAGACTATGATATGCTTAATTTATATTGTTCATAAAAGCAATCAGAAGTTTATCCACATAAAAATTGGCATAGTTATTGCATTTTTCGCAATTCGGACCTACTTTTTAGAAAGACGGGAACTATTAAAGAAGAAGAAGAAAAAAAAAAACAGTGAATCAGCATTCCCCAATGGCACCTGAATTTTTTTATATTAGTTTTAGAATGACCCGTAGTCGAATTGTTACACATTTCTGGAATTTAATTGGTTGGGGGGTAACATACTTAAAAAAAATATTTTTACCAATATTTTCTAATAATTATGAAATCAAAATTGATTTCATTCAATTATAAATAAGTCCTGAAGTTTTCATAAAAATCCAACCATTATTTGATTTATGCGAGAATTTCCAAATTAATGTGTCTTTCACGACCAAAAAAAAAGTGCATTGCGTAACAATTACGTTTGTTTACTTAATAAAATAGCGGCAATTTGGATATCGCACTTACGTAATAAAAAAAACTTTCTACAACAATTTCGAACGTGTTAGAAATAATTAAAAATTTTTTTTAAATATTTAAAGAAACGCTTTGTTCTATCCTCTTAATGGTAATATAAACTTTTTGCCCATAGAACTTTGTTTTTATTTAGTTTGGGACCTTTTCCCTTCTGACTATGCTGTTTTTTCGGCGATTTTGTGGAGGTACCTAGCTGGTTGAATAAACACTTAGACAAATCACACTTCTATAATCGCTTTATTTCCGGGTAGTCATAAAAATTAATAGATATAACACCTATTGTCTACCTTGACTGAGACCAGTCAAAACAGGGGAAAAAGGTAAATAAATAAAAAGAACAGAAGCATATTTGTAAAACTGCTAATAAGTTGGTTGATGCCATCTACAATTGGACAGTTGTCAGGAAAAATTGTGCTAACATTGTGAAATTGTATTGTGTGTACAAGAGGAGAAAATTTTCTCTTACAACAGAACAATCTATTGAACAAGGTGAAAGCTATTTCTCTCTTGCATTTTCGTTTTGTTTTTACTTTAAGCAAGGCTCATTAATTGACGCACATCAATATTCCAAACACTAAACTTAACAGAAGCTTGCTTTATTAATATTTAAATTTTCTTCGATGAGTTAATTCAATAAAACTGATTGCACTTAAGATTATTCATCTGAAAGAAGCAATAATGTCTCGAGATGAATACATGTGTGCGTGCGTTATCTGTGGTCTTTTGGCGACTACTGAAAGTTATAAATTAGCTCGTTAAAACTGGAATATATTTTGTGGTAACAGCTTTGGATTGATGATCTGAGATTTACGATTCAAGTTTTCAGTACTTGTTGCTTATCTTCCGAGAGCATTTTTATTTGATTAAATGTTTGTACAAATTATGGTGAAGGATTTTCATAAAGTAAATTCATCCTATTTCTAGGGTTTATTGACTTCATTCCGTAGAATAAAGAGAAAAACGGATTTGAAATCAGAGCAAAATGAGCCATTTTCATATCAAAACAGAATTATTGTAAAATTCGAATGTTATATACATATCAACATATTAGGTTTCAGTACATATGTTTTGACTGAATGAAGTAGCAGTGTGCTGAGGATTAGTAATCTTACAATAGCCTCGAATAAGAGAACTCTGATTTCGAACGTAACGATTGGTGCCAGGCTTATAATAGAGAAATAAATCTACGATACAATATTTTAAATTAATTCTTTTTGACATATAAGTGTTTTCGTTGAAGTTGATTTTCATTTACCCCCCCCCCCCACCCCCCAAAAAAAAGAAGAAGCTATATTGACGCCATCGTCAATCTGCTAGGTTGGAATTCTGATCTGAAATTCAATATCAGTGTGTGTGCGCGCACGCGCTTCCGCGAATGTTTTTGAAAATGCAAACTTTAGGATGGCATATTCGCAGAGCAGTCAGAAAGAAACTCTGGGAGGTGTTTTCTCCCTTCTTCCCTCCCTCTCTCTCTCTCTCTCTCTCTCTCTCTCTTGTGTGTGTGTGCGTGCGTGCGTATGGGACTTTTTCGATTTATATACTTTTCTCTCAAGTGAAATATTACTAATGCTCTGTAACCCAGTGGTTAGTTGCATTTTGTAAAAGTTAACGTTACTAATCCATTTATCGCCATAAAACTCAAGAAATAATTAAAAATGGCGTTTTATTTTAACATTAAAAGCATTTCCTCTGTTGCTAAACTGATAGCAGGATATAAAATATTCTGTTCTACTTTAAATTTTCTGGATCTAAAATCAGGCCGAAATAGTTCTCAGAACACTACGTTAAACTGTAATTTATTAATATGGTATTCTTGCGATCTTGTAAAGAGAGTTTGTTTGACGATCGCAAGAGCGTGAAACCCAGGGTTACAAACTCACACACATACACACACACACATATATATATATATATATATATATATATATATTCGCAGACAGTCCTGTTTTGCTGTATCACAGCTCATCAGTACGGTTAGACACCCGATTGCTTCTAGCCAGGATTGAAACCCGACCGAATGGACATCTGTCGGCGATTCTACCTCTAAGCTATGAGTTCTCAGTGCAGGAAGGTAGCAAAGTAATTAACCCCCAAATCTTTAACGCTTCAAATAAACACATTTACCATATGTGATATCCCCGTGGCAAGCAATAAATGCTTCTAAAATTCTGCAATATTGAAGGGACTTAAACCGAGGGCTGACAGAAGTGATTGTGTCTGTAGTTGGCGAAAGTACATTTTCTTGTCCCTTGTCCCAAGTTTTCTCGAAGTGTTTATATCTGTATTTTATTTGAAGGGGCTGTTTAAGATCATTATAAAATAATTTAATTATCTAAATTACAGTTCTTAATTTGGATATAACTACTTCTGGCAACTGTTAACTCACGATTGAGTAATTGATTTTTTTACGACTTATCAACTTTTTGCAGCTTATTTTTATTTTTTTGTTTTTTTAATGATTTCACCCTGAGCTAGGCACTTTTACTGCCACTGGTGTGCGGGGGTTAACATAGTAGAAAAGTGATGTGAAAGAGCAACAGGTTATAGGAGGTGTCAGGCAGAGGATAAGAAAAGGGTGAGAATAGTGGTGTGATGAGAGTGGAGTGGAGGGAGAATAGAGCATGAGAGAAAGCTCGAGTAAATTCATACATAGGGGGGGGTACCAGTGAGCTAAGTTCAAAAGTCAGAAAATATTTTACATTGTAATTGTATCTGTACATTCTACTAATTAACCCACAGTTGGGGATAGATTCATACCTTTGCCAATGGTATTTGCGCGTAAGTGAATATAACGTACTTAACGGGAATTGAAATTCGGCTCTCCGATTTCCAGTTCCTAGTCATTATCCATTAAACCAACTACACATTTATTGCTTGTTTACATTCAAATTGTATTTTAGCAGTGATTACGATGAAGGAATTCACAGTTTACAAACTTTTGCCAATCATTTTTCTATCGATCAAAAACAGGAAACATTCCTGCCCAATCAACAAGCAATTAATCTGAACTTCCTTTTGAAACGGATTAAAAGTTGCAAATAATCAAGTGCCATGTTTCACTTAGTTTTCTTCCATGGTTGGTTTTCTTTCACATAAGAACATTTGAAAGATTTTATTGTTGGCTTTTGTAGATTTTTGTACTGAAATTAATATTGAATTCAACTCATTAACCTTTTAGGGCATATTTGCCAGCTGTTGATCACGTTTTAACTTCGTCACACAATGGACTGTTGCAGTCTACTTACCTGCTGCTTCTACAATTCTCTCTCTCTCTCTCTCTCTCTCTCTCTCTCTCTCTCTCTCTCTCTCTTAGTGCACGTACATACGTACATATAAGATATTAGGGCGGGTCGTCATGCATAAATATTAACTAAACTTACTTTATTTTTTTTCTTTCAAACATATCATTTGCAATTTTCGAGATTGCATGTACAAAACACACGGTAGAAATGTTAACTTTTGAAAACTTCTAGCATTTAATAAAAATAAATTTCGTTGTTGATGCTTTCAATTCTTCTTCAGTTTCCATATTTGTTTGTATATTTCTGATTGAAATTGTTCTTCAAATAATTTTAATTCATACACCTAACCAACACACAATTCGGATGCAAAATTAAACTTCAGTTTTGTGATGATGTCTAGTGGGTTATCAGTTATAGTAATGTGTGTAGACACAGATTAGTTTGATTTGGCCTTGTTAGTTAGTCCATCATAAAAGGTGTATCAAACAAGAAAATCAAGATTTAATGAGTTTATATGTACGTAGGCAGGAACGTATGTATGTATGTATGTATGTATGTATGTATGTATGTATGTATGTATGTATGACCGTTTATATTTGGGTCGGAATGTATTTGAAGTAATCGCTCAGTCCTAAAATGTTTTGTTAGGTTATCAAGTATAAAAGGAGACAGACAGCTTTGCAGAGGATAGGTGAAAGTGAAAAGTTAAAAAGAAAAAAAAGAAAAAGGGAGAGAAAGAGAGAGATTTAATTACGATTGTAAAGGGACAGATTAAGACACTTGCTTTTTTCTCTCTGGTGAGAGAAACTTACCCGTATTTTTATTCAGTTTTTGGGGCTTGAAAATATAATTTGGAATTCACTCCTGGATGTGATTCCGACCTTTTCAATGGACGACGAACAAACTTCACGTCGGCTCGCGAAAAAGTCCGTAAAAAATTGTTTCTGAAAATTGAAGATTATTTGAATTTTTGCTTTTAGATGTTTCCTGGCTTTCTATTGGCCGAAAAACATTTCGCATCAAGGTGTGAAATACAGAACAAATTTCTTGAATTTTGTTTTGGATCTGCTTTTGCGTGGGTGCTACGTAACGTTTGTAAATTCGAGTCTTTTTCATTTTTAACGAAAATTAACCAAATAGTGCTTAGCATTTGAAGTTTAAATCTTCTTTTGTTCGCTACATATTGGTCCTCGTTTAAATAACGGAGTGTAATTCTGTGCATTTTTTATTTTGGTTTCTGTAGTAAAAATATGTGTTGTGTTTTCTCCATTTAATGGTTCTGCCGGTTTTTGTTTTAGTTATTTGTTTTTTGTCATGAGCTCCGTCGACATGAGACTGGGAATCGTTCAATTCTGGATTTCTTTTGACAGAATCCCTTGGCTTTTCTATTTTTAGACATATATGCTGGTTTTAATCTGTTAATGAAAACATTATTATGCATATTTTCCGATATTTTGATCTTAAAATATTTGTCATGTCGTGTTTATTATTTGGAATGGGCCTGTGTATGGCGCTTCTAAAGGTTTTCGTACTGTGTCCGTTCTCAGCAAAATATATTCACAGTTTTGTAAATCTTTAGGAATATATGACTTAGATGTAGAATGTAAATGTCGGCTGGAAAAATTTTCCTTATCAAATTTTTGCATCTCTTCAGTTAAAGTCTTGATGTGAGAGTTTGTTAATTCTATGTTCTCATTTTTAGTAGGTTCGATTAGCAATCGCGGAACTTGAGCTTGACTTCCAGTTAAACGGGGAATAGATGTTATCGGGATTCCAAGAAACATAATGGGAAGAGCTGACAGCCAGGATTCTTTTCTTGCTATTATTGCTGTCTTCAGAGTTCTATGTGCGCTTTCTACTAAACCGTTTGTTTGCGGATGGTATGCTGTTGTTCTCAATCGGTCAAAACCAATTATTTTAGAAAATTCTGTGAACAATTCAGATTCGAATTGGCTTCCTCTGTCTGTTACAACGTTGAGTGGAACACCAAATCTAGAGATCTATAAGTCCACGGAAGTTATTGATACTGATTTCGCTATAATCTCCGATATCGAGCATACTTAAATCCATCTGGTGTTCTTATCAATACATGTTAAAATATAACGATAGGGTAAAAAATAAAGATCAGTAGGCTTCTTTACTGGCGTTAAGGGCCCAGCAATATCAATATGCACCGTCTGGAAGCGACTGGAGGATAATTTGAACGGTTGCACTTTACTTTTGGTATGTAATGTTATTTTCGCTTGCCGATACTGTTGGCATTCCTTACACTAAGTTTTATTGACTTGGCCATCTCGGGCCAGTAATAATTTTTTATGAGCTTTATAAAGGCTGATGTACCAGGATGTGATAAATTATGTAGACTGTCAAAGACTGATTTCCTTAGCTTTTGCGTGACAAAAGATTGTGGAAAATGTAATGGACTGTCACATAGCACTACATTTTTGTTTACAGTATATGGTTTCAGACGACCACGAAAAGTTTCGATTTCATCGTCAGTATTTTGGTGTGTCACTATTTCTTGTAGTTCGCAAACAACAATATTGATTGCATTTGCTGGTCGTGATAAGTAATCGGCTACAATATTTTGTGAGCGTTCTATTTAGGATATATCATTAACGTATTCGCTAATGAAACTGAGGTGTCGTTGTTGTCTATCAGACTCTAATGGAGACCGTTTTTTAAAATCACTTCAAAGTGGTTTATGGTCAGTCATTAATAACACATTTTTTCTTTCCACTAAGTGTTTAGCATGTAATACTGCTAGGTACGCAGCTAATAGTTACCTGTCAAACGTGGAATATTTTTGTTGGGTTTGTGACAATTTTAAAAAAAATAGGAATGGGTTGATTATCATCATTTGATGATGAGCTGTTCCTACGGCATAATTCGAACTGTCACTAGCTGATAATTAATGGCCTTCGAGTCGGGAAAAGCTGGAGCGTTTTCATTTGTTAAACAGTCCTTTGTATTTTTAAAAGATTCAATCTCTTCCTTAATAAGCGTTATTGTCTTAGAATTTTGTTCGAGACGCATTTGCTCCGTCAGCGGTAATATTATGTTTTCTGAAATTTTGTACAAGTTTTCTATAAAAATTCGCCATTCCGATAAATCTGCGTAAGAATTTAGAATCATTTGGTTGAGGATTTTGCGTAAGTTCATTAAATTGTTTTATACTGGGTTTAAGTCCATCAGCCTAGATGTGAAATTCCAGAAATTCGAGCTCGGTAACAACAAATGTACATTTTGAAAGAGAGATTTTAAAATTATACTCACTGAATTTCTGTAGTACTTCCTCAAGATATTTATAATGAATATCTTCGTCATGCGAGGACATAAGAATATTACCAGTGTAAGTGAATATACATTTGAGGTCACGAAAAATACTGTCATTCATCCTATGGGAGATGCTGGATGCGTTTCGCCAACCGAAAGGCATATAATTGTACTCGTATAATCCAAAAGGTGTGGTTATCGCTGTTTCACATATGTCATCGGGGTGTACTGGTATTTAGTGATATGCTGATGAGAGGTCGATTATCGAGAATTTTTTTTTTTTGTAATGTAATTTAGATGAGAGAGAATGTATGTTTGGGATCGGGTAGCGATCAGGTTTTTTATTGCATTTAGTAACCTGTAGTCACCTACGGGTCTGTAAGTTCCGTACGGTTTAGGTACCATATCTAGGGCTGTACTTCATTCCGATTTTATTCCAGTTTTCTGAAGTTTCTGAAATTCTTCCATCGCTATGTTGTATTTTTGATATGATATTTGTCAAGTTTTGAGAAGGAAGGAAGATTACTTCCAGTTTCAATCCTGTGAAATACCTTGGGTTTGATAGCGTTGATATTTTGATGTAGAAAGGTTATGTTTGGATATTTTTTATGAGATTTTTTACTGTTATACCTGTAGGATTGTCTGAATAAGTATCAATGTTCATTATCGTAAAAATAGTTGTATTTAGATTATCTATTTGTTGTTTTAAATAGTTCAAAGTGGCTTAAGAAGTCATAATCTAGGAGAGGTTTGGTCGTCTCCCAACAAGAATGATCCAAGTAAAGTCTCTTCTGAGGTTATTCAATGCTAATGTGATGGCCAGAGCATTCTATTTTTACTCCGTTAGCTGCTACAATAGAGATGTTGGTTGGGTGGATGATGACACCGTTTAGAAATTGTTTCAGTTTTACTGATACAGCGGCTCCTGTCTACAACAAAATTCACTTTGTTAGTTCCTAACCGTGCAACTACTTCAAGAAACAGCGAATATGCGGAAGCTATCATATTACGCTGAATTAGCTTTCCAGATTTATATCTGATACAGGTGAATTAGGTCTTGAACTGGGTTGTGTTTGCACATTTTTCTTATTAGGTCATTTGCACCAAGGTTGCATAATTTTACACGTTCAGCGACGTAAATGTGTGATCGACAGACTTTGGGCTTCTTATCTCTGTGAAACGGGGAGATATCAAATGAATTTACCTTCGTTGTTTTCTGGTATCTTTGCGATTTTCGTTGGTGTTGTTGTTGCTGGTTTTCTCTGGACACTTGTTGGATATGTATCGTTTCTTGTCTGTTGACGTACAGAAGAAAATCATCGGACATTTTTCTTAAACGATCTATTTCCAGATATGTTTGCGCGGCTATCACTGATTTCGTATAAATTTGTGTCGGACAATATCTTCATTTACTTCTATGCAACTGGCTAACGGCATCAATTCGTTTAAGTCGAAGGTCGTCCTGTTACTGCTGAGGATGACATCAGTTTGTCGAGCATTTCTGGTTTCGACTTTCTGTATGCATTGATTATGGCTTCCTTTAAGGTATCGTAGTATTTTGAATGTAGTATATTTGTCGTTATTTTTCCTACTATTTCTGGAGGAAGAGCTATCAAAGCGTGGTAGAAATTTTGTCTTGCTTGTTTTATGTTTGTAATGTTAAACTGTGCTTCTATTTATAGCCAACCAGGCGATTACATTTGATTCAATGAATGTGGGTGTTTTGATGTCACGGCTTGTATGGATGGATCCTGGTTGATGATCATTTGTTCTGTGTCGTTTCCTTTTTCTGCCATTGTTCTTGTGGTTGAAGATGTTTTTTGATGCCGGGGTTCACCAATTTATAGTGATTCATCATTTATAGTGATGCGTGTTGAAACAGATTAGTTTGATTTGGCGTTGTTAATTAGATAGCCCAATATAAGAAGGATATATAACAAGAAAATCAAGATTGTAAACTGAAACAACTTATATACATATAAATTAATTCAGATTTTACAAATAAAATTAATATGCATTTTGGTTGATACAGGATTGTTAAAAGTTCGTAGTACTCCTTGTAAGAATGAGTTTATGTGTACCTAGGCAGGAACGTATGTGTGAACCTATGTATGTATGTATGAGCGTTTATATTTGGGTCGGAATGTCTTTGAAGTAATCGCTCAGTTTTAAAATGTTCTGCTCGTCTATCAAGTATAAAAGGAGGCGGACGGCTTGGTAGACGGGAGGTAAAAGTGAAAAGTTAAAAAAAAAAAAAGGGTAAGAAAAGATAGAGGAGGAGAAAGAGATAATAACGATCGCTTGACGTTTGTCAAGGGACAGATTAAGACGCCCTCTTTTTTTCTCTCTGGTGACAGGCGAACTTACCCGTATTTTTATTCAGTTTTTGGGGCTTGAAAATATAATTTGGAATTCACTCCTGGATGTGATTCCGGCCTTTCCATTGGTTGACGAACAAACTTCGCATCTACTCACGAAAAGGACCGTAAAAAATGTTTCTGAGAATTGAAGATTATTTGAATTTTTGCTTTCAGATGCTTCCTGGCTTTCTATTGGCTGAAAAAGATTTCGCATCAAGGTGTGAAATATAGAAGAAATTTCTTTAAGTTTTGTTTTTGATCTGTTTTTGTATGTGTGTTAAGTAAAGTTCGTAAATTCAAGTTTTCATTTTTAACGAAAATTAACCAATCAGTGCTTAGCATTTGAAGTTTAAATCTATATTTTGTTTTGTTCGCTACAGATGCATCATGTGGTCTCTGAATAAAGCAAATTTGTTAATGAAGTTGAGAGATAAGGGATTAAGAGAATCATCTGAATATCAGCCAGTTAAGTGCCATCACTTGGGTGATCATGTCTCGACAGAGACATGACTGATTAGGCAGAAGTTTTTGCTGTAGTAGATTGCCTTTTCTTTCTGGAGTAAACTGGTTGCGAACCAATGGCTATAGAACCCAATCTGTCTTGATATTCAACCCATAGTTGGAGGCAGAAGAGATGGATTCATACTTTTCCCAACGGTATTTGCGCGTAAATGAAACAAATTCGACAGAAATTCGAACTCAGATCTCCGATTTCTCATTCCGCGCCGATATCCGTTACACCACGACGCACATACCTGATGTAATTTGTTTAAAGTGGAACGCTTTAAATGTCTGAATTTAAAAAAATACTAAATTAAAAAAAAAGTTTTAATGTATGCGTAAAATTTAATGACAAATTAGCTTTTAATGTGAACTGAAATACAGATTCAAAGAGCAATGTCATACATACATATATCCCGCACAAACACATGCATGCACAGAATTAAAGGGAAATTATTTGTATATGACTACAGTTTATTTCATACTAGCAGTATAGCCCGGCGTTGCTCGGGTGTAATGAAAGCTTTAAAACTAATCCATGGTCCTGGAGCTCAGACTCTTTGGACGTTGGCACGAAAGACTAAAAAGCAATAGTTGTTTCCAGTTGAAGCGAAACCGTAGACTGAAAGAAAAATGAATGAATGTAAGTCAAATTTTGATTCCCTGGTATCGAGATCAAATAAGTTTTTTTCGTCGTAAACTGAATTTAGAAGGCTAAATAAATCTTCTGAGTAAATGGTATCATGGCTGAGACTAAGAACTACAATTATACCTACTTATAGCAAACCCGAAGCAAAAACTAAAATAAAAGGGCTGAAAAAATACAGACATACAGGCAGATAAACAGACACACACACACACACACACACACACACACACACACACACACACACACACACACACACATCTTACCTTTTATATATATATATATATATTATCGATTTTCTGCACTATTGTAAGAACTGCAACCTTGAAACTTCTGAATATCGTTTCTTATGTCTTTGTCTATGAGTGTATGAAATTTGATTAAAATCGGACCACTCCTTCTATAACCTGATTTTTTCGATTATCGATTTTCGATATTTATCGAGGGTACCTCGACACAAAACCTAGCTAAGAACACTGGCAGACGCTTATAGTACAACTGTGTCAATTTTCAAGAAAATCAGCTCAGCCGTTTCGGAGTCTATAGGTAACGGACACACACACACACACACAGACAAAGTTCCATTTATAAATAAGTTTAGATTTAGATACGATATTTTTAACTATTGTCTTCATAGTTGCTTTCAATACAACGTTTCAGCCTACACCCTTCAGCTTCAATCAGGTCTATATTGTATCTTTAGAATCCGGATATTATATGGAATAATAAACGTACTTAATCTCATAATGTTAGTCTTCTTTTAAAGAAATTAAAAACAGCAGAAAGCGTTTTGCTTTTCTGAAGCCTGCAACAAAATATTTCGTGAGGTACTCGTTGGAGTAAGTCAAGGAGAAACTATGTAGACAAGGAGAAAACCCAGATTAGAGCCAGCAGACAGATTACAGCAGAAAGGTGTTTATTAAATAAATTAGTGGTTTTATGGCGTCGACAATCTGCAGTGCCCCGTCTTGAAGTTGACAGTGGCACGTCAAGGTTGAAGGTTAAAACAATGCGTTGTCATAATGAAACGTCGAATGTCCAGAGGTAGCGAGGACAGAAGATACTGGTCCTTGTTGGAACTTGAATTATTTTTTAGTGATGTATTTTCTGAAAGCAGTTAATTTTCATGACCGTATCTGGTAAACAAACGAGCTGGATCTAAACCACAACCATTAGTTCATAATCCAAGAGCATTTATCCTAGAAACAAATGTAGCTAAATGACTGTTTCACAATGGTTTCCTAATATAGTGAGGAATAGCATAGTCACCGTCGTAAAGTTTTTTACCTTGTCCTTTTTCAATATGGCATTCAATGCTCATTTCATTATTCGATTATTTTTGTGGTTTATAGTAACATTAGATGGGCTTGATAGCATATCAAGGGTTTGCCACAATCCGACTACCAGAAAGCTATGATTTTCAAGATGGCCTATAACAGGGATGACCAAACCTGTTTAATGTAAGAACTGCATACAAAGTTCAGGTGCTTGAAAGACGCAAGATATGAACAAACATTACACATACATATTAACATTAAACTTACGTTTTAATATAATGGGGTCTCAATTCATACCCAGCAAATAATTATAAAGCATGATTTTTTCTTATTTACCTTTCATATTAACTGTGATGAAAAAAGGAGCTCTGCCAACATATTTCCACGATCCGCATATTAAACGTCAAAAAAGCCGCATGTGACTTGCGAGCAGCGGTTTGGCCAATTAAACGCTTTAAAACCGGCTCTTATTCGTTTATTATTCATTTTTAACGATGATGTTTGTGGGTAGTATTTTGTATTTTTTAAAGATCTAATTTTGAAAATGGTGTCCAAGTTTTATAGCATTCAAAAATGCAGGTAAGCTGTTTTTGTTTTTTTTCACAAACATAATTTTTAGTATACTGAAGAATATAACATTAGAGCTTCCGCCTTTGTTTATGAATAAAATGCAGCATTGATACTTTTGAAGAAAAAAAAAACAGTTTATATCTTACAATCTCGTTTATTTGATTTACGACTGAATGTTTTTGCAAATGAGTCGGCAATGCTACAACGGACAATGTTTTTTCTCTGCTTAGTATCAGAAAGAAATCTACAAAGAACATAATACTTGAATCGTAATTTATTTGACAAGACTAATTAAGAAAACAGAAAAGAAAATATTCAATAAAAAATATAGTATTTAAAATACAAAGATTTATCACAGTTTCAGTCATAAATTTAGTTTTCATAATCAGCTATAAAAACGGGTTACAATATTGCTATACGTCTGACCCATGCATAAGTCTCTACAACCACAAGCGTCCCCACATCCTATTCTACAACCACAATTGACTGAAGAACAGCTGGTTGGGCAGTGACTCTCAGTGAAAGGTTAATTATCGACCCAACTACACCTGAACCTGTAGATACACCTGCTTAGCCGCTGCAGTGATTGGTAATATAAAATTGCCACTTGGTGATGGTTTAGCTACTGAGTAATTTATCTCTATTTATTGGGTTCCAGTTTGTAGAGTTTCAGCAGTGGCTACATTGTCTCAAGTGCTGGAAATTAATGAAAATACATTCTTTAATACTTTTGCTTAACTTCATCTATAAATTTCTAATGTATCACATATCTTGATGTGTTCCTGCTTTACGCAAGATCAAAGCGAAAGTAAATACTTTCCATTAATAAGAGCCGGAGAATGTATGGGTAATTTGTACTGAAGGAAAGTTTATATTTCCTTACTTGTGTTCAAGATGTAAGCAGTTGAACATTGATTTGATAAATGTATCCACTGCACGTACTTTGAAAAGGTACGGGAAAGGTATGAATCTGTCGCTTTTCCCTCCAGCTATATGTTAAATAGCAGCACATATTGGGTTTTATAGCCTTGATTGACAACCAGTCTACCGCAGAAAGTAATTGCAAGCTACTGCGGGAAAATATTCTGCCTAGTCAGTCATGTCTCTTTCGAGGCATGATCGCCCAACCTTGTCACGTATGACACTTAACTGACTGACTTTGAGTGTGTTCATCGTAGCAATTGGGGACTTGTTATTGTATTTCTGATATATACTCACCACTGCATAAATCTTACCTATCAAGGGTACCATCATAGTTCATTAATTTGTACACCAGTAGCGAGAAAACAAGATGTCGGGTCATGTGATAAAAATGGAGAATACTATCAAGAGCAGGCTTATCGTTATAGGAAACAAGGTGACCTGGTTCCTCCTGGAGATTACTTTTCCTCGTCACCACCACTACAAGCAAGGAATGTTATCTGAACGCCTTTGTACAATGACAACGTTCACATTTGTATTTTCATAAAAGTAATTCAACTCACAGTTAATGGATGTTCCCTACTTTACACGCAATATCCTGTTGACGGGCTTAAGGTGCACCATTGATTTTCTAGCATCATATGCTATTCCTCTTTATATTAAGGAAATATTCTTTAAAAAAAATCGTTTATTTACGCTTATTTTTGGGTTTGACACTTTTGGAGCCTAAGGCTCATGGAACTGTGATTTTAATTTTCACTGAAGGCTGTTACCTTTCGACATATACAGGGTGCGGCAAAAGTAACACCTTTTTTTTTCGAGTTGAGGTCGAAGGAACGACGTGAAGCACTTCAGTGGCCATCATGATCACAGGACCTAACATCACCAGATTTTTTGTGGAGTTCACTGAAAGATCCTGTTTACTGGCTCAAATTCAAAACAATTCCTGAATTAAAATAAGCAATTTCTAATAGAGTTTTGAAATTAATGTAACACATCAAGCAAGAAATCCCGGGTTTAATTAATAAAACAATAACTTTTAGGCAAAATTCAACTTTATTCATCAACATAGTCTCCTTCTAGGGTGATACACTGATTCCAACACTTCTCTAACAATTCAATGTCTTTTTTGTAGACCGATTTATCTTTGGCTTCAAAATACACCTCAATTTCTGATATCACTTCTTCACTGGAGCCAAATCTCTTTCCCTATATCACTTTTTGAGGTCTGCAAACAGCGAGTAGTCGCTGGCGGTCAGATCTGTAGAATAGGGTGGATGCGGAAGCAATTCGAAGTGCGATTCATGTAGTTTTGCCATCGTTGCCATCGATTTGTGACACGGTGAGTTGCCTTAGTGAAAGATCACTTTTTCTTCTTCATTTGTGGCCGTATTATAGCAATTTCTTCCTTCAAACGCATCAATAATGCTATATAATATTTGCTATTGATGGTTCTTTCTTTCTCAAGGTAATCAATGAACAAAATACCTTGCGCATCCCAAAATACGGAGACGAAAACTTGCCTGCTGATGTTTTCGTTTTTGGTCGCTTTGGTCGTCTTTTACCTGCTGCTGTCCATTCAACTGACTGCCGATTTGGCTCCGGAATGAAGTGGTGGATCCATGTTTCACCCATTGTCACATATTTACACAAGATTTCCTTCTTGTTGCGTTGAAACAGTTGCAAACAACGCTCTGAATCGTCGACGCGTTGTTGTTTTTGATCGACTGTGAGCAAACGCGGCCCCCACCACTTTGAACATAGCTTTCTCATTGATAAAAAATGTTCATGCAAAATAGTGAATAGACTGCTTTCTAATACAGTAGCGAGCATAAAGATCAGAACGATGTTAAGAGAAGGTCTAAAAGGGAAATAACTTTTTTTTTATTTTAAAGCTTCATAAAACATTTTATCAAAGAAAAATAAGGATATAAATTATATAATTCCAAAATATAAAACTCAATATACTTATTTTGGTAAAGTTACAAGAATAATTATATAACATTCAAAAAAAAATAGATGATCAAAAACATCAGAACGATTAAGAAAATCATACTATTATAATGGATGCATCATATCCAAATGAAAATAGCGTTCATAATTCATTAGTACTTGATGTGTAAATCTTTACTTTCAATAACAGCTTGACATCTTTTTGCTACATGAGCGAATTAATGTCTTGCATTCATTAACGGATATTTTCTTCCATTCTCCTTTCAAATAAGTCCATAGTTCTTTGACGTTTGTTGGATTCTTTTCCTTAGCTCTTACATTTAATAACTTACAAATATTCTCAGTAGGATTCATGACTGGGCTTTGAGTAGGCCACTCCATAACAGTAACATCCTCTTCAGAAAGTAATGTCTTAACAGACTTCGCTGTGTGACATGGCGCGTTATCTTGCATAAATACAGCTGGTTGATTAATTGCAGTTCTTAAATTAGGTACAACATGTTTCTTCAATATCTCTTTGTATACAGTTGCGTTAATTTTACCGTGTAGCCTTACAAGAGGTCCCGTACCAACATCTGAAATCATGCCAAACACCATTACACTTCCTCCTCGAAATTTAACGCTACTTTTAATGCACTTAGGCAAATATCGTTCCTTAGGACTGCGTCGAACGAACCTTCTCCAGTCACAACCGAACAGGTTAAACTTTCTCATCGCTGAAATGAACACAATTCCACTGTTCTTCTGTCCATATGACGTGTTCAGTAGCAAATTTCAATCGGCTCATTTGATTCTTTTTAGGAATGTAAGGCTTCGTAGAGGATACTCAACTGTTCAGATTTATTTCATTAAGTCTTCGGGAAATAGTCTGCCTTGATATTTTAATGCCAAGATTAGCATTAGATCTTTTAGAGATAGAGGTTGCTTCCGCCAATCGATCTTTTTTTTATTCTTTACCAATCCATCTGTCTTCCCTTGCAGTCGTTTTCCTAGGCCTACAAGGTGGTTTCTTGGCTTCGCATGACACAGTTTAAAATAAAATGTTATTTCATATTTAGACCTTTTCTTAACATCATTCTGATCTTTATGCTACTGTATATTCAACTCCTCTGCTAACTCACGCAACTTCAATTTACGATCGGCCAAAACAAGTTTGTAGATTTCTCCGATGTTTTCCGGAACAACTGCCGATTTGGGCGACCTGAGATTTCAGTATCATTTCTATCTGTACAACAGCGTTTAAAGTCAGCATAACACTTCTTAGCCGTTGTTTCTGACAGAGCAGAGTTCGAATAACACTTATCAAGCCATTGCTTTGCTTGAACAGTGTTTTTCCCCGTCAGAAATTAATACTTTATTACCACACAAAATTTAGATTTTGCCATTGTTTTGAAAATTTGCAACAGTAGCTTCACTTAATTTGTAATTTGTAAACTAATAATCCGGTTGGGCCCAAATTTTGTCACGTGCCATTTGAAGGTTAGCATTTCATAAAAATTATATAAATTTTTTATTAGTTGATTTTCTAACCGAACTCATTACTTAGTTGTAATAGGTTCAAACAAGATAAACTTGCTAACCATTACACCACGCCGAGGTGCCCTATAGATTTTTTCTTTGTGGCGCCATCTATGTATCAGGCCCGAGACTTATTGAGTGATGTGTTACATGTGTCTCAATGGTTTGCAGAGGTGTTACTGATAAAGTTCAGTGTTGTATTGAAAATGAAAGGGAGTATTTAGAACATGTTAAATAGTTTGTTGCTAATAACAAATCGTGTTGTTTCGATGTGACAATACTTATAAATTTTTTAAAACTAGAGTAATTTATTTTGTCCAGTAAAAGTTAATAAATATAAAATAATGGTGTTTCTTTTGTTGTGCAGTATATGGTGATTTTCAAGCGTAGCTTAGATATGGCACAAGGTCAAAAGTATGGAGTGCCTAGTATAGATCGAACTTATTACTCAGTCGTAATTGATATTGCAAGGCAAGCCTGCTAACCATTACACCACGTCGAAGTTTCCTGCCGCAACCTGGGTGTGGTACTTGCTCATTATTTGTGTGTGTGTGTGTGTGTGTGTGTGTGTGTGTGTGTGTGTGTGTGTGTGTGTGTGTGTGTGTGCGCACACCTAAAATTGGAAATTTTGTCTTTCTAAAGATATTTTACGCAAAACTATCCGTCCCTGCCGGTACCAATTGCGAAAACGAAACTAGTGTGCATACAGACATACATGTCTAAAAGCAAAAATAGATAGGTGGGTATAAAATTTTTTTTATAGAAATAGAAATAGTAAAATCATGTAGTTTTTTTGTCAGACTACGCGAGAACAACTGATGTATTCATTTTTTCAATTTTTTTTGTCATTTCTTCTTTTTTTTTAAGTTTTCGATTTGGATCCGTAACCAATGATTAAATAAAATTCTGCAAATCTTCCTTCGTGCCTATGGTTTTTGTTATATTATTTCGGCTGTATGTGCGCATGCTCATCAATTTAAGCAATGTATGTAAGCAAAACTTACTGTTTCTCTATTCACGCCTTGTCGAGAATGGCTCAGTAGTATTTTTATGCTTTACATATTTTGGAGTTGAAGCAAAGAGATATCCAGTATCAGTATTTTGAAACCAGTTTTTCATACCTTTCTCTCTCACATGTTCTGTTCTGCTTTCTGTAGCTGAGACACCTGTTAATTTTGTTCCAAAATTTATTTGGGCACCTTGAAAAATCCCTTTCTTCAACTCCTTATTTTTTTTTATTATAGTATTTCCAAACTGTTTGTCTCGATCGAAATATGATCAATTTACATTATAAAGATACTTATAACTAGTCATTTTACCAAGATATTTAGTAAATTTAGGTTTGTTTGGTACAAGGCCACTAATCTAGAATACCCATCGAAATTCGAAATAATTTCTGTAGTAATTGTCTGCGAGAATAGTTAATCATTGTGCCACGGAAAGACAGCATCTCAGCTGAATATACCAGAACATGATAAACTAGATACACTACAGTACTTCATTGAATATTTCCCTTTCTTTCGCTCAAAACTAACTGCTGTTAATGTTAAAATTTTTGTTAGTATTTGGTTGATTTTTTTAAAGTACGGTGTGCTTATTTCTTCTTATAATTTTATTGTCTCTAAATATTTTCTCATTATTCCTTTTATTTATACACTTGCACTTGAAATTATTCACATTCACATACTTTAGTTTAACATGGTTAAAGCCAAAGAACTGAGTGAAGATCTAAGGTTGCGCATTATTGTGGATTCTCACAGAAAGAGCAAAGGCAACCAAACATTCGCAGTGCAATTTCAAGTACATTTGACCACAACTTAGACAGAAATATAAGAAGTTCAAGACAATGAAAATATCTTACGCACTCGTCGGCCTTATCTCGTATCCATTTCTTCTTTTCTGATCGTTTCCGTTATGATGTTGGTGTTCATGACTACATTCACTGCCAGCGTGCAGGTTCAAGACTAGATGCTTCCAGTTTTACTAAAACCTACTCCCATTAATCCCATTCCCTATCGCCGTTTAGCTTTGCAAGAATTGGTTGAAGGTGAAAGAAAATCAGAGTAGAAGAATCGCATGAATTTTTGTTTAAGGTGGATATCCACTTGCTAAGATGTGACTCACACACTTGATTTCCTGACTTTCCTCAGCGACATAAAATGGAATGAGGCATGCAGAATTCAATTATGAAACTACAACGGATTGTCGCTGACTCTGTTATAATTTTCAGTGGCGCCTTCTATAACACTTTCTCTATATGGAGCTCTCTTCATCCGTTGGTTCAACCGTTGAAATATGTTGTAATCATCATCCTCTTGTTCCACCGTTTGGATCTTTGGGGTTAATCGCGTTTAGTCTGGGTTTTTGTCTTCGATATTGCCACTGTTATAAACAAACGTATGGTTGCAAGAAGAATTATGACAGGGGAAGAAGTAAATTTATCTCGTTTATTGGATAAATACAGGCGAGTGGTTTACGAATTTGGTTGTTCTTAATTCTTAGTCAGTTGGCATCAGATGTTGATACGAATTTGTTTTAACCTGGCCGTTTGTAATTATATGTAATGTTCGCGATGATATGTGTGGTTTCCTCAGGTGATTGTCCTTAGAGAGAAGGGAACGGAAGGTTGAGAGAAAAAGAAAGGGAACAAATATGTTCAAAGAGGGAAGTGGGTAGTCGGTAGCTCTGTAATGTTCTCTCTTTCCTTCTGTAGTAGTAATCGTAGCGTTGACGGGTTGTTTCTTCTTCCTTTTTGCCGACAAGGTGTGTGAGGAAGAGGGGTAAGAACTTGATGTGACGGTGGGTGAGAAGGTAAGGCAGGTGTGTTGCTGATCGACCAGCCACCTAGCTGCCTGTAAGCCCTTCTGACGAATTCAACTTTCTAAGCGATTATATAGCAAAATCAAACTTCGCGTAGGCTTGTTAGATTTCTCAGGTTTTGTTTCCGGGTATGTTTTCCAGGGTTCTCATTCGCTGATTAATAATTTCATCTATATGTGTGAGGAAAGAAGAAATTACCGATTTGGCCATGCGGACGTAGGCAAGAACATGACACGTCCATTTACGGACTAATCACGCAACAATATTTAGCAAGTGGAACTCGGAGCCTGTTTTAATGGGTTTCTGAGACAGAATGTAAAAATTCAACTCGAAGCCAAAATTTTATGTGTGCTACGCATATTTTGAGTGTTTTCAGTAAGTGACTGTAAATCAGAGGAGATATGATATTCAGTTTTATAACATCACCAAGGGTGGCATTACCAGGAGCTTATAACTCCCGGTGACATCGTTCACAGAGTCATTGGATCACGCAAGTTCCTCCCTCCACCACCACAACGAGCGACTATCAGAGAGATAAACAAAGCAGACATTATGACTAGAAATGCTTTTCATTAAAATTTGAAAAATTACGTCTTCTTTCATAAAAAGAGAGAAATGTTGCACTTCAGTATTATATAGTAGAATCATTTATGCCAGTGTATAAGTCATTTATGTTCTTAATGATAATAGACTTTCTTAAAGCAAACTTACTAAAAGACTTTGAAAAAATAAAACAATCGATGTATACCGCGACTTTTGTATGCCAAGTTCCTTTAGGCCGTAGGGAATCATAGCTCTTCACAATTTCCTATTCTTCGTAACTTCTAATAAATTTTGTCTTTTCGTTATCTCTTCTAAGCCTTCCATTTACTTAAGCTCGTTAGGTATGTTGTTCCTATTGCTTTCAATCTGTCATGTGAGTATAAAATTTTTCAAGCCCTCTTTCCTCATTATGTGTCCTAGAAATGTTAAAACTATTTCTTCCTGATGATAAGGACAAGTATAATTTTTGACTCTATTTTCTCTAAAACATCGTCGTTGCTCATTTGTTCGATCAGTTGCATTCTCAACATTCTTCTGTAGAACCACCATTGTGCTGCTTAAAGTCTCTTTGAAATTAAAGAACATTTTCGTTTTTTCTTTAACAATTTGTACTGTTCAACAATACTCAAAACTACTATTTTTCTGCAGACAAAAGCTTTCTAGCATCTTTACATGCTGTTATTTTGTGAAACCTCATAACATTCACAACCAAGACGAATCTGCAAAAGAATATTTACAGATGCACAAGATGAATGATAAACTGACACACTCGGCGAACTTGTAAACAGCAAACCAAAAGAACGCACCTTTCTCGTAAACAGAGGGACTCCTTAAGAGATGCCAAGGTCACTGCTAACATACATGTTTGTATCAAGGTCGCTGTCAGAATACGTTCAAAGACTTTGGTAAAACTATGTAATCTAACATAAAAAGATTGAAAGACTAGCTAGTTTTATATAAATTATATATTCTAATGTGGCCTATTAATTTAACGAAAATGATTTGATTCGTCTCTAGAGAAACATAACCTAAAACTAGTGTTAAAATGTTTAATTTTAACAAATTGGAATAACAGAATTTATTATTAAATAAGTCTTTGACTGTTTAGTGGGGTCAAACATCAGTTACAAATAAAAATAAAAAAGTACATAAGAATGTAAAGACAGTTACTGCGCTCGAATCAGTCACGTCTTTCAACTACCGCTACTACTATAGCATCAATTTAAAATAACTTTCTCTTGCTGAAATTTGTCAAAGTTCGGTGATTTTTTTTCATTTTGCAGCATTCCAACATTCTTAAGTCTATACAACTTCTTCCGCTCTAGAAACGGAAAGACGTTCCTTGGCCCTATATATGCCAACCGATGTTGATATCGTGTCATTACTGCGGTAAAAAACAAAAGTCAATGTACTCTTTAAGCAACTCACAGTGACAAACGTTCAAACAAATATAGTATTCAAGTTGCTTATTTGACGCTATATTTCTCAATATATTCATTCATACTTATATCGGTACAACAAAAACTTTTTAAAAGAATGTATTCCCCCACAAAATAAGTTGTATTTTAATCAATTGCAAAAAACATAAATGACATAAAATTACTTTTAACCCGTGTTTGTCACATGGGGTGTTTCGACTGGCCCAGAGTTAATCAATACTGATATTTCGAACGTGTTAGAAAGGATTAAAATGTTTTTTTTTAAATAATAACAACAAAATTTGATCTTTTCTCTTAATAATATCATAAACATTTTGATGATAGAACTTTGTGGCTCACCCTTTTAACATCACGCTATGCTCCTTTTTCGGCAATTGCGTAAAGGTACCTATATTTTTACATTATTTACATTGTTCGGATCGTTGTCCTCATTGTCCTCATCTTTATTGCCATATTAACGACACTTCGGCCTTCTTCAGGTGTTTGAAATTTCAAACCGAAACCTTTTTTCGATCACTAGGGTATATCATTCTCGTTCTATGTGCCATGGCTCTTCCGTGTGTCATGTAGTTATTTCCCTTTAATTCAACTCTCTAGGCCATTATTGAACTCACAACTCTTTGGCTCAATTCACTGTAGCCAGGTATTGAACTCACAACTCAATAACTGGCACTGTATTATTTTTCTCAAAACATTTCATAGCATAAAGATATTTGTCTCACTTCAGCGACTGTTCAAAGGTGTAGTATTTTTTCAATACATTTCATAGTCAATACATTTCTCTTATAATATAAATATTTCTCGCTCTTCAGCAACTTTTCATAAGCGTAATAATTTTGTCAATACATTTCATAGTATTATAAATATCTCTCTTAAGTAATCTTTCAAAAGTGTAGCATTTTTGTCAATACATTTCATAGTTAATAAATTTTTCTTGTATTATAAATTTATTTTTCTCTTAAGCAACTTTTCAAAAGTGTAGTATTTTGTCAATACATTTTCTAGTATCTAAATATAAATCTAAACTTATTTATAAATGGAATGTGTGTGTGTGTCCGTTACCTATAGACTCCGAAACGGCTGAACTGATTTTCTTGAAAATTTACATAGTTGTACTATAAGCGTCTGCGAGTGTTCTTAGCTAGATTTTGTGTCGAGGTACCCCCGATGAATGTCGAAAATTGATCATTGAAAAAATCGGGTTATAGACGGAGTGGTCCGATTTTAATGAAATTTGATACACTCATAGACAAAGACATAAGAAACGGTATTCAGAAGTTTCAAGGTTGCAGTTCTATCCTTGGATGACTTATTTGACTCCAATATTAAAAATCGATACCCCGATATCCTACCGGGTCTGATCAAAATCAGTTTTTCAGCCCTTTCATTTTAGTTTTTGCTTCGGGTTTGACTCTGAATAGGTATAATTGTAGTTCTTAGTCTCAGCCATGATGTCATTTACTCAGAGGACTTATTTAGCCTTCAAAATTCAGTTTACGACGAAAAAAACTTATTTGATCTCGATACCAGGAAATCAAAATTTGACTTACATCCATTCATTTTTCTTTCAGTCTACGGTTTCACTTTAACTGAAAATAACTATTGCTTTTTAGTCTTTCGTGCCAACGTCAAAAGAGTCTGAGCTCCAGGACCATGGATTAGTTTTAAAGCTTTCATTACACCCGAGCAACGTCGGGCTATACTGCTAGTTATAAATATCTGTCTCTCTTCAGCAACTTTTCAGTAGTGTACTATTTTGTGTCGTCTTTTTCTTTCATTTTTTTCACAGTTCTCTTTCTGTATATAAATTCGCTCATATGATAACTGTTTATTTTACAAATTAGAGTTTAAACAACAGAAAAAACTATAATAATAATAATACTGGTTTCTTTACTTCTAATCTTGTTAACATTGAATATAAACAAAGAATCGTCTCAAAGACTTGAACAAAATACAATTAGCTTTTTCATTAGTGTTCTTGTATGTCAGCTATGACAATGTCTACTAGACGAAGATTGATTTGCATTTAATTAGAAGTGTGACTAATCTTTGCTTTATTTGGTTGGAATTGTTAGACGTTTCTTTCAATTATTAGAATTACAGATTGGTAATATAAAGGCTGAAAATGCCGTCTCTGGCACCAAAATTAGAAGATTGTCTCTTCTGTAAATTATTTATTGTCCCTTATTGAACACATCAGCATCAGTCCTGTGGCCGGATATGGTCGTTGTGCTACTGAGCAACTGACCAGATCACTCAGTTGCCTGTCAAAGCCTGGGTCACTGAGAAGGATCTTCCAGTTTACTCAATGATGTTGTCAAACCATTTTTCTTATCTCTGTCTCCACTTCATTTGCGCAAGTTGGTATCTTGTAGGATAGGTTTGGAATAATTTTTGGCTAATGACGTTTCAACTTCTCTTCTTGATTATGAGATCTGCCAACAAGTCTGTTTCTTATCTGATGCTGTATCGCAATGCGGTCGACGTAGAAGATACTTAAGATAGTTCTGTAATATCACATTTCTACTGCTTGGATTTTTCGCTTTAGTTCTGTTGTGAATGTCCAAGATTTTTAGACGCGCAGGAAGAGTAAGAAAATCTAAACGTCTGATCTTTGATATCAGGTACTATTTTTTTTAAAATCATATCACCCCGAGCAAGGCGGTAACGCCACTGAAGCGTAGGGGGCTACGTAGGAGTGAAAAGATTGGAAAAGAGAAAGCCTGAAACCACATCCTAAACAAGGAACAAGGGATGAGCCTCTTCACCTATTCAATAGACGTGGGTGGAGTGTGAACCGGGCGATAGTTTAGTCTATCTACTTCAATTGAAAAAAAAAAAAAAGAAAAGAGTGAAAAGATTGGAAAAGAGAAAGCCGGAAACCACATCCTAAACAAGGAACAAGGGATGAGCCTCTTCACCTATTCAATAGACGTGGGTGGAGTGTGAACCGGGCGATAGTTTAGTCTATCTACTTCAATTGAAAAAAAAAAAGAAAAGAGTGAAAAGATTGGAAAAGAGAAAGCCGGAAACCACATCCTAAACAAGGAACAAGGGATGAGCCTCTTCAACTATTCAATAGACGTGGGTGGAGTGTGAACCGGGCGATAGTTTAGTCTATCTACTCCAATTGAAAAAAAAAAGAGGTTAGTGACTTGCTAAGTTTTAACTTAGTTAAGTCTAGTCAAAGAGATTTCTGCTAGGAAAAAATCCTTCAAATTAGACATGAAAGTTAGAAATTATACAAAAACGGACAAAATAAAAAAGGATAAAAATAAATAAAAAACAAAATGGCTTAATTTTTACCATATTCAAGAAGACAGACGCACGTGCTACTACCAGCAAGTTTAAAATTCTTTTATACTTTTGGTAACAGTTTTGGTCAAGGGCGTTATTAGGGTGGCCAATGGGGAAAGGAAAGGAAAGAAGTAAGGTAAGAAGGAAAAAAAACAAGGAGGCTGACTGACTGTGTCTGGGGGGGGGGTGGAAATAAGGGTAAAAAAAGACAGAGATTTCTGCTAGGTTGAATTAACTTAAAAACTTTTTCCCCCTTAGTCTCAACATATTTTGTTCCTTCGATATCGCAGTAAAAAGACGAATGCATGTTTTTGGTTGTTGGTTTCAAGGTTTAACGACCTATCAATCCTTATGGGATCATTTAAGGTCATAACCAATGATTTTGGGTAAGGTTATTTTTACAACATGATTCATTGGGATTTGTTTTTAAGAGCAGATTCCCCAAGTCCTACCCTTGTTATTTAACCCATGACTGGAGGGAAGGGGCGGATTAATGCCTTTCCCAAGGGTACCAGTGCTTAAGTGAATGCAGGGAATTCAACTGGAATATCGAACTCGGCTCACCGATTTCTCTTTCCGAGCCGATATTCACTGCACCACAACGCACATCCGTCACTATACGCTTTCAGCACCTGGTATTCCCAAGCGGTCACCCATCTAAGTACAACGTTGCTTAACTTCGGTGATCGAGCGAGAACTGGTGTATTCAACGTGATAAGCCATAAGCCCATGCATGTTTTTAAATGTCTGTCCATGTAATAAAATAAAATTTTCTAACTGGGATTATAATCGTTCAGTACTTTGTACTGTTTTCTAATACCACAATAGTAAAGTATACTGTGGTATATATTTATGAAGTCGAGTAAATATTAATCAAGTCAAAACTTACTAAAAAAAAGTTAAAAGTTTAAAAGTCAAGTCTTGTTCAACTCTAAACAGAATCAGCAAATTTAGTTTCAATTTTGGTTAAGATTCTTTTTATAGGGTGTAATTTTACACGACCCACCACGTGAAGGGAAGATGGATAGCGACACGTAACTTCCTATACCACAGGAAACACGTTAGTCCTAACAGTTACTAAAAAATAATACCCCAATGACCACTAGCTATCGGACCAACCAGTTAATCAACCTCAGCAATTGCTAAGTTCTTCTTATTTGTTGTTCTTTGTCTTTATGATTTTATTTGGATCTTTATTGCAGTTATTGTTTGATACATATTCTCCTGTAAAGTATTTTTTTTTTATCATATCACCCCAAGCAAGGCGATAACGCCACTGATGCGCAGGGGGCTACGTAAGAGTAAAAAGAATGGAAAAGAGAAAGCCGGAAACCACATCCTAAACGGGAAACAAGGGATGAGCCTCTTCACCTGTTCAATAGACGTGGGTGGAGTGTGAACCGGGCGATAGTTTAGTCTATCTACTCCAATTAAAAAAATAAATAAATAAAATAAAATAAAATAAAAGAGTGAAAAGATTGGAAAAGAGAAAACCGGAAACCGCATCCTAAACAGGAAACAAGGGACGAGCCTCTTCACCTGTTCAATAGATGTGGGTGGAGTGTGAACCGGGCGATAGTTTAGTCTATCTACTCCAATTAAAAAAAATAAAGAAAAGAGTGAAAAGATTGGAAAAGAGAAAACCGGAAACCGCATCCTAAACAGGAAACAAGTGATGAGCCTCTTATTCCAATTTTTTTTTTACATTCATAAAAAACTAATTGTAAATCTTGGACCCTGATAAAAAAAAAAAAAATGCTTGTTTCTCTGATTATTCAACTGCTCTACCAGAAAAACACACACACAGTAAAAGTTTATTTGAGACGCATTTTATCCGTTAGAATTTTATCAGACTGGGTTTGTTGACGTTGTTATGACTTCACATGCGCATGACCGAGAGATGCTAGTAGTTTCAACATTTCGAAAGAATAATTTGAAATTATTTTTTCCCATCTCGACGGTATGATATGAAACAACAATATATATATTTATATGTCAAGAGACAGTATTGTGTATGTTTTAAGACAAAATATATATACTGCATCTTATTTTTTTTCTGATTTTTAAAAAAACTAATGAAGAGATTTACAGAAATATGCACATTATTAATGTACAAGATCTATTTCACAGAATATGTGTAAATTATAGTAAACTACATGTGACTCTTACCACGTAACAACATTTTTATGAATTTTAACAGATTTTTTAAGTTTTACATAATTAACCATGTTACAAAAGCTCTCATTTTTTTTAAACGGAGCGGTTAAGCTAACACGTAACTAAAACTGAAAAAGATTGAAATCTTTTAAGGCAGCTATCTTAAGCTGATATAAGTGAATTGCTAAAGCTTCTGTTCTTTTAAAAGTTAAACGTAATAACTAGATACAGTTTTTTGTAACCAGGCTAGCACGCCCAAACCATCGGTCACGATGACTTGTAACTTCGTGCTAACACAACTATTGATGGCTTCCGAACGGTTCCGTCCATCCAGTTTTACTCACAATGTTTGAATTAACCGTTGGCATAGTTTTCAGGTCCTTTCGAAAGATCCTGTGCGCTGGGATTGCCTCCCCAGGTCATTATTATCAAGAAGTCACCTCCCTGACAATTCAACTCTGGTGAGATTCGAACCAGGGTCTCATGACGAGAAAGCATACGTTATGGGCGCGTGTTCGAGTGGATAGATTATGTATGTGAGAATATTATCAGGCTATTGTGATATGGAATAGTTGATACTGAACTTACTAGAGTAAAAGCATTCAGATAGCAATAAAAGTCTTAATAATCCAATCTTACCGTGAATAGTTTAACGGTGAATAAAATATAAATTATGATTATATATATGGTTAAAATGTACACAGGATTAAGCCGATTAATGCAATCGTTTTATTCGATAGGTAAAGTAAGCGTTAACTGCATTCGTATCGATAAAACAGGAGAAAAACAGGAAAATTATTTGGTATTACATAAAATTCCCCGCCCTGATATTTACATCACTTCCAGATGTTTCATTTGTCTCCATTTAACTCAAATTTCTAACTTTTTTGTTCACTCCCAATTTTTTGGGTCAAGTCACTGAATCCCACTAATGCTTTTCCCACTGGCCCGTGAATTCTTGCGGACATCAGTGTATGAATTTTTGAGACTTAAAAAACTAATGTCTGAATAACCATTATTTTACAAACATCAAGATTATAATATGGACTCTGGTGTGCAATGGTGTATGGCAGCATTACAGCGAAGAGATCGCATTCTTTTGTTGGACACTTCATTTTAAGGAAATTCGATTTATACATGTCTCTGTGAAATAATTTGAACAAAAACAGTTCGCTCTAAATGTTTAACCTAAGACGGTATTTATTTAATAAAACTTTTATCAAATGCAGTTTCATTAAAAAAAAAAACTTGTCTACATTTTAAGCATCTTTATTTTAAAAATACAGATGTTAAATCTAGAATGTCATCTATTAGGCCTTGAAAAAGTATTAATTCGTTTTTCTCCCACTTACATATGTTCATGGCTTAAACAGAAGGGTAAACTGGGCTCCATAGCCTTGTGTGACAATCAGCCAAGGAGAACAACAATACTGAAGTCAAATTCGTGGAGATAGCAACGGGAAATCACTCCACTATGTTTCTCAAGAAAAATCAAGGCAATTCACAGCGAATAATAATAAAAAAAAAAAAAAGGAATTTGTGAAGAGTCGTAGTTGCTTACGCTTTGAAAGGACACTGCATTAAAAACACATATAGTTTAAGAACCATCATTTTCAGTGGGGGAAATACGTAATAAGAAGAATTTATACACATCAATTGAATTTCGTGTAGCTGTTAGTTGAAATGGTGTTATATGGGCAAAACGACTGTACCAGAACTCACAGGAAGATGCGTGGCAAAAACATCGTTTTTTGGTGCAAGAAATTCAAGAAAAAAAAATCCAAATTGATTTTTTTTATTAAATAAAAATAGAATCCACGTAGGTTTAAACGCCAATGCTTAATTTTCAAAGAGAAGAGTGAAACATAAAAAAGGCTATATTTTTTACGTTCAGGAAATGGAATTAAAAAGTTTCGATTCTGATTTAAGAACCTTAATAACTTTAATAAAAAAAAATCTTAAAAAAAAAAAGAACTGACTTTTTCATTGGATTTATCCAGGCGCATGTGTTCGATTGAGGAACAGCTTGAAACTGAAGTGTGGTGGAGTAACTTTTGGTAATAAAAATATAATCAACGCTTGATCAAAGACTGTCTTTAAATACAATTTTAGTGCCATATAGCAATTGATTATAAATGAAATTGCTTGGGTCAATAATTCATAAATGCGTACATGAAATAAATATTGTTATATCGAACTTTCGAATCTCTTGGTCCTCTAACGTTTAAAAGCAAATCTTTTTAACTATTTAGTAATTTTAACTGCTGCTTTCGACTGGTTGTAGCTAATTGGGTTACCTATTTAGTATAAAAGTCATGACATAAAAATTGGTTCGTTCACCCATCGACGCACAGAATGTTCTAATACGATAACAACAGGAGGTTGTTGATACTCATTGAAGCAATTAGCGATTAAAAAAAAAAAAACAAAAACAAAAAAATCGTCAACAACAGTCCTGTGTCGACCATGTAGTGAATGGTGGCTTTCTTAGTGTAACTTAGATGTGACATAGAGCCGAAAGTATGGGACACCCAGTGAGAATCGAACTCACTACTCAGTTGTAATTGATCTAGTGAGACAAGCTTGCTAACCATGACACTACGTCGATGTCTCCAAACCATTTTGTATATGCCATCACAACCTTGTACCAATATTAAGACTATTGAACTGAAGTTCTATCCTAGTGTGTTTGCTCGTTGAAAATTCATCATCGGATACGGCTTTAGCTTTAAAATTGTTTCCACCCAATTCAACCAATTCAACCTATGCAGGAATCAAGCGATAATATATATCTTAAGATCTAAAGCTGAGATATGATCAAAAGTACTTGAGCAAATAAATGCAGATGAGAATTTTTTTTATAATCATATCGCTCCAAGCAAGGCATTTTATTGCCACTGTTTTGCAGGGGGTTACATAGGAGGAAAGTTATGAGAAAGGGTCACAGGTTATAGGGGGTGTCAGGAAGTGGATACGAGAAGGATGAGAATACTGATGAGAGTAGAGTGGAGGAGAAAGGAGCATGAGAGAGAGGATGCAGGTTAGTGAGATAGGAGATGACTATTGACTTTACATTTAAATTCTTGGAGATTATAGCTGTCGGGAAAACTAATTGCTAGAAGACATCATTGTGTACCGAGCCAGTTATTCGCAAACCATTTGCAGTCTTAGCTTTGACTTATAAAATCAGTATTAGTTGTGGACTTTCAAGCTATAAAAATTTAGATATAGATAGACATACCATGTAAACATACTGCGTAAAAAGATTAAATAACGATAAATCCACGATAAATTTGACTTTTGAATCTGAAATTAATAACAAATTACTTTCCTTAGATATTATTCGAAATAGAACTAATGACAACCTTAAACTTAAAAGTTTATGGGTTATTTACGAACAAGAATGACCACATAAATTATTATTTTCACTACTGTAATAAAATACAATCCAGTATAACTATAGGATTTTGTTTAAGAGCATTAAGTATCAGCAACTCTCAATATCTACATAAAAATATATATTGAAAATACTTTGAAAAACCTTCAATATCCTTATTATTTTTTACGCAATGCTAGAAGAAAAAAACCTGCAAAATCTACAGTAAATAAGATAAATAACAATAGTAACAAGTTCGATAAAATAGGCATATTTTACAGACCAACTCCGTAATATCTACTATTCAAAATAATGTATCCAATCTTAATATCTACTATTCAAAATAATGTATCCAATCTTAATATCTACTATTCAAAATAATGTATCCAATCTTAACATTAAATGAGCTAATCTAAGTCTATTACAGAAATGATCAAAACCAACAATATCCATAGAAAAAATAATGTTGATGCAATAAGATCAACGATGACTGTTGCTCCTTAAAATGTTCGGAATATAAAAGGAAAACTACTTTTGAGCTGAAAAATCTCTACATAATAATTTATCCAATGAATTCGTTATGCACAGACATAATCTCAACTACAATTTTGATCTCAAAAACTCTGTCCTTGTTAAGAGATAAAATAACTTCCTAAAATGAAAAGTTCTTGGAAATTAATTAATAAGTATTAGTCCAAACATAAACATACGCCTTTGATTTTTTTTTCAAATATGTCCTTTCTTAATAGAAATTAATCTTTCTCAAGACAACTTATTTATGTACGACTATAAAAACATTACAAATTAACGGTTTTCCTTAGGGGACACAGGTTCGAGTTCTGCCGAAGGACGCATATTTCCCTAACAAGATTGCTCGATAACTTAGGCAGTAGAAATCAAAACTAATCAGACCGAGCAGCGTTTTTTTTTTCAATCTTTTATTGTCTGATTTTTCTTAGTGAATTGTGACTTCAGTTTCTCGTTCTTATCTGAAAGTGGCACCCGGCGTGATTTCCTGTTTTTGTAGCACGTCTGCTTCAAGCTTCGACGTGTTTTACGCTCAGAGATACTCTTTTGTATATCCGTTTTAAATATTGTTTATTAGAGCCACTGTTGCTGTTCTATGAGTTTGGTCATTTTCCTCCGACCTCTTTCCTCAACAAGGAATTTTCACCTGTAAAATAGCCATTCACTAGAATTTTCTTAATTTGTTTTTGTAAATTCTCGCGATAGTTGTTCGTGAAAATCCTAATAGATAAGCAGTTTTTGACTACCAATGACTATGCCGCATTCAAAGTCCCGATTTCTTTTTGCACCTTAGATGAAATAAAAACCAAACTCTTGACATAAGGTGTCATTGATACCCGCAGAATCTCTATTACAAAGAACAATAAAATAATACAAACACCTACATACTCACCTTCAATACTTTAAGAACCCCTACCGAGGTGAAGATAGGATATACTATAACAAAAGTAAATTTATATATCCCAAATCCACTCAGATGTCACGATTGCCAGAGATTTGGCCACAACAAACAAAAGTGCACTAGGCCTCCAGTCTGTAAAAGATGTGGAGAAAGTGGAACAGACCACATGAAATGTGAAAAACCACAGAATTGCCCAAACTGCAAACAAAGAAAAAAATATTAGAAATAAAACACACAAAAAAATGTCATACCCAGAAGCAAGAAAAAATTTGGAAGTCTCCACAGCAAGAACAGCAAATGCAAACATCTCCAATTTCATCAGTAACCCAAGCAATGGTCAATCACAAAATATTAAGCCTAATACAAAAACTCAAAACATTAATGAAATCAGTAAAAGAAAGCTTAACCAGCCTAACAACCAATCTCCCTGTTGAACCAGTTCTAAAGAACAACTCTGGGCCCCAAACTAATGAAACTGAAAACCCCAAAAAATCAGACCAAACAAAAACACAAATCAATGAACAAAAAACCCCAAGCATCCATACTACCATTACAAAATCTAATGAACCTTCTCCTTGCCCCCCCCCCCCCAAAAAAAGATAACATTGAAAACCCATTGCTAACCCCCAAAAGAAAGATCTCCTAGGATGAGGGAATATAGCAAATATTGAATAAGAACCACACTAACAGAAACAAAAAACATTTGAAATAATGGAAACAGAAATGGAGGAAAATCCTTCAAAACAGCAAAACCCAAAGTATCCAAAAAGCTCCAACAAATCCAGATCCAAAAGCATAGAAACCATGGAAATAAATTAATCTAGCCAAAGAAAAAATAAAAACACTAAAACCAAAACTACAACAAAATAATAAACTTAAATCCTACAACAAAGACTAAAAAAACATGATTCATACATTCATCCAATGAAACTGCCTTGGTTACAACGTAAATTACAATGAGCTACTTCTGTTGATAGTTGAACTAAAGCTATCACTACATACATCCAAGAAACCTCTAAAGAAAAAACAGTGACAAAACATATATGAAAGACTTTGAGCAATAACATATCACTCAATAAGTCCCATAACTGACATATAGATGGCACCACTAATAAAAAATCCATTTGATTTTTATGAAGTACTAACCTTCAAATGGCACGTGACAAAATTTGGGCCCAATCGGATTATTAGTTTACAAATTACATTTATTTAAGTGAAGCTACTGTTGCAAATTTTTAAAACAATGGACAAATCTTAATTTCGTGTGTTGTTAAAGCATTGCTTTCTGATGGGAAAAATACTGTTCAAGCAAAGCAATGGCTTGATAAGTCTTATTTGGACTTTGCTCTATCGGAAACAGTGGTTAAGAGGTGGTATGCTGACTTTAAAGGCGGTCGCACAGGCACAAATGATGCTGAATGTTCAAGTCACACAAAATGAGAAAGCTATGGGCAAAGTAGGTGTCAGGTTTGATCACAGTCGATCAAAAACAACAACGTGTCGACAATTCAGAGCGTTGTTTGCAACTGTTTCAAGGAAACAAAAAGGAGTTTTGCATAAATATATGACAATGGATAAAACATGGATCTACCACTTCACCCCGGAGTCAAATCGACAGTCAGCTGAGTGGACAGCAGCTAAAGCGACCAAATACGCAAACATCAGCAGGCAAGGTTTTCGCCTTCGTATTTTGGGATGCGCAAGGCATTTTCTTCACCGATTACCTTGAGAAAGAAAGAACTATCAATAGCAAATATTATATAGCATTAGTGGTGCGTTTGAAGGAAGGAATCGTCCAAAAACTGCCACAAATGAAGAAGAAAAAAGTGATCTTTAAGTGAATGCACCGTGTCACAAGTCGATCGCAACGAAGGCAAGACTACATGAATCGCACTTCGAATTGATTCTGCATCCACCCTGTTCTCCAGATCTGGCCCCCAGCAACTACTGGCTGTTTGCAGACTTCAAAAATATGCTCTAGGGAAAGAGATTTGGCTCCAATGAAGAAGTGATATCGGAAACTGAGGCGTATTTGGAGGCTAAAGATAAATCGTTCTACAAAAATGTAGCGAATTGTTTGAGAAGCGTTGGAATCACTATCTTTCTAGGGTGATACTCTATGTTGATGAATAAAGTCGGATTTTGCCTAAAAGTTGTTTTATTAGTTAGACCCGGGATTTATTGAGTGATGTGCTAATATTTATAATATCTAGTGATAAATCTACAAATATTTATTATTTTCAAAATGAACTTACTTCTAATCTCTCAGTAAAGTAACACTTTGTGTTTGAATGAAGAATTACATGTATTGTAAATGCTCAAACCCTAAGAAGAAACTTTTATTTAGTTGTTTTTGTTAAAAACCAAACTGTTTAATAATAATCTAAACTTATTTATAAATGGGACTTTGTCTCTGTGTGTGTGTGTGTGTGTGTGTGTCCGTTACCTATAGACTCCGAAACGGCTGAACTGATTTTCTTGAAAATTTACACAGTTGTACTATAAGCGTCTGCGAGTGTTCTTAGCTAGATTTTGTGTCGAGGTACCCCCGATAAATATCGAAAATCGATAATCGAAAAAATCGGGTTATAGAAGGAGTGGTCGGATTTTAATCAAATTTGATACACTCATAGACAAAGACATAAGAAACAATATTCAGAAGTTTCAAGGTTTCAGTTCTTACAATAGTACAGAAAATCGATAATATATATATATATATATATATATATATAAAAGGCAAGATGTTTGTGTGTGTGTGTGTGTGTGTGTGTGTGTGTGTGTGTGTGTGTGTGTGTGTGTGTGTGTGTCTGTATTTTTTTCAGCCCTTTTATTTTAGTTTTTGCTTCGGGTTTGGCTCTTAGTAGGTATAATTGTAGTTCTTAGTCTCAGCCATGATACCATTTACTCAGAGGACTTATTTAGCCTTCAAAATTTAGTTTACGACGAAAAAAACTTATTTGATATCAATACCAGGAAATCAAAATTTGACTTACATCCATTCATTTTTCTTTCAGTCTACGGTTTCGCTTTGACTTGAGACAACTATTGCTTTTTAGTCTTTCGTGCTATACTGCTAGTTTTAAAATAATTTATACAGAATAAAGCAATAATATTTTTTGTTTAATTCGAAGTTTTATAAGGAGCAGGGACACAGATTTAATATTGTCGATGTATCATCATTCAACACTTGTGTTAACTTTCTGGACGAAAGCAATAAATAAATAAATATAGGTTCTGTATAAGATTTTATAGGTGTGCTTAAGTCCGGTTAAATTATAAAAGTCAATTTGACACACATTGAGAACGAGTTCTGGTATTTCCACTTGAACAATGAAACGGATTGTTGATAATAATCGCACAAACACCAACGCTTGTTCTTATTTGGACATTGTTAAACTTACAATCAACTTTTTGTTAAAAAAAAAAAAAATTAAAAAATTAAATAAAAAGGAGGACTCAGTAATTTTTTAATGAAGTCTAAAATTAAGACTTGCTCTTTCTTTTTCTTCGGGTAAACTGTTAAAAATTCATTTTTAAACAAAAGTTAAGCGGAGAAATACTGCCAACTACAATATAAGTGAATATGAGGCAAACGACGTCATTGATATTTTACAGTTCTATCAACGCAGGTCAAAGAGAAACATCTTCAACGCTTAATACGCTCAGTGTTCGAATCCAGTTTTTACGTTAGATTCAAATGTAATTTTTCGACATTACACTTTTAGGTTGACTCTGCACTATCTTTATCCATTACTCATATAACATGCATTTTTTTCATCCATAAACGTTACTTTACTCAACAGGTATAGTTAAATTATTTCTAATTTGAAACATTTTTGTCTTTTCAAAGCAAACTGCGTCCAATACAAGTTGCTATCTAAAAGTTCAGTGCATTTGAATAAATTGATGAATCTGCGTGTAGTATGTGTTTCACCTCAGATCATGCCAGAATAAACTTTGTACTCAGTGTCCTTCAGAGAAGCCAGGTGCAGAGTGTGATATGCAGTGTTGCTTACACTCTCTTATATAAACCGGATGTTGACTGCTTGACGACCAAAGCAGAATAACAAATTTGAATTTCTGCGCATTCGGATCGACACATATCTTCCGACTAAAAACAAATTAAAAAAAAAAAGACAAAGGCAAATTTCGCGAGCCAATGTGAAAAACAATTATTCTAGATTCCGATTAGTCAGGAAACATTAAACGGAACTTTATTATGCGTGTCGTATTTCTTACCACCTAAAAATAAGTTTGAGATCGGATCCAACCACATGATGCGAGTTGACTACTTAACTGATATTTCTCGACCGGGCAGGGGAGAGAGAGAAAGAGAGAGAGAGAGAGTGTGTGTGTGTGTGAGAGAGAGAGAGAGAGAGAGGGAGAGAGAGAGACTCAGCTTCGGGGTCGAGCGACGTGCTCCCTTACTTCCACTGACCGACGCCGCCAACACTGGACATAAGCCGACAGCAACCAACATTATTTCGCCTTCTCTTTCTTTCTCTCCCACACCGTCGCCTTCACAACACCAGTGGGTAGTAGTTTCATGTTTTGATACATATGTAAATAAATTATACATTTATTTACCTAAAACCCGACGTATTCCTTTTTCCTTGAATTCACGTTTGCTGAGGCAATGAAGAAATTAACCTCTACAGCAGTAACAACAACAACGACGACGGTTCTGTCTTCCAGGTCACCTATTCTTCGCTTCCACAACAGATCTAAATTGTGACCTCCTGGTCCTCGAGTGAAGATTCACGTGATCAGCACAGCTACGCCTGGGGTGCAGGCGCGTGGAGAAAACCCTACGACAAATATATAAACCCCCATTAGAGAGGAAGCAAGGCAGACTCTCTTCATTCATAGGGTAAAATCGGCTTTGTGCCACATCTTGTCTTTGTGGGGAGGCTCGGGTAAATACCGAATCTCTTACATTCACACGAGAATGTAGAGACCACGTTTGAAGAAAGCTCAGTAGACACACACCCACTAGCCGACTGTGATTGATGAAGTCTGGAGCGAAATAAATAGTAATGTCAGGTGTGAGAGAGTCTTGTGTTTTTATTAGTAACGCGTGACGATAACACTACAGATGTTTTCGTATGTCGCATTGGATATATAATCAGTCAGTCAGTTAAGTGCCATACGTGATACACGCTTGGGCGATCATGTCTCGAAAGAGACATGACTGACTGGGCAGAAGATTATCCCGCAGTAGGTTGCCATTGCTTTCTGCGGGATATATAATACATATCTTAAAAGCTCATCACCAGCAAATAAAGATCTTTATTTGTGTCATTTCTTTTTCCTTCCCCGAGGAAACCATTTCGTGGCTAAATGCCCCGAGTATTTGGGTAGCATCTCGTGTAGGGTGAGCTTTGAAAACGCACTCATCAATATACGAACACACATTCACCATCATAATAATGCTTGTATTGAAATTTAATTCGAAAATGTGGTATATCTAAAAGGGATAGAGCTATGTCATTCCTTTGCAGGCTTATATATATTCAATGTAAAAATGAAGTTTGCCTGTTTGTGTACGTGTGGGTGCATATCAAAGGATCGTTGTAAAATCAATGGGTGGCTTCAAGCTGAAAGTAACCAAGAAAATTACCTTCTTTATCTCTTTACGAGTGTACTCCTGCCGTTAAAAATGACAGCAAAATACTTGAGAAGATTTGCGTTTATCTACACTGTGTATATAACACATTAAAATCTGCCTTCATTACAATCCAGGCAGGAAGCGATCGCATGTCTAGCCGTACTGATGAGCTGTGATACAGTGAAACAGGACTGTCTGCGTATATATACACACAAATAAATACACAACGGGATTTATTATAATAGAGAGGGTATTATTATAATAAAGAGGAATGGAGAATTTTTTTTTATTGGAAAACAATAAGGTATTGCTAAAGAGCAAACACGCAGCAAGAGCTTTCATAACCGGTAGTAAAGTTTAATAACTGGTAGTAAAGAAAATCAATTGAGCCGATGCCGCCTCGCTATTGTCTCTCTCTTCATGAGCGTGACAGGAGGAATATATATATATATATATATATATATATATATATATATATATATATAATGGTCTTTATATTATAATAGAGAGGATAACGTCCCATTTATTAATTGCAATTCCTTTTCCTTCCACATTTCAGAAGAAAATAGCTTGTTTCATAATAAAGTGGTATTCCTTCTCCAAAATATTCCAAAATAAATAAATCATTATTTATCTCTGGGAAATATTTTATGATTTTCTGAAACTCGGTACTCTTCTGAAGGAAATAGGTAACGCCTAAATAATATACAGTTAACGATTATACTTGCAAACAAACAAAGAGGCCCTGTCGATTCGGAGGTCGCCGATTAGGTTCGTTATCAGACGCTTACCTAGAAGGAAATGTCTACATTAAAACCGCTTTGTTCCATTCTTATATTCTTGTTCTTAAAATACCTAACTGACATTAATAACTGAGATCTCAGGTAAGTGTCCTTTCTTTCTCGAGCCTGAAACTGCTCTGCTCGTCTTCGATATCAATGTCTAATTGAATTACACTTAACGACAACAACTAGCATAATAATAATAATAATAATAACGGTTATTAAAAGTAATTTCCGCTAGAGAAGCCGATAATTATGGGGCACCGTACGCCACAGTAATTTGAATTGATCGGCGTTAAGAAACGATTTTAGTTCTGAGCATCAGTTAAGAAACATAAGAGAAAGACGTGAAGGAAAGAAGGGTGAATCTTTTGCCACGATCGCCAATGTTAACTGAATACGTGGCGGAATATTTTTTCACTATTTATTTTTTGAGAGTTGATGTTCTCGTCGATCAGTACATGATTGTTTTTTTTTTTTGTTTTTTTTGTTTTTTTTTTGTATGCTTTGTCAAAATGAAAGGAAAGCCTTTTTGCAACAATAAATTTCACCTTTAATTACTGACAGCAAAGACCAAATGATTCATCAATTTTCCATCCAATTGAAGTATTTACTTGCCGAAGGTCAAAGAGAGAGAGAGAGAGAGAGAGAGATGATGATGATGATGATGATGATGATAACTATGATAAGAAAAACAGATATGAATACAATAATTATGAATGAAAAATTGTTATAATATTTATTGGTGTAGATAGGTTCGTCTATCGTCCTATTTACACTCCTCTCCTGTATTTTTAACAGAAATACGGTTTTATTCCTTGTTTCCTGTTTGGGATTGGGTTTCCGGTTCCTTCTAAAGTTTTCGTCTATTTCACTCCCAGTAGCCCCCTTGCATTAGAGCCTTGCTTGGGTCGAATTGATAAAAAAAAACTACGTATTAGCCCATGAAATTATTACAGCACACACCTTCATGTGAATATACTCATATCTTTTGAATATAGTAAGTTTTCATTTAACGTACACACTGGGGAGTCATTTTCATGATAGCGTGAATAGTCTTACAAAAAATTCTAAATTATGTTAATCCAAATTCACTCAAGGTGCAACTTTAACTTTTTTGTAATCATTTCACCCCAAGCATAACCGCAACTAGTGCGCAAGGGGTTACAGTAAGAGGAAGGACTGGATACAGGGGGGTGGGGGGTATTGAAGAAAGGATAAAGGATGAACAAGATTCAAGAAGATAGATGGCAATTGACGTTGCATTTAAAATTTGGAGATAGCAGCTACCAGGTAAGCAAGTAAACGGAAGGGAGTTCCACAGGCGGGAAGTGCGAGAGAAAAAAAAGTGTTGGAATATAAATGGCGGTTACATTTAACTATTTCAATAGTAAAAGAGTGGGACATAGATCCCAATCTAGTAGCATGTTTAAATTCACGTGGACGAGGCACCAGAGAAAAAAAATTAATTAGAGCAGTTGCCACAAAAATATGTAAATTTATTACACCACTTATTGAAAAAAATGTTATATCAGCAATAGAGAAAGATTGTGCAGAGTCAATAACCTACGAGTGGGATTTCGAAGAAGATAGCCATAAAATTTGAATCTCATGTAAAATCTGGATTCGAACAATGAGTGTATTAAAGAATGGAAGATGTCACTTTATGACCTGCGTTGGTATGCCTGTAAAATATCAATGACGTCGTTTTCCTCGTATTCCACTCACTGTTTACAGTTTAGTACTAAATCTTTTATCAAACTGAAAATGAAATTAATTTAAATAAAAGATGGAATAAATACGTCCCATAAAGTAACAATGACGAAGATTTTTAAAAAATGTATCAAATAAAAATGAGGTCTTTCACTGCATCGACAGCTATCAAAAAACATTGATATAATATTTTTTAAACACCCGAGAAAGATCTAATCAGAAAAGAAAGGGCAAACCAGAAAGCAGAGGAATAACTGTAAATGGTACTCTTATGCTAAGGATAGCAGATCTTCATTTTCAGAGAAAATAACGTGACTGCAGTGATAACTGGATATAAATGCACGCCATTGACTATGTATTAAACAGATTTTAACAATAATTTGAATTTATTTTTATTCTGCTATATTATTTATTTTATCTTTGGTATTTAACAAATTTAACTATAGACAAGAACCTGGAAAAATGCTTTGGCATGAAAAATATCTCGAACGTTTCTTTAAACACCTGCATTTGAACATATCTTCCAGAGTTCAATGCAATAATCTTATGCTTTTGTAACGAACTTTCCGCCTATTTAATTCTGTAAATATTTATTAAAGCTTTAGTTTAAGATCATATTTATATTCTAATTATAATAACCTTCATTGCCTTTAGGTTTGTACCTTAGAGCTTGTAGTTTCCAGTCCACTGATCTATACTCTTAAGTGAGATATAAACAAAAGTAGATATACTTATTGAATATCGATTATTTTCATGATTGAGTTTCAAATTGCGTAGGCGAATTATAAAATTTACCAACTCGACCTGTCTTTTGAAAAACTGATGTATAGCCTCCAGGCAATGCTTAACCACTGAGAAATAATTTTTCGAATACATGAGAAATGTAAGTTTAAATTTTTACATATGTGTATGTGTGTTTCCTCCATATTAACATTTTCAACCAATATCTGTGCGGCTCATCCTACATTCTGCTTGATACTGGTCAAATCGTTTGAGCTTAATTCATGTTATAAACTTACTATTACTATTTTTCTACTACTCAGGTACACAATACAAGAACTCAAAAAGACTACATAGATTTTTTTTTATCATTTCACCCCAAGCAAGGCAAAAATGCCACTGGAACGTATAGAGTTACTGGGAGCTAAAGAGATTGAGAAAACTTTTGCAAGGAGAAATTAAAATAACAAAAAAAAATATTTAAAGAAGACAGATGACGATAGACATTGCAGTTGAAATTTTGAAGCGTGTAGGTGGCAGGAAAACAACAAATCGGAAGAGAGTTCCATAAGCTAGAAGTGCGAGAAAAGAAACTATCGAAATGGAACATACGGTGGCATTTAGGTAGTTCCTAAGTTAAACGGTGAGACCTAGTCGCCAATCTAGTAGCACGTTTAGATTCATGCAGTCGTGGTACCAAAGAGGAAAGCTAACCAGAACAATTGCCATAAAAAAATTATAGACAAAACAAAGGGAAGCCACGTCACGTCGATAAGAAAGTGACTGAAGTCGGAATGCCAGGTCAGGATCGATTATATTACAGGCTATTCTTTGAACATTTTCTAGAATATAGTAGGAATACCAAACCAGACATGGCAGCAATATTCATTGCATTGACGATTAGTAGATTTGTGATACTGGGATCTCATTTGAGTTAATCAAACCAAAAGAAAGAAAGAAAGAAAAACGAAGAGGAATGAGTCTACTAACTGAATGATAACTGTTGAAGTTCGCAGGAAAGTGGATTGAAAAGTTGTGAAGAAAATTAAAAATGAAATGCATTGAAAAATCAGGTTTCAAAATAATAAATGAAATCTCGAACAGTTTGAAGGAGAATTGAACCCAAATTTAACTAGATGGAATTCAATAAGATTGAACAAAATCAAGACTACTTGTCTTTTCCCACTGCCTGCCGATAAAAAGAGATCATTAATGTATCCTCGAAGATGTCAAATAAATAAACATATGTTGTCGATAAGGAAACCCGGGTTGTCACCGAAAAAAACATTTACGATTCTTCTGAACAAAGTGATAAAGAAAACATCTAGTTTGAATTGGCAAACCAGAAGAAAAATATCCCTACAAAAATAAAAATTAGCTTGATGAGTTTGTTCATTTTAATTTCTGTGACATTCGTCAACAATTTAATATCCAACATTAATTCGGATTCTTTTGGTTACAAGTGAAAGAGATAAATGACCATAGGCAAAAAGGTTATGTGGTCATGTTGACCGAGAAACACATAAACAGAGAAAGATATTTTTATTGCTAAAAAAATTGGGAATATTTTACTTTTCCTGCCCACAGAAAACAATTCTTAAGACTGGATCGCGGATGGGCCTCGAGCTTTGGAAAATCATAGCCTGAGATAAGCTGACAAAGAAAGATGAATGACTGGAAATCTCCTTTTCGCCGATCTATTCTGAAAGTTTGGATTCGTCATAGAAACAGTATACCGGCCCTTGGTGTGCGCTGAGGTTAAATGCTGAGAAAGTGGAAGAAAAAAGAGAGAGATTAGAACCATCTATATGGGGCGGTGGTGGGAGATGAGACACGAATAAAGTTAATGTTAAGGGGCGGCTTGATTCCTCTGACTACTTTGGACAACCACTTAATTTGGAAAATTACACGAGTGAACATATTTTGAAAATATGGAATTTTAGAAAATGGGTGATGCTAAGGATGGAAAATAACCGAACCCAAACTCTGGTCAACTTCACCTCTGCCGGACGCAGGACTCTATATAAGTTAGAGGTTTAGACAACTTAGAGAGTCCCCACATTACTGCTACAAGAATTCAGATCGTTCGAAGAGACCTCCTGACCAAGACTATTTGCCAGCTCTGAAGACCAGAATTTAGAAATTTAAATGACTACTAATACAAGCTGCAAACTTCAAAAGGGGTTCCAGTGTCATGTGATTATAACAGTAAGTGGGAAGGGTTAAAATCGCTGTATACAGCAAAACATATATAAACCAAATCGTTGTTACATTTTTTACCAGAGTTAATTCATTATTCCAAAGAATTCTTTTTTGTGTATCTCCTCGCCGTCGACCTGTCCTTCGTTCCAGTTTACTTCACTAGTGATTTTCTCACCCTCTGAAATCAAAAATACAACGTGAAAGAGGAGTAGAGGGTCGTAAAGCAAACAAACGCCAGCTAGATCAAATAGAACAGTGCTCTGCAACACGATACCAACGATACACCAGCAAGTGAGAAGTCAGCCAGATGGTAACCACGGTGGTCTGAAGGATTATATTATTGGTTGCCGTTGACCAGGATCGACTCAGGGTTACGGATTTATAAATGTGCAAGATGGATTCTGATGATAAAAATTGTCTAATACGACACAGTGAACCAATTTTCCTAGCAGTAGACCTAGAAATTGATTCAAGATAATCACCCCACTTCAAGTCAATAGAAAACAAAAATCCACGAAGACGTAAAGAGTTGCTCTCTTGGAGGTTAGCATCGGCCATTTTGATGTCAGGCACAAATGGTACTCTGTGGTGATAAAATTAAAGCACTTTTGTTTGAGAGTTGTTAAAATTTACAAGCCATTTAGTCTCTAAGCCTCTTATCCAGTAAGTCTGTGAATAGTGATAGTTAGAAGAACATGCACTGATTAATATTGAATGATTCAATGAAACAAAAGCACTGAAAAGTTCAAAAGTAAAAAAAATAAAGAAATGTGTTAAAAAAGGGAATTTATTTTTTAAGCGAAGTACACGCAAAATGATTCAAAAATTAAAAACTGTCTTGTATCTTATGTTGAATAAAATTGCTATAATTAGAACATGATTACACTTCTAAATAATAGATATGTTGTAAACAGGGAATTATGAGAATCTACACAGATTACATTAAAGTATAGCTATTTATATTTATTTTACAGGTAGACAAATATATCTGTCCTTAACTAGTTAATTATTGAGATAAATACTGTCATAACTTTTATCAAATGAAGATATAGAAGTGGGTATTATATAATTTATTTAATGGATATTTTTTTATATTCTCTTAGACCAGTAGTTCTCAACCGGAGTCAATATGGACCATGGGGTCCATGTAACATTACTAGGGTCTACACAAAAAATGGGAGTTCATGGGAATATTTTCGTGGTCCATACAGCAATTTCACTCCGGAACGGTTGTTACAACTGAGAATTGGAGTTAGGATTTAGCTGAATATAAAAAAATTCGCAGAGCAGCGTTAACCACAGGGATTTCGTTGAATAAATCTGCACTTTTTAAAAATTTATTAATTACATATTTTTAAACAGTCTATAACGTGTTATTTTATTAGTAGTGTACATAAATTTTCTATATAATTTAGTTGTTAAAAAAAGTTTATTTCTTTAAATTTTCTTTAAATTAGTTTTAATTCAAAATAAAACACACACACACACACACACACACACACACACATATATATATATATATATATTTATACTATTTCTGTAATACAATTCCTAAACTTTTCTATTAGTAAAAAATAAAATAAGCTTTTTATTTCATCGAATCGTTATGAAAATTAAAAAAAAAAAAAAGAACTAAAAGTGGTCCACGGCCAAAAAAAAAGGTTGATAAACACTAAGACCGACGGTATTTTAAACCAATAAGATACGAGAGTCATGATACTTCATATTTGCACCGAATCTACAGTAGATACGTCACTGTTAACATAACACAATTAGATAGAGTAAGTTTTCAGCTACAAAATACTGTTTCATAGAGACGCCATCAAGGGCTCCGCATTTTCAGGCACGTATAAGCCAACTGAACTAAGCCACTGTTACACAACCTCAGTGCCGGCTTTTTTATCATGAAAATGTCCGCGTTGCTCATGATTTATTGAACAATTGGAAAGTTGTAAAATGCAAAATCAGGATTATCCGATGAGTGTAGAAGAAATCGTCTCCAAAATGATGAATGGCCTGACATAATCGTGTTAAAAGTGAAAAGAAATTTGAATATTTAGTTTAGTCGGCGACGCAACGGAACAGTTAGAATTGATGATTTTGTCTGTGTTCGAGAAAAACCAAGAAGATTAAACTAATTATAGCCTAAAAAGTTAGTGCACATCAATTTTTCCCGCTTCTGTCTACGTATTGAATTTATCTTTTTAATAGGAATTCACATATCTCCTCCACTCTATAAACTGTTGTTTTCATTCCGGCTCGTAGTAATGACTATCTTCTCACCAGTAATAATGCGGCCATAAAACTGTCATCTTTAGTCTCGTAATGTTCACATGAGTGTTATTATGCTGCCAACATACGTGTTCTGTTTAAAACTAGATCTATCCTTCCAACTATGCGTAAAAACGTTATACCCTCAATATATATATATATATATATATATATATATATATTCAGAATTGAAGTAACTCATGAATCTTAATTTTTTTCTTTTGAAGTCTGTTATTTATCATTTTAAACGTAGTTGTGGAGTCGACTACATAAATGGAACGACGCAACGTTTGGATGTTAGGATTAAACATATGCCTGCTAAAATTTTTTTTTTAATCATTTCACCCCGAGCAAGGCAGAAATGCCACTGATGTGCAGGGGGCTACATAACTGTAAAAAGATTAATTAGAAAAGAGTGAGGACTACAATCTAGTTAGCAAGGAGCAATAGAAAGCTGAGAAAACAGGTGCGATGACAGATACATAGGTGGAGAGAAAGGGAAGGTTATACGGGGGTGGGGAGAGAGCTAGAGTCCAGTGGTTAGTAGATGAGTATTGACATTGCATTTAAATTTCTGGAGGTTGTAGCCGTCAGGAAAGCAAGAATATGGGAGCGAGTTCCACAGGCGGGAAGTGCGAGAGAAGAAGCTGCAGGAATAGAATTGTCGTCTGCATTTGGCTAACCTGACTGTGAATGGGTGTGACCCAGTTGCCAGTCTGGTTGCATGAGTAAACACCTGTTGAGGAGGCATCAGTGACTTAAGTTCGTCCGAGCAGAAGCCATGAAAGTATTTATAGAACAGACAAAGGGAGGCCACATTTCGACGGTGGGGAAGTGGCTGCAGTCGAGCCGCCAGATCAGTACCTATCACATTACAGACTCTCCTTTGGAGCCTGTCAAGAACACTGAGGAGAACGGCAGGGGCGCCTGACCATAAATGGCAGCAGTACTCCATGCACGGACGGATGGTTGATTTGTATATATGCAGGATGGATTCAGGCGGAAAAAACATCCTGGATCGACATAGTGACCCAACCTTCTTAGCAGTAGATTTTGCTATGGATTCAATATAGTGGTTCCATTTGAGGTCTGAGGACAGGGTAAGTCCGAGGAGGCGTAGTGTATTGCTCTCCGGGAGAATCGCTTGATCCATGCTTATGGGAGGCAGGAGAGGTTGCCTGTAATGGTTGACAGACAACAGCTTGGTCTTAGACGAATTGAAGTTGACAAGCCACTTCTTGCCCCAGTTCACCACAGAGTGTAGATCCCGTTCAATGTCAGCAGCGAGATTATGTCTGTCCGCCACGACAGGTTTCTTACTGGTGCGGGAGTATATTGTAGTGTCATCTGCGTAGATGCCTACTTGGGACTTGATCTCATCTGGGAGGTCGTTGATGAAAATAAGGAAGAACGTCGGGCCCAGGAATAGAGCCCTGTGGGACACCAGCATTCATGCTGTGGATGAAGAGGCATGCCCATTCAAAACAACCTTCATTTTGCGGTTATTTAAGAAAGATTGGATTAGGTCAAGCAGGCGACCGGTAATACCGTAACCCCGTAGTTTCCATAGGAGATCAGAGTGCTAAACCCTGTCGAAAGCCTTGGAGATGTCCAGAGCAACCGCGCGAGCCTCGTCAAACTCATCAAGGGCCTGTAGCATGTACTCCGTTACGGTTGTTAGCAGGTCGGCCGTGGACCTGGCAAAATACCCAACAAGAATTTTTCGTTTGGTGATACCATTCGAAATACATACAGGTCTTCCATAGCGGAATCATCTGATAAATAATCCGAGTTGTGCTGCGGATTTTAGTGTGAACTGGTTCTCCGTTTTGGCCAGATCGCACTCGTTGTTCCATCTGGGGGTGTTGGAGACGCTGTTTATCAGATCCCTTACTTTGTAAACAAAGAGAGTGTTTGCTTGGGCTTGCTTTGCTTGGTATCAAGCATCTTTAGATGTTATAACTTTTATCAGAAATCCCCCCCTTCCGTTCATTCATTTCACCCATAACAGATATTCTTTTTTCATAATTTTTCCCCATTTTACAGTTCTGAGGATAGGGAACGAAACCGGTCGACTGGTGTTTTTATTTTAAAATTTGGCATGATCGATTATATTAATAAAAATTTATCTTTAACGCCATAATATATATATAGTCATCCATAGACAGATCTGTTTCGCAGCTCATCAGTACGGTTAGACATCCGATTGCTTTTACCCAGAATTGAAACCCGACCGAATTGGTGTTAGCCGGCGATTCTACTCTTTGAGCTATGAGCGCTCGGTAGATATACTTTTTAGCGTATTATATATATATATCTATATAATTTTTTTTTTTCAGAATTGAAGTAACTCATGAATCTTAATTTTTTTCCTTTTGAAGTGTGACATACACGTTACATAGGAAGGTACGTACTAGGTATATATTGTGATATTAATATATACTCGTAGGTCAGTTTGATTTTGTTTTAATATACTGTTAACAACACTAACAGTAAAGCAAATATTAAAAATTATAATAGTAAAAATGTGAGTTTTTAGTGATGTGCTATGACTTGAATGGAATGACTGTCGAGTTGAAATGCTCCTTGTCAAGAAACAGATTAATTTTAAATATTTGAATCGCGACTCTTTTTTGGAATTTAAAAAAAAAAATTATTAAAACCGTAATTACTCAATATAAATAATTATTTGAAAGCATTCTAGCCATTTGTGATACAAATGAAACTTGTGTTTTATGCAATATTCTTTATATGTATATAGTCTTAAAATATAAAGAAACTAAATTAAATTAGCTAATTAAATTACTCGAACACATATGAAAAAAAAAAAAAAATCAGCGACTCCTCTCTTTCGTGCGCATGTCTAACAATATCAACGTAAACATCACTTTTAGTCCAATGATATAAAGGAATAATTTCATCACACTAATTTTTTCCCCACTTTTTCATTTATTTATTTATTCGCCATTATAATATTATAAAATTTATTTATTTGCCGTTACAATATTATACAGTTTATTTATTTACTGTAATATTATTATAATTTATTTATTCGTCATTATACTAGTATATATAGTTTGTTTGCTATTCAGTCAGTTAAGGGCCATACGTGATACACGCTTTGGGCGATTATGTTTCGAAAGAGACATGACTGTACTGGGCAGATTATCCCGCAGTAGGTTGCCATTACTTTCTGCGGTAGACTGGTTGCCAGCCAAGGCTATAGAACCCAATGGGTTAAATTTTAAATAATAGAATCTATTATTTAAAATTTAACCCATAACTTCTTTTTTTTTAATCATATCACCCCGAGCAAGGCGGTCACGCCACTGATGTGCAGGGGGCTACGTAAGAGTGAAAAGATTGGAAAAAAGAAAGCCGGAAACCACATCCTGAACAGGGAACAAGGGATGAGCCTCTACACCTGTACAATAGACGTGGGTGGAGTGTGAACCGGGCAATAGTTTAGTCTATCTACTCCAATTGAGAAAAAAAAAAAATGAAAAAGAAAAAAAGAAAAGTGAAAAAATTGGAAAAGAGAAAGCCGGAAACCACATCCTGAACAGGGAACAAGGGATGAGCCTCTACACCTGTACAATAGACGTGGGTGGAGTGTGAACCGAGCGATAGTTTAGTCTATCTACTCCAATTGAGAAAAAACAAATGAAAAAGAAAAAAAGAAAAGTGAAAAGATTGGAAAAGAGAAAGCCGGAAACCACATCCTGAACAGGGAACAAGGGATGAGCCTCTACACCTGTTCAATAGACGTGGGTGGAGTGTGAACCGGGTGAACGGAAGAAACGAATTAATACTTTTTCCAAGGGTATTTGTGCGTAAGTGAATGCAAGGAATTCAACTTCTATCCACTACACCACAACGCCCATCCTATTTGCCGTTACATTATTATAAGATTTATTTATTCTACTTCATAACTTTGGCGAAATGTCATTCGGCTTAACTAAGAAAAATAAAAGACGAATTCTTATGATATTTATTTGTCATTTTGTTCATCTATCCTTTACCAACTTTCAAAGCAACCTCATGATTTCATCTCCCTTGAACATTTTTCTCGGCAAACGAAACCTTCAGATGCCTTTTGTAGTTTTGTAAGGAATCTAATTCTTTTTGTTAAGTAAATTATTTAAAGACCGAAATAAACGATAATCCGATGGTGTAATATTTTTTAAAATACAATGGATGATGGAAAACTTTCTGGCCAGATTGTAACACATTCTGCGTGGTTCACTAAAGGAACATGTGGTCTAGTGTTATCTTCATGGAATATAATACCCTTTCTTACGCCAGACTGGGCTTATAATATAGAATTTATTTCCAATTCCAGGTTATACACATCATCATCATCATCTGAATACCGGTATTTAATTAGGCCATTGGTAGTTCGTTTAACTAGAACCACAATATCTTGCATCCTACGTTGTTGCAAAGTATCCACTTTTTATCGCCCATCACAACTTGTTCAAAATCAGAACCTTTTCGTGACGTATAAGTAGCGAATCACTTACGCAAATTTGGTCCAGTAAGTTTTTTCGTTTAACTTATATGAAAATCACACATTAAAGCGACCAACTAAACTAAAATTATTTTCGGTGATCGATTTGGATATTATTATTGATTACTCTCAAGTTATGTATTCATTTGGTTGTTGTTAACCGCAACCAGTCTAGCTGATCATAGAGTGTTATTCAGTGAGAAATCACGGGCACAAAACTTTGCAAACTACATGTGACAAATTCGATCATTCACGGTAACATCTCCATAAACTGTACACATTTGTTTTTGCATTTCTGTAGCAAAAATACCTTTCTTAAAATAAAAAGTATATTATTAAAAAATATTCATTTTTCAATAAACAAACATATGTCAATTTTGGCATTGTTTTAATGCACGCTGATACGGCATAATCAAAATTGGGTGCCGGTATAGTATGTGGCCTACCTTTTTGATTCTGGTATAGTATGTGGCCTTCTTCCTTCTTCTTCTATGTGCCATGTCCATTCAGGACGTAGGCGATCATCGCTTTCCATGTCTCCCTGTCCCTGGTAGCTCTTATCACGCTTTCTCCCCTTATCCCACCCAAACCCTATTCTGCCAACCACCTGCTCAGGCCCTTCATATATGTTATCCGCTGCTTTCCCCTGTCTCTCTTTCCCTTTATCTGACCTGTTAGTATCAGATTCTTCAAGCCTTCCTTCCTCATCACATGTCCCAAGAACTTCAGCTGTCTCTTCCTGATGCTCAGTATTAATTTCCTTTTCGTTTCCATCCTTTCTAAAACCTCATAATTGCTCACATGCTCGATCCATGATGTTCACAGCATCCTTCTGTTGAACTACATTTCAGTTGCTTCAAGTTTTTCCTTTATCTCTTATGATACTGTCCAGTATTCATTGCCATATTGAAGGACAGACATCACATAACAATCCAGAAATCTCTTCTTTGTTTTTAGCGAAATTTTTCTGTCTCTTAATACTCTGCTCAGCTTCTGGAATACGCCTTTGGCCATTCCAATTCGCCTTCGGATCTCAGTGTAGCACTTTCTCTTTTCCGTTAGAACACCTCCCAAGTACTTAAATTTTGTATTTGCTTGTATGTAGCCTACCCGGTTTTAATGTGTCCTGCCTCAGTAAGAGTATATTAATAGATATAATTATTCGGTTATTTATTGAAAATTATTATTTTTCCCCTAACCTTAACCTTTACCAGACAGTTATAATACTTCCTTATTATAAGCTTTTAAAGGTAGGCCACATACTATACTAGTGACAGAATTTCGTAAGCTACATTCAAAAAGTAGGCCACGTAGTATACAGTAAGTACCATACGTGATACACGCTTGGGCAATTATGTCTCTTTCGAGACATCACTGACTGGGCAGAAGATTATCCCGCAGTAGTTCGCCATTACTTTCTGCAGTAGAGTGGTTGCCAGCCAAGGCTATAGAACCCAATCTGTCCTGCTATTTAACCTATAACTGGAGAGAATAGACGAATTAATACCTTTCCCAAGGATAATTGCGCGTAGGTGAATGCAATGCATTCAACTGGAATTCGAACTCGGTTCTCCGATTTCTCGTTCCGAGCCGATATCTACTACATCACAACGCACATCCGCCGTATTATACAAGCACTCAAAATTGATATTTTTGAATGAAACTACTTAAAACTGAATGCTTCTAATGCCAGATAACGATAAATACCCAATTCAATTTTGGTTCAGTTCATTAGCTTATTCATTGTATTTTTATATTCCTATATGGTTTTAGATGGAATTCCTTAACCGTAGTTAAAACAGTGTCTTTAGGAGAAGGAAAATCTCCGATGTAAAACATATTTCGAGGTATCTGGTACGAGTAAACCCATCTTACAGAAGAGAAAAGCCTTTTTTAAACCTGCTTGTGTATAAATCATTTCAGCCCTGGTGTTTGGGTATGACACCATTTTCCACGTTGCCAGCACGGAAGAGTATGTTGTGAAAGTGGCATGAAAATGTCAAACCAAAGATTTCCAGACCATAGGTAGCTATTTCTTTACTCTCGCCATCCGATCAGCAGAGTGGATCAACAGCGCTGGACTGATGTGTTAACAGTGATTAGGGTATCACTCCAACAGCCTCAGAATGGCATGTTTACATGTGACCAAATAAAAATAGATATGGTAACTCAAAGTCAAGCTCTTCGGAAATAATTATCTGATATCACTGTGTAATCTTCCGTCGATGGTGATAGCAAAAAGATGATGCGAGTTGATGTTCTGCTTTATACTCTTATACATGCAATAGTTTATATATTCGATTTAAAGCTTTTAGAAATAAAAATACCCGTCTTTGAGATAAACTAGGTTTTCAATTAAAATAAAAAAAATGCTACAAAATGGAAAAATATAAATATTTAATAAAATTTGTCTATCACAAAATCAAGTGAGGGAGTAAATGTCTTGTGTAAACCTTCCAAACGGGAAATCTTCCAAACGGGACATCTTCCAAACATGGAATCTTCCAAACGTAGAATATTGTCTGTTTTGAAAAGCATTCAGAATTCTGTTTTCTACCTCGACTCGAAAACTGACCACTAACGCTGGTAAGATAAACACAACTACTCTAGCCACAAAGCAGGCCCAAAATAGCAAAATGTATATCAAATGGTTATTTTTATTGTTCGAAAATTACGTTCTTACTGCTCTAATTTGATAATTTCTTACAATGCTAATTTCCGTTCTCGTTTTGCCAAGTTTAGAGGTAAAACGGTGCATTCGTACTTATTAACGTAATATATTTTCATTAAGAAAGTCTCGAAACAAAACATTCATGACTAAACAATGGACGTTAGTCCATTATTTCTTCAGTTATTGGCCGACAATAATGGGTGTCAAACAATTTATGTCAACAAAGATCTACTGATAGACTAACAATAAGCTGGTAGATTTAAACTATGTGTACAATTCCTGCAAGGTTGCGTATTTTAAACTGATATTATTGAGCCACATTCATGTGAATGACAAGGTACCTCCACTTTTTCGCTGGAAAAAGTAGCATAGTCTGAAGGAAAAGGCCTCAAACTATATAAAAAAAAATTTTCTCGGCAAAATGTTTATGCTATCATGAAGAGGATAGATCAAAGTATTTTAAAATTATCTTTACAATTTTTTTAAAATTGTTCTAACAGGTACATTTAGTGGTAGAAAATCTTTTTTTTTTCTCTCGTCAGTGAAAGCGATAAATTGACGCTAGATTTTATTACGTCAAAACGTAATATTACGTCGAAGGCATTTTTTGACTGTGAAAGGCATATTAATTTGGAAATTCTTACAAAAATCAAATAATCGTCTGATTTTGATGAAAATTTCAGGACATTCATAATTAACTGAAATCAGTTTCGAAATAATTATTTTTAGAAAATATTGGTAAAAACATTTTTTTAAATATGTTACCCCCACCCACCAATTAATTTCCAGAAATGTCGAAAAATGCGACTAGGTTTCAACATATAGATAGTTTTAATTAAATTCAAGAGTCATTATTAATGCAAATCAACTGTCTTTTTTTCTTCAAAACCTGCTCTTTTTTAGAAAATCTGCTCCGAATTAGGAAAACAAAAATGCAATAAAAATATGCCATTTTTTATTTGGATAAACTTTTAATTGCTTTTATAAACATAAATTAAAATTATATCATAGTCTGAATAGAAAAAAAAATTCCGTTAGTAATGAATTTTTACAAGAATTGTTTTTATTTTTGTTATTTTATTTTATTTTTTATTAAGTAATTTCTAAAAAGTTTCATAAGTCTTTTAAAGTTTCCTCCTAATAGGTCTCTCAGATTTTTTTTTTAATTAATGTGTGGCAAATATATTTATTAATCGAAAAATTTAAACACTTACTCTAAAAAGGGGTGCTTCTTTTTTATAAAATAATTGAAACATTTTAATTTTTTGCATGTTGATTTCCCGTTTTTTGTTTGTACGGGTGGCCATACGCGATCTTTATAATTAAAAGGTCACGTGATTCAAGGGTTGTCCTCCCTTACATGAAAAAAAAAAAAAATCCGTATATAAACCTTTTTATACCAAATTCGTCTTCCATACATTTGGCCAGTTTGCTGTAAATCATTCATTATCGTCTCCTGATAGTGTTGACAACTGTGATAACAAGGCTACCGTAATTGAGGAATGCTTTTTTGAAACTTTTTTCAAACAGTAAGCAGTAAATTCTTGTTTCAAGTCAACCTAAAGTAAGTTTAAATTGGTAATTTGAAGAAAATAATGTGTCAGTGAGGTGTATTTTATTTTTGTAAGATTTTTTAAAACCGAGAATTAGCTTCTGTTTACAATCGATGAAAAATGGCGGAAATTTTGAAATTTTAATTTTTTTTTTAAACTTTATAAAATTTTTGATTCCGATCAATATAATTTCGGTTTAAAATTCACCAGGGTATTTTGCTTACTGAAATTAGTAAATTTAATCTGTTGGCTTTCAATTAAAGCTAATTTTAAAGCTTGAAGATAACTTATTTATTTTTAAAATTTCAATTTTAAATTTAGGTATAGAAAAATGAGTGGAGGTACCTACATATACTCATTTTTGTCCCTGTTCGGGTTCCTCACACTAAACTCGATTATCGATATTAATTGATCATTTTCAAAAAGTTAAAGCAACGCATGAATAAATTAAAACTCAGATAAAGATTTCTTCCTAATTATATTTAATTAGTTATAGCTTTAGTATTTTTAAATAATACATCCAATGATATAATATTAATGATTAAAAAAAAAATTTCCAAAGCGAAAAATAAATAAATAAGCGAAACAAAAAAAGAAAAGAAAAAGAGGATCTCGCTTTTAGAACTCTGTTCCGACTTCTTGTTAATGCTATTGTCTGTCTTCTTGGACCCTATTCTTTTATTGTTCTTTCTCACAACATTTTCTCGGTGTCTTTTACTCTCAATAACCCCTTTTGTCTGAGTGGCTTTATTAATTTTCTTGGGATTAATTGATTAGATTTGACCGATATCGTAGCACTGCTTCAACAGTAATACTTAGCAGAAACGAATCAGTCTGCAATGGCGACGGTTTCAGAGGACAGAGTCCAAACACTTTATTAAATAAGAATAAAAATAGTAAAGCTCTACTTTGAACGCATTCACTTGAAAAATGTCAGAGAATGAATCAGATGTAACCTTGTGAAAATAAATAAATAAATAAATAAATAAATAAAAATAGCAGTTAAGACAAAGATGCTTAAAAAAAGTAACTGATTATATATTACAGTATTTTTCAACCAGGGAAAGAAGATTTTAACTGGTTGCCTGTAGTTGTTCTGTCAGAACGATTTTTTTTTCTTAAACTCATGTTGAGACATCTTGTATTAAATTTTGTTTGAGAATGGTCCGCAAACGCACAATCTTCACAGAGATTTTTTTAAACGGAAGGTTAAAGTGGCATAGATAAGGTTACCTAGTTTTATCGTTTTAAAAACTTAAGAAAAAGACATGATTAAACGTTACGATATTTGATTACGTAAAGAGAATGCGCTTTTAAGTGACTTACTAACTTTTGCATCTATTTTGAAATCACTGAAATGTTTAGCACCATTTATTAACCGTCTTTAAAGGTCCAGCAATCATCAATTGGCATAAGTTTGATCGGTTGATGAAACATTTATTGACTATTTTACCCCAGATTTCGAAAATAACAGCGTTACCGCCTTGCTCGGGGTGATATGATTAAAAAAAAAGTTCATGATCACAACATAATATTTAAGGTAATCAAAATTTTGAAGCAGATATAACATAGTTTTTCATTTTTTTTTTTCTAATGATAAAACCACAGACGGGATGCTGACAACTCTACTTGACACACCGAAAGAATATACCTAAGATTTCTTGTGAAGTACTTCTTGGTCGAGCCGAGAACAATTCAGCATTTTTTCATATATAAGAAACGGGTTAAAGTGGTGGGATTTTTTTAAACATTCAAACTTGTAATTCCAATAGCTCTTAAAATTTCGACTTTCTCTGGTATATGAAAGCAGCAGTGGGAAACTGTGAAACTGAACTAGTTATCAATAGTTTGCGAGACTAATTTGAACTCTCTCACTCTCACTCTCACTCTCACTCATATATATTAAATTTAACTCACAATATCTGTCTGTTGAATATTTTCTTTTGTTTTTGTTTTTAGAATTTTCGAATAAGTTGTGTGTACACCTGGATCAAAATAGTGGATAAAGTGTCCAGATCCATTTGTTTGTTCGATTTTGTTCAAGACTTTCAGTCGTCTCGGTCCTTATCAATAGCTAAAGAGTGTGTGTGTGTGTGTGTGTGTGTGTGTGTGTGTGAGGGAGAGAGAGAGCGAGAGATAGAGAGAGTGAACTACGGACATATAAAGAAAGATGAGCAGGAGGATATACTTAGTTGTATTGTCGGCATCTTTACTTTTATGAAAATAATTCTTAATTTAAGCTGAAGTTCAACACGAGTGATGAATTCGAGTTCAAACTTAATATTGTTGCTCTATGTAATTAACATTCGAACGATCAAACAGATAAACAGTTAAAATTGTCATAGGATAAAGTAATAAATGCCGATTTTACAAGTACATTATAATAATCCCAAATTTCTGAAGATAATAACGATACTTAAAATAGAACCTCATCTTTATCTTTATTTAATCCTATGTTCTAACCAGGTTTGTATCATGTATGGCACTTAAATGACTGACTGATCCTTTACAACAAACCCTCACAGGTACATGTCAATAGTATCTTCTTCTTCTTCTATGTGCCCTGTCCCTTCAGGACGTAGGCGATCATGGATCACCACGTCTCCCTATCCCTTGTGGCTCTTAGTATGTTTGTTCCTGTTGCTCCTGGCAACCCCCGTTCCGTCATCCACCTGATCAGACCCTGCAAATATGTTATCCGCTGCCTTCCTCTGTCTCTCCTTCCTTCTATCTGTCCAGTCAGTATCAGGTTCTCCAGGCTCTCCTTCCTCATTGCATGTCCCAGGAACTTCAGTTGTCTCTTCCTGATGCTCAGCATCAATTTCCTTTTGTTGCCATTCTTTCTAACACTTCGTCGTTGCTTGTATGCTCAGTCCACGATATCCGTAGTATTCTTCTGTAGAACCACATTTCGGCCGCTTCCAGTTTTGTCCTCATTTTCGATGATATTGTCCAGCATTCACAGCCGTATTGAAGAACTGACATCACGTAGCAGTCTAGCACTCTTTTCTTCGTTTCTATTGAGATTTTCCTGTGTGTTAGTATTTTGCTCATCTTCTGGAACGCGTCCTTTGCCATGCCAATTCGCCTTCGGATCTCCGTGTCGCACTTTCCATCTCCTGTTAGAACACTTCCTAGGTACTTAAATTCCTGGACTTGTTTGATTCTGTTATCCCCTACCTGTATTTGGCATTTTGGGTTGTATCTTTTGCTGATGACCATGCACTCAGTTTTCTTAAAGTTTATTTGTAGTCCTTTCTTGTCACTCTCCACTGCTACTTTCTGTATGAGATCTTGCAGTTTACTTTCCGTGTCCGCAATCAGTACTGTATCGTCCGCATATCTTATGTTGTTCAGGTTGTGGCCTCCAATAACAAATCCTGGTGTGTCATCTAGGGTCCTCAAAATATTCTCGCTGTATAGGTTGAACAAATCCGGTGAAAAGACACATCCTTGTCTTACGCCTTTTTCTATCTTTGTGTATCTACTGAGGTCGTTACCTGTCCGTATGCAGGCCGTTTGCTGCCAGTAGAGATTCTTGATTATTCTTATGTCTTTGCCGAAAATGTCGAGGTTTCCTAGCATTTCCATCAATTCTTTGTGTCGTATTTTGTCGAATGCTTTCGCGTAATCAATGAAGCATAGGTACAAGTCTTTCTTCATTTGTAATGCCCTTTCAGAGAGCACCCTAATCATGAATATGGCGTTCCTTGTTCCAGTGTCCTTGACGAACCCGCACTGTTCCTGCCCTATCTCTGGCCTGATTCTGCTTCTCGCTCTATTCATCAGGATTCTGACAATCAGTTTTGTAATGTGACTCATTAAGCTGATAGTTCTGTGTAGTTCGCACTCGTTTGCACCAGGTTTCTTCGGCAGCGCTATAAATATCGACTTGCATAGGTCTTCTGGTATTATTCCGCTGCTATAAATTTCGTTTATTATGTCGGTAATCTTTTCTATGCCATATTCTTCTAAGGCTGTCAGCAGCTCTATTACTATGCCATCTGGACCAGGTGCTTTGTTTCTGTTCATTTTGGCCATTGCAGCTTCCACTTCGGATTTTAGTATTTCCGGTCCATCCATCTCCTTGTGTATTCTCGGTTGTTCTCTCTTGTCGCAAAAGAGATCCTTTATGTATTCTTCCCATCGCTGGAGTATTTCCTCTTTCTCTAATATGATTGTCCCTTCCTTGGATTTTATGCATCCTGTTGAGGAGCAGGTTTTTTGTCCTGTCAGTTCTCTTATCTCTTTATGCATCTCTACTTTGTTGTTCCTGCTCAGTCTCTCTACTTCTGCACATTTGTTGTTGAGCCATTCCTCTTTGGCTTGTCTGCATTTGTTCCTTATCTCCCTGTGAGGTTTTTTGTATTCTGCTCCGTGTCTTGGCGTTATTTTTTGTCTCCTTTGCATCATGTGGAGGATCTCTTCGGTCATCCACTCGTTTTTTCTTCTGCGTCTGATTTCCTTTGGGGCTATATTGTTCGCTGAGGTCACCATTGCTTCTTTTAGTGAATCCCATTTTGAGTATCCTTTTCCAATTTGTTCTTCATATTTCTTTCTCACGCTGTTATTATATTCTTTCTGCAGGGTGAGATCGTCCTCTAGTGTGTCGTATTGCAGTCTTGGTGATATGCTGGGCTTCTTCAGTCTTCGGAGTTTCACTTTTAGTTTGCAGATGACTGGGACGTGGTCACTTCCGCAGTCAGCACCTGGGTATGTTTTGCATTGGACTACTGCGTTCCTGAATCTCTTGTTTATAGTTATATAATCTATTTGGTTCTTCGTGTCACCTCCTGGGCTTCTCCATGTCCATAAACGTCGTGGGTGTTCTTGGAACCAGGTGTTAGTAATGACCTGGTCATTGGCTGAGCACCATTGGATCCATTTTTCTCCTCTTTCGTTGCGCTCTCCTAGTCCGAAGTTGCCGTTCGTGTCTCCTTCTCTATCTTTACCTACCTTTGCATTTAAGTCCCCCATTATTATCCTAACTGCTTGGCTTTTGCACTGAGCCTTAGCACTGTCCAGTATTGAATAGAAGGATTCTATTTCGTCCTCCGAGCTTTGAGTTGTTGGCGCATAGACTACTATAATAGCTATATTGAGGGACCTTCCCCGCAGTTTAACCAAGAGGAGTCTCTCTGATAGTTGCCAGTATCCAAGTACACATCTCTTCACTTGTTTGTTTAGTATTAAAGTGACCCCTTTTTCGTGTTTTTTACCTCCTGCATATATTATCCTGTGGGTGTCGCTACTGAAATCTCCGTTATTAGGCCATCTTGTTTCACATATTCCTAGGATGCTGATATTCAGTCTGTTCATCTCCTGTTTGACATTCTTTAGTTGTCCACAGTTCAGTGTCCTGACGTTCCATGTTCCTATAGTGAGTTTGTCTTTGATTCGCACAGTCGCAGGATAACGGTCCAGAGACACCTGTTGCTCATGTCGTTCTTTCCCGGGCGAGGAGTAAAATAACCCGGCGTTGCTCGAGTGTAATGAATCTTTAAAACTAATCCATGGTCCTGGAGCTCAGACTCTTTGGACGTTGGCACGAAAGACTAAAAAGCAATAGTTGTTTCTAGTTAAAGTGAAACCGTAGACTGATAGAAAAATGAATGGATGTAAGTCAAATTTTGATTTCCTGGTATCGATATCAAATAAGTTTTTTCGTCGTAAAATGAATTTTGAAGGCTAAATAAGTCCTCTGAGTAAATGGTATCATGGCTGAGACTAAGAACTACAATTATACCTACTTAGAGCCAAACCCGAAGCAAAAACTAAAATAAAAGGGCTGAAAAAATACAGACATACAGGCAGATAAACAGACACACACACAAGCATATTGCCTTATATATATATATATATATATATATATATATATATATATATATATATATATATACTATCGATTTTCTGCACTATTGTAAGAACTGCAACATTGAAACTTCTGAATATCGTTTCTTATGTCTTTGTCTATGAGTGTATCAAATTTGATTAAAATCGGACCACTCCTTCTATAACCCGATTTTTTCGATTATCGATTTCGATATTTATCGTGGGTACCTCGACACAAAACCTAGCTAAGAACACTCGCAGACGCTTATAGTACAACTGTGTAAATTTTCAAGAAAATCGGTTCAGCCGTTTTGGAGTCTATACGTAACGGATACACACACACACACACACACACACACACACAGTTCCATTTATAAATAAGTTTAGATATGTTTTTGTGTGTGCTATTTGGAAGTGATTAAATTGTGAAAAGTAAAAATGCTGATTTTTGTACAAAAATAATCGGTTTTTCCCTCAAATTAGAAAAAAAAAAAAATCTATTGATGTAATAATTAATTTTTCTGAGGAAAGAACATCATTTAGTGTGCTTCGTTTTCTAATTCAACTGTTTTGATGCTCTTAACTTGAAAACCTTCAGATGCCATTATGAATGGATGGATTTCCGCTGACTAAATCATTGAAGCATTTTTGATATTATAGTCCTTTTCCTCTACGCTTTTCATCTACTTACTGTTGTCACAGGCTCCTAGCGGTAGTGTAATGGTTAGCAATCTTGTCTCGCTTGAATCATTACAATTAAGTAATGAGTTCGATCCTCACTGCGTGTCCTTACTTTCGGCCTTGTGTCACGTCTAAGCTACGCTTAGAAAATCACCTTCCTCCAGGCTGGGGGTCGGGCAGATGGCTAACAACCGTGCCCCATAAAAAACAGTTTGCTACGTAAACAGCAAAACATGCTGCCCTACACACAATTGGGTGTAACGGATGATGATGATGATGATGACTGTTGTCATATGATGAACTGACAACTCTATTCTTCCTCACTTTACCATCAATCAAATAACTGAACTTTTTTATCACCTACAAATACGTTGTTTAGTCATACAAACGGACACGCACCAAAGGACCCACTCTCTGAATCCTCGACTTCTTTGAATACAAAATATATTTGTACGAAATTATATTTTACTAATTTTCACCTAATACAAGGCTCGAGAACCACTCAAAGTACAGGGCTACAGTCGAAATGATAATGGTGTGTGATATGAATGGAACAGAAGGTGGCAGGAAGTAGAGATTATGAAGATAAGGAGGATAGATAACGATTGACCTTTAACTTGAAGAAGTAAAAAAATAAATGTAAAATCTTCCAAAATCAAACACCTGACTCGAGCGAAGATATTCACGCTAATTTTTATTTATTTAGTGTTACTTACATGAAGAAAAACGTTTTTTTTCTTTAAATTAATTATTTTCTATTATATTGAGAAGAGTTATTATTCAGAGAGATTTGCGTACAATTAAACTCTTTTTTTTCTTTATCATTTTTAAAACTCTTTTTTCCTTATGATTTTTGTTGATTCTCACATGGCTACAAATGGATAATCCGAAAAATTATTGGAAAAACAATAAGCCCCAAATAAAAAAATAAGTTCAGTTCATCCGAAAATATCCTTAAAAGAATAATTATTTTATTTCCTGAAGTTTTCATGCTGTTATACTTCAATTATTTTAAATCTGTTTTACAGTTGCTAAAATATCTATTTTAAGATGAGGAAATTCAAGAGTAACATTTTCTGAAATTCTTCGTTGTTTTTATTTTTATTTCTTAATTCTATTTTAAGCTGCAGCTTAGCACCTGAAATAATGGACAGGTAAACGCGATTTGGTCACCATTATTGAAATTACTGTTAGTCTATTAGTCAGTTATTTGATCCGGTCATTTGCATGGAAAGAATGACTAACGCCGAGTTTCATCAAAAGATATTGCTGTTTATCACTGACCCTGGTGTGTTAATGAAGAAAACCAGGTCATGCAGGTATGAAAAGGTAAGTTTCTAAGTAAAGCAAGAGGAGTGGGAGAAAACTTTCAAGCCTACGTTTTAATTTGAAACTTTCTGTTAGAGTATTTAGGATTTTACAAGTACGAGATTTGACGCAAAGGGACTTTGAATTTATTTTTCAATTTAATTTTTTTGTTGTTTTACTTTACCCTATTTTTTTCTTTTTTAATATACTTCTGGTAATTATTGCCATCATTTAAGTACTTAGTAAATAATCTGTACTTTTTCAATTTGTAATTCTATGTTTTTAAGGACTATATAACAGCAAGAAGGGGGAACAAATGGATGTTTAAAAAAAATTACTAAACTTTTTTTTTTTAATCATATCACCCCGAGCAAGGCGGTAACGCCACTGATGTGCAGGGGGCTACGTAAGAGTGTGAAAAGATTGGAAAAGAGAAAGCCGGAAACCACATCCTAAACAGGGAACAAGGGATGAGCCTCTACACCTGTTCAATAGACGTGAGTGGAGTGTGAACCGGGCGATAGTTTAGTCTATCTACACCAATTGAAAAAAAAAAAGAAAAAAAAAAGAAAAGTGAAAAGATTGGAAAAGAGAAAGCCGGAAACCACATCCTAAACAGGGAACAAGGGATGGGCCTCTACACCTGTTCAATAGACGTGGGTGGAGTGAACCGGGCGATAGTTTAGTCTATCTACACCAATTGAAAAAAAAAAAAAAGAAAGAAAAAGAAAAAAAAAGAAAAAGAAAAGAAAAGTGAAAAGATTGGAAAAGAGAAAGCCGGAAACCACATCCTAAACAGGGAACAAGGGATGAGCCTCTACACCTGTTACATTTCAGATATGTTTTTATTGTAACTATATGTTAAATTTATACCATATCGTTTAATATGTTACTTTAGAGAGAATGTATAAATGAAGTAAAACGTAAAAAGTATGCCATTAAGTTGTAAATTAAAGTAATTGTAGGAAACTGCGAGAATCTTTTATTAGTTTGAAGTGAACACGCCTAACTTTATCGGGACAGAGAATAGAAAGAACTCTTTGTTTCCTCTGCGGCTAAAGAAAACCTCGCACTGCACTGAAAGCAAACCTATGCAACTTAGATAATCTACATTGCGATAGTGGTTATCTAATTTTCTGTAGTTTCTTTTCCCGTGAAAAGTACATTATTTTTTAAATTGCTCGTCTGATCCTCGAAGTGTGATTATGCTACTTACTAAGAATTTAAGAAAATCTACAGAATGGAACCAACTACGTCTTTATCTATTTCTTCGTTTCAAAAAAATAAATAAATAAAATAGATAAAAATGCAGGTTTCATGGGATTAGAATAAATTGTTATCGTTTTTATTGAGAATTTAATTTACTTTTAGTTTTCCATTTCTCCTTGTTATCATATTTGTCAAACTTAATTCAACGTGAAAGTCATAAAATAAAATCATAAAGCAATATTAATTTGAGTGTATTGTAAAGAATCTGTCTAATAAGCTTTGATAAACTCATCGTAAACATAGAGAACTGAAATACTCTACAAAATGATGTTTTGAGACATTTTTCCTTGCATTCACTTACGCACAAATACCCTTGGGAAAGGTATTAATCTGTCTCTTCCCTCCAGTTATGGGTTAAATAATAGAACAGAGTGGATTCTATAGCCTTGGTTGGCAACTAGTCTACCGCAGAAAGCAATGGCAAAAATCAAATAATTGTCGGATTTTGATGAATCATTTAGAACTTATTCACAAAGGAATAAAATTATTTTTGAAATAATTATTTAAATATTTTTTTGCCTCTGTTACTTCCTCCTCCACGTAAATTCATGAAATTTCAAGAAATTAAATTCTTTAGGGAAAATTGGTTTCTATTAGTTAAACGCAGGACTCATTGGGGAATGTTAATCGTGTATCATTTTTTTAAAACAATTTCGCGCCATTTACTGAAAATCTGTTCCGAATAGTAAAATAAAAAACGCAATAAAACTATATTATTTAATTAGATAAACTTTTAATTACTTTAATAAATAATATAAATTTTGGACATTGTAGTCTAAAGAAAAATTTTTCCGAATTAATAATTTTAAAAGAATTGTTTTCATTTTTGTTTTTTGAATTATAATAATTTATAAACATTCAAAAATAGTTTTAAAATATTTCCAAGACTTGTAGACGTTAGGCTTGTCGGTTATTAAGTGACGACTATATTTACTTGATAAGTTTAATACAAATCATCTAGTCATCGTATTTTTAAAATAATTTTCAATTTTTTGTGTATTTGAATTTTTTTCTATGGTAATTTCTATGTGTACATTAAAATGCCATGTGTTTCAGGGTTTCTTCCCCCTTACCGGAAAAAAAAAACATTTGTACAATTATGTCACTTGCGATCGCCATACAGTTATCTTATCTCGCATCTGGCGATCTGTCAACACATTTTAAATACGGCGGACTGGTGAAAAAGTTCAACTCTGTGATTAAGAAATAGCTTTATTCTAAATTTCATGCTATAAGTAATACTTGTATAAATCCGATTAGTTTAACATTAAATGTGCTAATTTTTCAAAAAAAAAAAATGTGTCACAGATATCTATTTTATTTTTGCAAGATTTTTAAAACCAAGAATTAACTTTTGTTCACAAATGTATCGATCGCTCAAAAATGGGCGAAAAAAATCTTTTTAAATTTATAAATTTTAGATTCCAATCAATATAATTTCTGCTTAAAATACCATAGTATTTTGCTTACTGGAAATAGTGAATTTAATCAGTTAGCTTTCAATTAAAACTAAAATAAAAGTTTCAAGAGTTTTTTTTTTATTTTTAAAAATTCAGTTTAAAAGTTAGTTATCAAAAATGAGTGGCGGTACTTACTGTTATTTGTAGATTTGCTGTCTATTCTACCGGATGTGATGCTCGGAGCCCCTGCGCATCAAACGACTTTTTTATTTTGTGTTTTTCTTTCTTAGCGTTCATATCCGGCCGACATATAGTGTGAATTAGAAAAAGATCTAACTGCAGCGGAGTATAACACTTTCAAGATGTTGTTTTAAATAGCCTTTGACTCATTGCCCCTCTTTTTTGTTCTGGTTCTGCCATTTATGTCCGGAAACTCTTTAAATAGGCCACTCGCTATTTCCCCATGCTTCTCTTGTTCAGTATATCATGTAAGTGTTAAATTCTCCAAGTTCTCTTTTTTAATTTCGGTTTTTGCTTTCTGAGTGTAATTATTAGTTTACTTTCAGTTTATATTTTCTTTAAAACTTCTTTGTTGCTAACATATTATATCTCCCTGGTATTCTTCATCTGTGGAAGAGATTGTCTAGTATTCATTGTCACATAAGGAAATATACATTAAATAGCATTTCAGTGCTCTTTTCTTTGGTTCTAAAGGCATTTTCTTATTTCTAACTATTTTTCTTAGTTTCTGGATGACACCTTCGGATTTTTGTGTCACATTTTCTGTCGTTTGTTACAACTGTACACAATCATGTTTCTTTCATACGTTTGCATTTAGGTTCCCCATGAAGATAATAATTTCTTACGTTTTTTACTGGCTTCTGATATGATCTACTGTAAGTTGAAAAACATAACTGTTTCTTCTTCCGTTATTTGGTTGATTTTGTTTAGCAGCGTATCAACCTCTATGGGTTATTTAAAGCCGAAATTTAAATATTTTGAACACAATTTTATGGCTTCAGCTACAGACAAAATATATTGTAGTTGATCATTTTATTATAAATATATATTGTTGGTAATTTTTTATATGAAAAATTTTGCTGGTATTTTTACTATAAAAATGCATTTTTATACTTTAACAGAGTTTTGTTTTTGTTGTTGGTTTTGTGGTGGTTCAATGTCTGAACATAGCTAAGCCACCCACCTAACAGGTGCTATCACCCCGCGTCAGTGTGTACTCGGGAACAACAGTAATTAAGAGGTTGTTCCACGCTCCTCAAAACCTCTAATCTCCCAAACAGAAGTCCCCATTATTTATCCATCTAGTTTCTGATACTCCAAGAATATTGATATTTAGTCTTTCCCGTTCCTGTTTTACACTTTCTAATTGCTCATACTGGTACAATATCTAAATATTTAAAAGCATTAAATTATAAATAATGGCAATTATAAAGTGTGTATGGTATCATTCTGGAATATCTTCAATGGAACAAGCGAATAATCCCTTTTGTACTTCGGAAGAGTAACATACAACACCCAGATCTAAATCTAATCTAAACTTATTTATAAATGGAACTTTTTCTGTGTGTGTGTGTGTGTGTGTGTGTGTGTGTGTGTGTGTGTGTGTGTGTGTCCGTTACGTATAGACTCCGAAACGGCTGAACCGATTTTCTTGAAAATTTACACAGTTGTACAATAAGCGTCTGCAAATGTTCTTAGCTACGTTTTGTGTCGAGGTACCCCCGATAAATATCGATAATCGAAAAAAATCGGGTTATAGAAGGAGTGGTCAGATTTTAATCAAATTTGATACACTCATAGACAAAGACATAAGAAACGATATTCAGAAGTTTCACTGTTGCAGTTCTTACAATAGTGCAGAAAATCGATAATATATATCCATTCCGTAAAACCTAAGAATCAAATAATTGCATCTTTGGATGTCCAAAACTTATTCACAAATGTTCCCGTCCAGGAAACAATTGACATCATTATCCGTGATGTATACAATCATGCTACTCTCCCATCAATCAATATTAAACCCACTATATGGGATCTCCTTTAGGTCCCCTCTTTTCTAATTATTAAATGGCAAATCTAGAAAATAAAATAATTAATGACAACAATAAACCCTTCTATATATGTAAGATACATAGATGACATCTTTGTTTTAGCTAAGAATATCGATCAAATTAAATATCTTAAAAACAAATTTGAAAGTCACTCCGTCCTCAAATTTACATTAGAACTTAATATTAATAACAAAATCCCATTCCTTGATGTATTCATTGATTCTAGCACACATAAATTTACTACTTCTCTATATAGGAAACCAACTAGCATAAATTCGTGTCTTCTTAATTATAATAGTGAATGCCCCCAACGATATAAGTTAGCTGTTATAAAAAACTTACTTCAACGCACACAAATGATATCTTCTTCCAAATTTATTACACAACATTAAGCAAACACTAGTCAATAATGGATTTCCTAACTCCGTTATTGATCAACAAATTAAAATGTATCTCAACAAAATTAACAATAGCTCTAACAATAATGATAATAATTAATAATAATGGTTTACATCAAAATAAACATAACACTATTAACTTATACTATTGCAACCAAATACATAATAATTATAAACAAGATGAAAAAACTCTCAAAAACATAATACGTAGAAATGTTAAACCAGTGGAAAATAATAATCAAATTAAACTCGTTATATATTATAAAAAGTTTAAAACAATTGACCTCATAGTCTATAATAACCCAACAAGAGACTAAACTAAATTCTCTACAAAAAACCAATGTAGTGTACCAATTTACATGCCCATTCAGAGATTGCATCTCTGATACTAATAAAAAACCTAGTACATATATTGGTTTTACTACAACCACGCTCTCCCGTAGACTTACATGTCATCTTTCTGATTAGAGTACTATTAAACAACATTTCTTTATTTGAAAAATATAAACATGTAGGTAATATCAGACAGATTTTGGTCAACAATACGGTGATCCTTACTCACACACACAGTAAGAGAAACCTGCAGATATTGGAGGCCATGTAGATCAAATCTAAATAACCAACACTCAATAAAATCAACTTTAAAACCGGAAATAACATACTACATTGCATTTGACTACATGGTTTTGTTGTCATTTCGCGCTATCACGCGGTGTGACGTCATAAAACCGCATCGCAAATTTAAGAACTGCGTTTATTATTTTTGGTAACTATTGCCGTTGCCAAGCGGAGTTTTATGTCAACACAAAATAAAATCGTCGGTGATGGTGGATGTTATAATATTTCAGTTTAAACAACCTCTCTAAAGATGGCTCATGTGAGCCGAAAGCTTAGAAGAAAATCAACAAATAATTATCCAAATGTTGGAGAATTTTTGTCTTTATTTTCAACTGAAATTAAAGCAAAAATACGACGTTTAGAACGGCTCATGATTAAACATAATAGACATTCATTGTCTCTTATATCTAACAGCATATGTTTAGAAAATTACTTGCTGCCTCGATATACTATATATATATATATATATATATAAGGCAAGAACTTACATTTCTATTTCTCTCAAAAATCATACAAATTCTGTTTTACACTGTCTCTCATTGCGGGCAGTCGAAATTATGTTGAACAACTTTATTTTTAATCTTTATTTTATTATTTTTTGGCAAACAAATCAAAAAAGTATATAAAAACGACAATAGGGGAAAAATGACTTGAATTATTGTTTGTGTGTGTGTGTGTTTATCTGCCTGTATGTCTGTATTTTTTTCAGCCCTTTTATTTTAGTTTTTGCTTCGGGTTTGGCTCTAAGTAGGTATAATTGTAGTTCTTAGTCTCAGCCATGAGACCATTTACTCAGAGGACTTATTTAGCCTTCAAAATTCAGTTTACGACGAAAAAAAATTATTTGATCTCGATACCAGGAAATCAAAATTTCACTTACATCCATTCGATTTTCTTTCAGTCTACGGTTTTGCTTTAACTCGAAACAACTATTGCTTTTTAGTCTTTCGTGCCAACGTCCAAAGAGTCTGAAATCCAGGACCATGGATTAGTTTTAAAGCTTTCATTACACTCGAGCAACGCCGGGTTATACTGCTAGTATTATATAATTGCAAAAACGCTTGATTTGGATATGTAACATTAGCTCTCCTTTACTTTGAATTCATTAACCTATGAAATGAAAATCGAACCTTATTGTATTTTTGTTATTTCTTACGGAATTAATAACTGATTCATTATCTTCCATACTGAATCTTCAGTGGTCAACTGTTATTCATTATCATTACGTAGTAAGTTCGTATTTTCTACTACAAACATAGCAGAACCTTCTTCAATTCTTACTCTTTCAGTAGAAACCTGTTATGAATATACTAGGCTCTTTCTTAACTTCAATCACGTCACTAAAAGCAGACTGTTAATCACAATTTCTATTCTCGGTATTGTTCTCTTTTCGTACTGTTAGATACACCTACCCATATGGTCGAAATACAGGAAGCAAGCTTTACAATAATTGTGAATAGATAGACTGGAGGCTGCGAAGTGGAGATATTTTATTGGCGCTCTTTCATTCAGTTATTCGTAGGTGTAATATTATCCAACGGCTATCTTTCGTTCTTACCATGTCCTACAAGGACTGATTGTATGTAATTTCTTTACTTGTCACATTCTTATATATTTTTTTTTCGTTGTTTTCATTTTGTCGCCATCTGCGTCTTTTCTTTTGTAACCTTTGTGTCCATAATAAACCTGCTGATATGATAATGAGTCTTCAGAATTGTCTTAGAGGAAATGCATTTATTCTGTCTTTGTCTCTATGTAAACTGAATATGTTTTATTTATGATTATTTATATTATAATTACATTTTGTTATTATTTGTTGGTGATTAAGTCTTATGTTGTTAATATTTATTTTCCACAAAAGTAGAATTTGGTTAAAGGTTATGGACAAAGGCTCTTCTTAAGAAATCAACACTCAGTCCCATAAGAGTAGGTACCGCAACTAAATCTCTGACAAAAACAGAAATAACGAAAAAAGACCCCCAAACTTAATAAAAACTAAATTTTTCCCTCAAATTGTTTGTTATTATTAAAAAGAAAGATAAAAGTATTTTTTGAATTATTTAAAAAATTTTTTTTAATCCTTTCTAAAAAAAGGGCGAAAAATTGAAAAAAAAATTGAAATATTGAAACATTTGAGATTCCAATCAGTGTAATTTCTGTTTGAAATACACAAGAGCATTTTGCTTACTGGAAATAGTAAATTTAATCATTTAGCTTTCAATTAAAACTAAAATATGTTTCAATAAATATTTTTTTAATTTTAGAAATTCTTTTTAAAATTTAGATATAAAAAATGAGTAGAGGTATCTACATAAGAGTGAAGCAATAGTGAAGGATCGAACTCGTTAGTTGGAATTTGATTGCCAGCACTTGATACATTGGTCTCATTATATTCTTTGTGTTTTTGTGCGTGCGTATGTATATACACAGATGCTGAAAAGTTTTCGGCCTAACCCACTTGCCATTCTAACCAAATGACTAAATATTATATATTTTTTGTGGGGAAGGGCTTCTTAGTCAGACTGAAAACTTTTCAGTAGCCCCACCTCGGTTAGATAAGTACATCAATAAGTACGTAGGCTAATGATAAAAATAATTTCTCGCCAGAAATTTTTTCTTGTATATTTACAAATGTACCATTCGTCCGTGCATACCAGAGATTCTTGACAAAATATAAAGAAGGATCCGTAATGTAATCGATCTTTACCAGGAATTTCGACTTCAGTCTCTTCTTCATGAATGTGACGTGGCCTCCCTCTGTCTTTTCTACAAATATTTTCATGGCGCCTGCTCTGAGGAGCTTTTTTCTCTCTTGCCCCAAATACATGAATTTAAGCGTGCTACTAGATTGGCAACTAGGTCTCATCGCTTTACTGCTGAAATTACTAAATGTAACAGCCACTTGTACTACAACAGTTTCTTTTCTCGCACTTCAAGCCTGCAGAACTCCCCTCCGTTTTATTGCTTCCCTGGTAACTACAATCTTATAAAATTTCAATGCAACGTCAAACGTCATCTTTTGTCTTCTTGGACCCCGTTCATCTTTTATCCTTCCCCACCACAATTCTCTGTCTTCTCATTCTCTTTTACTGCCTGTAACTCCCTGTATGCTAGTAGCATTACTGCCTTGCCTGGGGATGAAATGATAAAAAGAAATTTAATATACACAATAATTTTTCAGTAAACCCGGATATAAGAGAAACTAGGATATAATCGCTCTTATACCCAGGGTTTATCTTATATCAGGGTCTCTTATATCATTGTTATATTGTAAAATAGACCAGACCCTGATATAAGAGAACCTAGGATATAAGATAACTTTTATACGGTCCCGACAACTCTCTTATATCAGGGTTACACTGTATAATATCTTTCCTTGTTAAAGCATTAAACTGACACTTCTGCATCGATCACATATATATTTTATTTTTATAATCGTTTCATCCCAAGTAAGGCAGTATTTTCACGACTGTGCAGGAGGTTACAATGGGAGGAGAGGGAAGCCAGAAAAAAACAGTACAGGTGATGTTGCAGAAAGGGTAAGATAGCGGTTGGAGTTATAGAGATAGAAGATGACAATTGACGTTGCATTTAAACTTTAGGAGATTGTAGCTATCAGGGGAGTAAGCACAAGTGTGAAGTGCGAGGAAATAAACTTAGTAGAATTGGCAGTTATACTTACTTAATTTGACGTTAAAAAGATGGGAGGGACCTAATTGCTAATCTAGTTGCACTGGTAAACTTATGAGGGTGGAGCAGCCGGGAATAAAGTTCGTCAGAGCAGAAGCCGGGAAAATACTTGTAGAAAAGACAGAGGGAAGCCACATTCCATCGGTGAGAAAGTGGTTATTATTTTATATGGTGAAAATTTCGGATAAAAATTCAGATGATAACTGTATCAGATTACAGATAGATAGATGCGTCGAAGGACGTCTTACGAAACAAAAAATACATTTTAGTTTTAGTTATTTTGTGCTGTATATTCTTACATATATATTGCTAGTATCATGGAAGCAAAGTTGAGTAAAAATAAAAAATTAAAAAAAAACCCTCTTTACTCCATTTGTCAAGACTATTTCCTCCCCTTTGTATGTATTCCTCACGCACACATACACACCGTGGTCTCTCTCTCTCTCTCTCTCTCTCTCTCTCTCTCTCTCTCTCTCTCTGAGGAAGGGACCATGGAAATTATAAATATTTTACATACTTAAACCCAATTAATTAAACGGTATTAAATGCAAGGATTTATAAAAAACAGTTCAACTACTTTTAGCGATATAATGTTCGATGGGCCGATAATAAACAGTGGGAAGGAGTAATACTTCTTTCTACTTTTCTTCATGATTCATTAATAGACATTAGCCCATACGAGTCACGGTCAATCAATCGATCTTACAATCCTTACAGAAATAAAAGACAGAAGCAGGAAACGACGATTCTCCAGACTGTTAGGTGTAAACAGAATAATTACTCAGCGTGTAGGAGTTTTCCAGTATGTGAATAACTCTATGATGTAATGACAATATGCTACATGTATCTATTGGTTAGCTTCAGTTCTAGCGTATCAAACATTCGGATCAATACTTCGTGACTGCGAATTAAGTATTCACTCGTAGACATAGACAAGTGCCACTGTTCTTTAAATTTAGTTTTCAAGTGTCTTGTCATATGATCGCCGACATCGTTCGAGAATTGCTTCAAAGGCAACTGTTTTATAGACAAAAAAATTTTGCGCAGGTTTTCCTCAACGTGCCTTCTTTGATGACGTTTAAGAGAAATGTTGTTTAGTTTTCCCGCTCCGAATGTTTGGTAGATTCTTTCAGAAAATATATAAAGTTTTAGCAATTAAAAAGTGAAATGAGAACATGATAAAAAATACTGTACGTCAGTCAGTTTATAAACTGATATGTTATAATAATTTTAGAAAAGAAAATTTGTATTTGCAAAAGAGGAAAAGAAAGGAACAAATGCATAGAGAAGCAGAGAAAAATGGTTAACTGAAAATTTGGTGTTACAAGAAGCGAGAAACTAATCAATTTATCGTAATTTTGTTAAGACTGACGAGTCATTAGGTTTTCAACTTTACAATTGTATTCGACATTTCAAATCTCATTTAAGCTTAAGTATAAAGAGGAAAAATGCAACAAGATAGGATAGCTGTAAAGAAAAAAAAATGATATAATAAACAAACTGATATAATATTAAAAAAAAATGATTTAACAGACAAACGCCAGAAATAAAGAGAATGACTAAAAAACGGTCAAAAAATATTTTTTAATACATACACACTATAGGATACAAATCTTATATCGTCCAACAGTTAACTAAAACACACAAAGTAAAATTGCACACCCGCAAAATCGGATCCAAACGACTAAAAGTGTTTTGGGAAAACCCAGACCACTGTAAATTTCACAAGTCAGTGTGAAAAGAAAAATTCTGGATCCTGATTGGATAGGAAATAGAAAATTGATCTATGACGCCAGTCAATTTTTTTCGCATCTAAAATGAAAATACCCGCTGGAGCCGGTCACATGACAATAATACACTATTTAACTCCGTTCCGTAACCGGTCAAAACAGTCAGAATGGAAGCGGTATCTCATAGCATAGCGTCACGATGTAAGGAAGAAACTTCAAGCTGACTCGGTCACGTCTCGCCGACATACATTTATTCTACCTCTTCTTCCAATTTTCCTTTCTTCATTTTCACTCCACGCCGGCAAAGAAAACAAGAACAAAAACAACAGGACACTCTAACTGTCTGCGATTTCTTTATTTGTTTCACCTTCTTTCTTACCCTGTCACCAACCTCAGGCAGCTCTGCCACCTCGGAAATTCTGACCACGCCGTAGTTTCCGTCAACATCTCAATCCGCTCTTACTCTACCCAAGAAAACCAGACCAGCAGAATATCATACTGCTACCAGAGAGCAGACTGGGACTCGTTCCGCGACTTCCTCTGCGACGTCCCCTTGGAACAACGTCTTCGATCTTCCTGTCGAAGACTGTGCGTCCGAGGTCTCCTCTTAGGTTAAGGCTGGCATCAATGCTTTTATCCCGGCCAGGAAATTCCAACTAAAATCAAATTCGTTCCCCTGGTTCTCACCCGCTTGCTCGGTCGCCATTGCCCACCGGAACCATTTCTTCCGGCTCTATCGAAGCTGCTCGTCGAACCAAAACAGGCGCCTTTTCGCCTCAGCACGTAATAAGTGTAAAAAAAGTACTGAACGAAGCTAAGAGGGCGTTTGCTACCAGAATTAGGCAACGCATAGCATCCTCTAAGTTCGGCTCCAAAGATTACTGACGACTCTGCAAAAGTGTGCTCAACAAGAGCAAGACTTCAATACCCCCACTAATCAATGAATTTGAAGTTCTCACCTCCCCAGCGGACACGGCTGAATGCTTTGCTCGTAGATTCTCCACCAATTTGACACTGGACTCGTTAGGAATACCTACACCCGACTTCCCACCCAGAACTAAGGCTCAACTACATAACGTCCACATTACACCCTCGCTGGGCTCCAAGATAATTGCACAACTTGACCCACACAAAGCGAGCGGTGGGGACGGAATCCCAATCATAGTACTGAAGAAATGTGCCCCAGAACTCTCCTCTGTCCTCTCTAAACTCTATAACCTCTGCCTATCTGCTTCCTGTTTTCCTGTCTGTTGGAAGTCCTCCTGTGTAGTTCTTATATTTAAGAATTCTGGCGAAACCTCAGACCCCGCCAATTACCGTCCTACTAGTCTCCTTCCGATCTTCGGCGAAGTTTTCGAAGCCATTATCAACGCCGAAGTGATTCAGCATCTCACGGCCCACAGGCTTCTCTCTGACAAACAGTACGGGTTTCGCTTCACCAGGTCTACTGCTGATATGCTAACGACCATTACTGAGTACATATATCAGGCTCTTGACAAGAATGGCGAAGCCCAAATCGTTGCCTTGGATATTTCCAAAGCTTTCGACAGGCACGCTGGCCTCTTATGCAAACTGCGGAGCTACGGTATAACTGGACATCTGTTTGACCTCATCCAGTCATTCCTCTCTAACCGCACATTGAAGGTAGTATTAAATGGGCATGCCTCCCAAAACTACCATACGAAAACGCGGGCGTCCCTCAAGGTTCTATCCTAGGTCCCAAGCTCTTTCTGCTGTACATTAATGATCTTCCCGACGCCATTAGATCCCAAGTAGGCATGTACGCCGATGACACAACAATCTACTCCCGCATCGATCAAAAACCCGGTGTGGGCGACAAAGCGAACCTCGCTGCCGAGCTTGAAAAGGACCTCCAATCCGTAGTGGCCTGGGGTAGGAAATGGCTAGTAAATTTCAATGCTTCTAAAACGAAGCTCTTATCAACTAACCACCATAGACAATCGCATCTACCTCCCATTAGCATGAAACAGGCTTGCCTCCCAGAGAGTAAAACACTACGCCTCCTTGGCCTTACACTTTCGGCGGACCTCAAATGGAATGACTATATTGAATCCATTGCCAAATCTGCCGCTATGAAAGTCGGCTCTCTGTGCAGGACCCGGAAGTTTTTCCTGCCTGATTCTATCCTGCAATTATAAATTGTGGGGACTTCGGTTGTGTTTGACACAAGGTCAATTTGACAAGCATAGCCGAGGCCCCTACAACACAAAACAAAAAAAAATATGAAGAAAAACCCAGAAATTTATAAAGGTGAACAGCCATGTGGATCTTATGAATACAGAAAATAAAATTAGAAAAAGTTAGAGTTTCTTGATAAAATCAAAGAATCTGCAATGTTATTTGTCCTGACCTAGCATTTTAGCTTCAATTACTTTCCCACCGCCATAATGTAGCTTCCCTGTGTCTTTTCTATAAATATTTTTTATGATAACTGTTCGTGCGAACTGTTTTTTGTAGTGCCTCGACTTTATTAATTTAAACGTAGTACTAGGTAGTCGGCAAGCTTTCAACATATAACCGTTGAAAGGGCTATATGTAGGCGTAAGTTCAATGTTATCAGTTTTTTTCTATCACACTTCTCGCTTGTTAAACTCTCTTCCGGATTCTTGATTCTTAATCAACTTTACTCTTCAAAAAATTAAATGCAATATCAATTGTTATCTACTGTCTTCTTAATTTTTGTTCTTTCATAGTTTTATCTCTTTAATAGCGTTATTCTTATTTTCTCTCGCACTCAGTAACCCCCTTACATCTTAGTAGTTTCCTTGCCTTGCTTGGGGTGAAAAGGTTAAAAAAGGGAGAACACGTGTATGCACACATGCGCACACTAGTTTCAGAATGTGATTTTCTAATTCCCTTTTTTAATCTGAAAAATCAATCAATTTGGTATGTATGACGCATACGTACAGAGTCTATTAAATTTAAGTGAGAAATACCAATTTGTAATGGAGTTTTTTCCGAATGTTCTCTTGGGAAGAAAATAGGTTGGGCTTCTCAGAAGCTCGCATTTATCAGCAACCGGAATTATTCTTATTCCGAAAGCCAACTCAACTGAATCATTTTCATACAGGATGAACAGGATGAAGTCTTGATATGACTGTTCCTGGACACTCCTTTCCTTCTTCAAACACAAAACGGAAATCACTTATTACTAACTAATACTGTGACTCTCGACCATCAAATGGCTCAATTTAAGTGTAACATTAATGATATCGATTATTATTCAAATACACATATGCCATCGTCTCTGTGTATATTTGTATTAGTATTGAGTTGGTTGCCTCAATATTCTGCCCAACAGCGGAAGTTGTTATGCGATTTTTGAGATAAGAGGGAGTTTTGACTCTTATGGTTGAAAACTTATTCCTTTAACAACATTATTCTTACTATTTGCTGACATTATTGACTATGAGGGTTATAGATTTTTACAGCTTTTACCTTAACAGAGTGAAAAAAGAAGAAGGATTCATGTATTTCCCGGGATGTATTAGTACGAAGTGAACAAAAGCAGTCTTAAGCAAAATTCGAACTCGATTTTGTTTTCTATTCTGGTAGCCATTAAATCACTCTTCACATCCACTAGCGCATATTTAAACACTATTTTTAATCTCTTTTCCAAAAAATATATTTAGAGAAATATACGTTTTTTATAATTGCCATGTCCCTTGCAGAATATAGTATTTGTTCATATATTATACTGAGGATTGCCGGTGAGGGATCAAACTAAAAAGAAAGAACAAAAAAAAAAAAAAAATTAAAAGAAAGAAGAGAAAAAGAGTCAAGCAACCTGATTTCTATGACCACTTTCAAAAAAGAAGCTGGAAAATCCCAAATTTAGAAAACCACTTCGGTAAAGATACTTTGAGAATATGGAATTTTAGGAAGGGAGTGATGTAAGGTAGAATACAACCAAATCCAAATCTTGGGCAATCTCCACCCCTGCTGGTTGCAGGGCTCCGTATAAGCTGGAGGCTTTTGGACAGCAGACAGATTTGACCAGAAGAAGGTTGAGAGAAATCCAGATCGGGAGAAGACGAGTGAGAGTTTCTGATCAAGACTTTGTGCCGGCCATGAAGGCCAGAATTTAAGTTACTATCAACACGAGCTGCAGGCTCCAAAGGCGATCCTTCGACGTATTGTAATGGTTAACAAGCTTGTCACGCTAGATCAATTACGACTGAGTAGTGAGCTTAGAAAATCACCTTCATCTCACTCGGACAAGTAAAGTGAATGCCACTTTTCTTCTCTCTCACTCCCCAAAGAGGATTGATCTTTTATCCGGTATATGGTTTTATGTTGTTTTTAGCTTTTTCAGTTAATATTTTGTAAGTTTAATAAGCTTTAAATTTTAAAGTTGAATAGATGAGTTATGCATCCTGTTTTTACGTTAATTTTTACTTTGATCAAGACTCCTCTTAAAATTAACCAAATATGGAGCAAAGAAACCATTTCACAATGTACAACGTGTTGTTGTTTTTAATGTTTCGTAACAAACATTTGGGATGTGTGTTGTGGTGTAATGGAGATCGGCTCGAAATGAGAAATCTCTAGAGCCGAGTTCGATTTCTAGTCGAATTCGTTTCATTCACTTATGAACAAATACCATTGGGAAAGGTATTAATCCATCTCTTATCTCTCCAGCTATTGGTTTAATAGCAGGACAGATTGGGTTATATAGCCTTGGTTGGCAATTGGTCTACTGCAGAAAGTAATAGCAACCTACTGCGGGAAAATCTTCTGCCTAGTCAATCCTGTCTCTTTCGAGTCGTGATCGCCCAAGCGTGTATCACGTATGGCAATTAACTGCCTGAACAAATATTTAAGGTTTAAATGTGGAGAGAATAGACAGTGTTCTTTTGGTGTTTCAAATGAAGATGTCAGTAGAAAAGAAACGTCACCATGTTCGAGAAATAATCCAAGAAATCAATATTTGCATCGCAACAGTTTCAGCGTATTTGAAGTAAATTGGAACAGTAATGAAGCTTCACAAGTGAACACTGTGTGAGCTCAGTGAAGTCGTTTAGAAATGAGCTTGTTAATGCTTTTACGGCACTGGAAATTTGTCACCCAAACTCTATCGCTAAACATTACGCCACGATGCAGTGCCGTTTTCTGTGCTTTTACGTGCAGAGAAAAATAAATCAGCAACATTTTATTGACAAATCTGGAAGAGTTATCGGAAAATTATGCGAAACGAAATCATTATTAGTCATTTAAATTGAGTTGCTTTATACAATTCCTCCATTGTACTCTCCAGATTTGTCTGTTACTGATTATCATTTCTTTAAGCTATTTAATAACTTTTAAGATAAAAAGAGTTTTTGGTGAAATGTTTACATTTTTTAAAGATTTTTTTCGAAAGTCTAGTATTTGAAATGTCGATCGTACAGATATAAATCATTTTGTTTCTCCTTGACAAATGTGTAGACTCTAATACTTTTTATTTTGATTGAAAATGTTGCTTATTGACCGTTCTTGCTAGAATTGCAAAACATTATTTTCGAACAACCCAATCGATATGTTTATGCGTGGACTGAAGACATTTCTTAGTGAGCTGATAAAATAAAAAAAAACGTTTAGTGCGAGAATTCGTGACCATAATCTGACGAATAAGTCAGTCACATTGCCACGGATAGCAACAAATTAAACACAATAAACCACGTTTAGTTTTTCGTCAGTTCTAAAAAACTAATGAAGCAAATAGCTGCACTATTAAAATGCTGAGTATGGCATATAAAGTATGCAACTTATAGGAGACAGCATATCATTTTTCCGACATGATAAGTTTGATTAATTTTTTCTTAAATTTTTCAAGTCTCACATTTTTAGTTACCGTATTTTTCGGCTTATAAGACACTTTTTTCCTAAAAAATACCTTGAAAAATACGTGTGCGTCTTCCAAGTTGAATGTATCAGTTGTCACCATGGTTACCACCATGACCTGGATGGTAGTGAGGATCATTTATTGTACATGACTGACAGTAGTAATGACTCTGCAGATGATATTTTAGAACTTTACATGAACCCAGCAATGATGAGTTTTGGAAATTTGAGAATGAATAAAATTCCTTTGATTGTTTTTATTTTTTATTTTTACGTGCATATCTTTAAAATGTTTAATTCATAAATAAAACTACCCTTTGACAATGAAAGATGCATAATATATTTATTAACCACCAACTAGTAAGCAAAATCGGACGAGTGAACATTGTTTACAATGTGAGAAGCATGGTGAATGTGTTGTTGTATGAGGATGACTTTTTTTTTTCTTAGAAATTTCTTTCCAATATCTGGGTCCGTCTTCCAAACCGCAGCGTCTTGTAAGACGGAAAATACGGTACTTTAAATCCAAGAAGCAATATGTTGTAATTAAAAATTACAGTTACACGGCCTGTGCAATGTTTAGAAAGACAAATGTTTTGAACAAAAAGATTGTGAACATTGACATTGTAATGAGAACAAAGTTATAAAGACAACATTAATATGAGATTTATGTTTGATGATTTTAAAGTAGTTTTAGATGTCGTATATCGATTGATTTTTGTGACATGTTATATTTCTTCATATGAAACAAATTGAAGAGCGCCCAGAAAATCATTTGAATGTTAACCTTTGATGGTAAATTACTGTTCGCCAATATAAACCCTCCTCTTCAAAATGCTTTCCAAGTTTCCAGTTAATTCAAGGTCAGGTGAACAAGCCAGCCAAACGAGTGTCTTTAAAGCCCATTCTCTTCAGATATTCATTTGTATTCTTTACTGAACGTGATAAATCAGTCGCGTCTTAACATAATCTTGTTTTTGAAAACGTTTGGTTTCTTCTTGAACCATGACTCCTCGAGTGCCTTCAGAAACATTTTTGAAGGGACATGAACCTATCTTTCGCTGTGCTTTATCTCATTGCAATTTTATCTTGAAAAATGTATTGTTAACGAAGGAGAAAACGGGTCAGTGAGAAAAACATTCTGCTATAGTCAACATTGACAGTGTCCAATGATAAATATGCATCGAGGAGAGGTCTGTTTTGAACGTATCTAACCATTTTGAATATCACAAGAACCAGTTACGCAGCTTTGGTGTAATTTGGCAACCAATCAGAGTAGACGTTACTACGCATACGTGAATAAACATTCCCCATTGTTATTCAGTTGTTGTTGAAACACTATTGAGTGAAGTTGTTTACTGTGTCAGTGTTGCATTCACAATGTCCGAGTGAGTAGATTCCTCGTATAGTCTTCCACTTTCTTTCCAGAAAAAAATCACCGCATTACCCTAGATATGTCAATTATCCTACTCCATATCCCAAATTTGGTTGCTTGCTACTTTTGGCTTTTTGAAAATCTAAAATCGCCGATGAAACGATTTGAATTTAAATAAAGAGAAAGTGGTGATGCTGCCGGTGGCGATCCCAAAAACAAGTGGGAGCGATTTTAAGACCAGCGTCTAAAAGTTAGGATGAGGTCTTAAATAGAGTACTTTCATGGGACTTAGTCGCCATTACTTTAGCTAGGGTTATTTTTCGTTAATATTAAATAGCTATATACTTTGTGAATAAACCTTGTAGTGGAGAGCGTGCACGTGAGTACTCCCTCAGAGTACTTGCAAAGAAAACATATTTTGGTTGTACGTTCTCACCCCTAATACTAGAGCTAAACATTAAAAAAAAATGTCAGCCTGTTGTTCTAATCATCTATCCAAACCTGCAAGTATTGCACGTGCCCTGATCACTGTTAACGACTCAGCAGGCATTCTGCGAGTTTGTCGAACACGCCTGATATCATTTAACAAGATCTGTAAGATGGAGAAATGCTGAAAATAAAAGAAATAAAAAAATAAGAAAGCAAAAAAAAAAAAAATCAGAGAAACCTTCAGCTTCTTTCTTTTTTTTTTTTTTTTACAACTTCATAGCATCACATGATAAGCATATCGGTATGTTAAATATTAGCATTGTTAGCAATTTGATTACATCTAACTGCGTGAATAAGAGATCGCCAAACATCATTCATTTGTTGTCACTCTGTTACGATTAGCATTATTTTTTCTGCTTTTATAAACATTTGTTGGCGATCATTTATTTACGCTTCTGACTACTCCAAAGAGAAGTTGTATTTGTTACTTTTTGCTGCGATCGAAACCAATCAAAACCCATAAATTTTAAGGTGTGAATACATTTGTTCATGTATATGCACATTGCTATTTCTAAACTCATTAAATTTTCAAACCAGAAGCAACGGTTTTGCTGTAGATCAAATGACAGAAAACCTTATTACTGCTCCAGCACTCTCCAAAGTATTCTTTTTGATTTTCAGCAATGGTAACATATGAATGGTTTACATTCTTCCTCGGATTACCAATTTTTTCGAACACTTTAATGCTCTCTGGGACTATTTCAGATGCTCCATTTTTTATAGGTGCAATCGTCACTATTATGTCTGTTTCTTTTTTCTTTTTTTTTTAGAAGAAATCCAGATATGTATTCTGATTTTCCAATTCTTTTAACTTATTTTGTCGTTTACCGAAACAGGTGGCATCCATATTTGACAACAATGTTTCTTCTTCCTCTTTACAATGGGTGTAACCCTATTTCCAGATGGCTGGTATTAATTTTAGGTGATTTTTAAGATGAGAAGAGATTTCTCTAAAATTAGATAATACAATTATTTTTGTCGAGTTAAGTAACGTGGAAAATACAGATTCAGAGTGCAAAGAGTGCAGAATTGCTTTTGTTGGACAAAGTAAGCGAATTTATCAAAGCTAGTTAATCAAAATATTTGTCAATAGGTTTTGACGATATGACTAACTAGGTCAAAATACGGCCTTGAGGATTTCCTGTTTACTGATTAACGGGACAGCTGTTAGGAACAGGCAGACAATAACAGAGAGTGGGGTTTTCTCCCCTTCCTCTGGAAGTCAAAATGTTTAAATGATATTACTTACATTTCGAGATGCTAAGACGTATATAGGGTGGGGAAATAGCACTCCAGTCTCTAACTTTAACACTCTAGTTTTGAGTCTTTTTAATAAAACTGGAGTGGAAAACAGAATTAATTAGTTCGGGCCCCATGTTTGGAATGAGAAGATAGGAAGAGATTAGTTCGGGGCCTGCTGCTAACGGGAGTCTGGACCAACGATGAATTGAAGCAGACAGGCTGAAATAGCCTACCATAAGAGAGATATTGCAAGAGGTGGTCAGTCTAAATTCAACCAGCTGCAAGTTGAATAAATCATCGTTTCGTGGGGATATATAACACGAATATTATCGTGCTACTGAAATACCAACCAATTTGGATATTTCTTTTTCGTCACTTGATTTTGACTTGCTTGTAATCTTGTATTTATTTGATATATATAAATATATATAAATCTACACCGCGTCGTTGCGGTCTTAAATCTGGTTTTCATTATATACCAATCCCTGGTGTGTCTGGACCAACTACGTCAAGTGACAACAAGCAATCCTGCTTTAGCGAATCTGTGATCAACGACACAACGTGGGCGGAATTGACCGAAGATCAGGAAGGTTGGATGGACTCAGCCAGGGGTCGTGTTATATGGGTAGATATCGTCTTTTGGTTTGGAGCAGTCGATCCGTTTGAATTAAAGAGTTCCATGGGATTTTAGTTCCAATTCCAGTCGGGTTCGGTACATTATAATAGTCACTTAAGCGCAAATACCCGTGTAAAAGATATTAACCCACCTCTTCTGTCCCTGCTATGGGCTAATTAGTAGGACTTGTATCAGTAAATCCTTATTATCTTAACAATTCTTCTAAAAAGAATTCTGGCTTTAAATAACCTGCAAAAAGTTGATAAGCTGTCAAAAACAAATCAATCTAAGACATGTTCTGTTTTGTGCATATGCCATTGATTTGTATGGTGAAATCTCAGTTGTTTGCGAAATTCACAATGGTTCACCGTTCGTACAAAATCATGTCTATTTTTGTACTGCCTCTGTGTTAATTTGATAATGATATAACTTTTCATCATCGTTTAGAAGTGAACTCTAAGCTTCCTAAAAATATGTGCAGTGTCAGTCTTAGTTAGAATTTTGTGTCTTGTAAAATGTAGTCTATTGTAATTCAACAACGCGTGTTGTAATTCATCTCACTACTTAAAATACTACCGAAGTTTTTTTCTTTTTACAATAAGATTTCAAATCCAAGTCAAAACAAGAAGCTTCTTAATACTTTTCGATATCATGAACAGTCAGAACGTAGGCGAGAATAGCAGATCCCTTTTTTATTATCTATGCATTTTCATGACTTATTGAAGTGATTTCTCGTTACCCTCTCTGCAGTTTTGAATTCATTAGTTCTCCAGACTATCTGCCACCAAGGCTGGAGAGTCTAATTTATCCTGTTATTTAAACTAGACCTAATTGTGAGCCAAAAGAGATAGACTCATGCTTTTCCTAACGGCATTTTTGCGAAAAGAGAACACAACAGAGTAGGTGAGAATTTGAAATAGGCCCACCAATTTTACTTTTTGCATGTTCAAATAGTATAGATCAATGAGGATTTTTATTGTTTTCGGTGCTTGGTCATTCTCATATTGTACTATTCAGACACACACACCCACACATAGTGAGAGAGAGGGAGAAAAGTGTCGGTGAAAAGTGTTTAAGGACTTGAAAATGTTTACTTAAACGTACATAGCACAATGTTTTATACATTTGTTAATTCAATTTTTAATTACAAAAAATGAATACTGATATAATTTCAAAGTTGAAATATTGTTTTAATCATATTTAAAACTAATAATAAATTTTAAACATACTTAGTGTATTTATAATTAAACCTAAATTATATATTGATAGTATTGTTTCAAATTTAATGAAGTCAAAAGTAGTTAAACCCTTGAAAATTATTTCACCTCAAGCAAGGCAACAATGCTACAAGAACGCAAGGGGTTACTGAAGTGGAAGAGAATGAGATGACACTAACGAATGAAAAAGGACAATAAAAGAATAGGTAACAGAAAGACATAAGATTGCAATTGACGTTGTGTTTAAATGTTTAAAGTTTGAAAGTTTCAGGGAAGTAAGATATCGGAATAGATTTCCACAGACGAGAAGTACAAGAAAAGAGACTAATAGAATAGAATGGAACAGAATAGAACAATTTCAACAGTAAAACGGTGAAATCTGGTTGTCGATCTCGTAGTGCTCTTAAACTTATGCGGCCGAGGTATCAAGTAGAAGAGCTCATTAGAGCATTTGTTATGAAACTATTTATAGAAAAGGCTGAGGAAGGCCACGTCACCGCGAGGGGAAAGTGATTGAAGTCGAGATACCACATCAGAACCGATAATATTACAAAACCTTTTATAGATTTTGTTGAGGATCTCGAGATATATAGCAAGAGTACCAAGCCAGATATAGTAGCAATATCACTGTACAAACATATGGCAAATTTATAAATGTATAAAAGATAGGTTCTGGCAAGAAAAATTGTCCGGCATAACACAGTGAAATAACCTTCACAATGGCAGACCTAGCAATTGATTCAATATAATCATTCCACTTAATGTCAGTAGAAAACGTGTGACTAAGAAGGCGCAATGAGTTGTTCTCCTGGAGGCTAGCATCATCCATACTGAATAAAGACAAATATGATTCATTATGATAATTAAAAGATAGTAGTTTTCTTATGGCGGCGATAAAACTTACAAGCCATTTCTTGCCCTAATTAACAATTGATTGGAGATCATTTTCGGGAGCAGCTGCCAGTTTTATTTTGTAGGACCAATCAAGCTTAATATTAAAACAGAACGAAATACTTGTGCCACCAGCATAAGTACCGAGCTGGAAACTACCGACATCGGGAATGTTGTTGATGAAAATAAGAAACAACGTAAATCCAATGATAGATCCCTGGGGAACACCCACATTAATATGAAAGGTTCTAGAAGCGTGTCCGTTCAACACGACTTTCATTACATGATCTGTTAAGAAACATCGGTTTAAGTCAAATATTCCGCCTGAGTCACTGTAACCATTGAGCTTATTAAGAAGGCCAGTATTCCAAACATTGTCAAACGTCTTCGAGATATCTAAAGTTACAGCCCGTGGCTCACCGTTCTTGTCTAAAGTGTAATAGACAAATTCAGTTATAACCCTTAACACATCAACGGTCGATCTAGAAAAACGAAAACCATGTTGTTTATCTGAAAGAGGGCTGTGTGAATTTCTTTTAAGAAAATATCACTTAAAGCTAATGAAATGGTGAGTATAATATCCATTTCTTCGTAACGACTGGGCATTGAAACTGCGAGTTGTGTACATACATCCAGGAAGATCACATCTTATATGCTGGATTTTTTAAGCATAACACGACCGTATTGTTAGGTTTTGGGGTTAGGAAGTAGAGTGAGGATGGTATTCCTCCACCTTCCTTCACTGTATATGCCTTGTCATCAGTTTCTACCTAGTTGAATTTGCTAAGATATATTCGGCGTCTTATCGAGATGTGTTTTAGTAAAATCCAATCGACGGTTGTTTGCTTAGACTAAATGTATTTTACGAACTATACGTCTCTGAAGCCCAGTAACTTCAATGGATATGTTGGGATCAAGAAACCCAGCAAAAATCTGGACAATGCTTTTCATATTGTCAAATTCTGTATCCTTCGCTATTAGCTAATCTAGCGTTGCGTCCGTTTTACAGGGTCGACCCGAATTTAGTTGAGATTATAATGTCAAACCAACGTTTATACAAGTAACAACACGAAGCAGAGATGCAATCGATCTTAGCAGTTAACCGAAGCTACGATTTTCACTTTAGTTTCAAAGCCCAGTTTACATTCTAGGATCAAATTTCCGATTTAAATTATTATTAATTATTGTCTTTTGTCGTTGATACATTAAAATGGTTTTAAAATTGCATTTAAATTTGAAAATATACTTTTAAATAAATGAAGCTCGGCTTCGAAAAATATATAAAGTATTTTTACCTGCTCATGCAATGTATTGGAAATTTAAATAATCAGAGGTTCAAAAACATGAATAATTTAAATAAATTTAAATAATAGTCAAAAACATATACTAAAATATTCAGATTGTTTTAAGCTTATAGAGAAATTTTACTCGGATTATAAAACTTGAGCGTGGTGTTTAAATACTTTTCGTCGCTAACACAGACACCCCATTTACCAAATTTTTATGTGCATTTGGGGCGTTTTGTATGTCCCCGGTATGCTTTGTTGTATTTTGGTGTATGATAAGTATGAGTGTTGATGGACAAATTTTTTATGGTGAGTGGGAAAAATTGTAACGTATGAATGGGTCGAGAATCAGATTAGCTAGGTATAGGATAGAGTATCTGAAGACCAACCCAAGTTTTGTTCCCCCCTCCCTCTTTTCGGCCTTGTGCCATAATTGTATAAATTTATGCAATAAATCCACGCTCACACAGACACCCACCCATAAACATATAGAGTGCGATGGATAAATGATCGCCATTTTATATTTTCATTTTGCGTATACGCGTTGTTTGTTTTTGATTTGTCGACGGAATAATATAGTAGGTCAGTTGGGCACCGTCTGCAGGGAAAATCAGCACCATGACGCAAATCACACGGCCATAATTTTGAAAACAGCTTACTATAGGAAGGAGGGCTTGGAGGACCTATTACTAACAGGCCAGATAGAGGGAAAAAGAGACGGGGAAAAGCAGCGGATAACATATTTGAAGAACCTGATCAGGTGGATGACGGAACGAGGGTGCAACAGGAGAAAGCGTGCTAAGAGCCACCAGGGACAGGGACATGTGGAAAGCCATGATCGCCTACGTCTTGAAAGGACATGGCACATAAAAGAAGATATTGCTTGAAATTCATGCCGGAGGCTTCAATAAGAACATTTCAAAGTATTTGGGTGTCAATCTGGGGATATTACAGAGGACTCAGAAAGAGTTGAATGAGTATAATGGTGATCACAAAGATGTTTAAAGTGATCACTAGTGTTGGTGACGTTATGCCACTATTCATCTTCCTACAGGGCCTAAGACTCAATACGGAGGCCTACATCAAGTGTTTTGAGGAGGTAGTGTTGCTCTGGGTTTAGAGAGTGGCTGGTGGAAGACCCTATATCTGACAACAGGAATCTGCACCATGCCACATGAGTAGGAAAACTTAGTTATGGTTGTCAGACAATTTCTGCGACCGCATCACTCCTTACATTTGGCCACCTAACTTCCCAGACTGCAACCTTCTTCATTATATGTGCGAGGCGCAGTTGAGCGAGAGATCACTAAAATTCCTTGTAACGGTAAAAATGAACTGAAAACAAGAATTATGGCAACATTCACCAACTTAAACAATGGAAACACCCAGAAAAGTTACAAGAGATTCCGAAATTGGCTGGAGACCGTTTTATGGTGATTTTATTGAATAAATTTACTCTTTAGTATTTCAAGACATATTTTGTGTAATTTTGGTAAATATGTTAAAATAAAATTTAAGTGTTATTTTCATTCTTGCGTAATTTAAACAGTAGTTTATCTTACTCTGTATATATATATATATATATATATAATGTGTGTGTGTGTTTATAGTTTAAAATTTGCTATATTTAATGAGGATGGGTACTCAGTATCAGAGATAAATGTCGAAGATATAGACTGTCTGACGATCGCTTGTAGCGTGAAACTGACAGTTGGCTTGTAGTATCGAGTCCCATATTCACGCCATCCATATATATATATATATATATATATATATATATATATATATCAAGAGAAGGACACGGAAAATATTGAATAGTTCTCAGCCCAACCCACTTCTAAAATCTGACCAAATATTCTTAGTTGAGCGTAGAACCTTTCAGTACCCACTCACACACACATTATATATATATATATATATATATATATTATTCAATGAAAATTGACAATGGTATTTTTTAAAGTACTGGGTTCTTTTCCTATTTTCTATTTATCTTAGCAACATGTAATTCTTGTCTGTTTCCACCATATCCGCTTCTTTTTTCTTTGTTTAATTACATATTCGTCATTTTCCAGTTAATAATCACATCATACCTTACTCTACCGGGTGATTAAAATTGAACACACTGTACTTGAGCCCCAGTGGACTGTCTCCAGACAATAATCTCACCTTTGGGAGGCGATTCAGTTTAATCCCTGATGCTTAAGGCATCCCCAAAGCAAAAAAAAGTGCTGAATGGTAATGAACAATTTTTTGTACCTAATCCATGTCCGTTTGGGTTTTTAATTTAAAGTCAGCTTTGTGCCACAATCCCAGATAGCATTGGGGCTTGGCAGAGTCAGACACATTTCTATACATTTGTTTGTGCTTCAACTCTCTTCTAGTTTCTTCTTCCTTTTTTCTCCTTTTTCTTCCTACATATTCTTCTGTTTATTCTTTTTTATTTTTTACTTTTATTTCTATAATCTTCCACTATTCATTTCTATTTAGTTCCGTTTCTTGGAACTGTAAAAAAAAAACAAAAAAAAACGAAAGCAATAACTTGTCACAGAAGGCAGCAAGCCAGTGTACATCATGCTATGCTTGTTGGGTAAAACCGAACATTCTACAAATAACCTGTATTATGGATAGACGATCTGGTAATATTTATCCATAAAAAAAAAAAAAAAAGTACAAGCCAGTTTGTCGACCACTCTCTCCTCTATTTCGGGGCAAGTGCCGACGCACCCATATCAGCTTTTTGCTTTGTTATTGTTAGCACTGGGTGTGTACACCAATATTATAAACATCTTGATCGACTTATTATTTTTTTTTTTTAAGATGCGAGAAATGAGTCCTTAGAGTTAATGAAAAATAGCCTTCATTAAATTCGTTCTCGTTAGAACGAAATGAAAATATAACTTAACTAAGGAGAATGACGAAGACGAAGCCTTAGGAGGTTGTATCTCCTGTATATTCGAGTGTGATTTTCTCTCTCTCTCTCTCAATAAGATTGGCGACACGCTTATCTATTTACAAATACATTCGCATGAACAACAAACCGTGCTCGTTCAAGAAAACTGATGATTTTTGAAAAAAAAATCTTATTTGTATCTGAAGAGTAGCAAACATTGAAAAATAAAGAAAAGTAATTATTACTGTGTTGAATGTTTGATAGCTTTTCCCATCTCGCAATTTACAAACACACGTGGTGATTTTCTAAGCGTAGCTTAGATGTGGCACAAGGCCGATAGTATGGGGGGTATCCAGTGAGGATCGAACTCACTACTCAGTCGTAAATTGTTTTAGCGAGACAAACTTGCGAACATTACACCACGCTAAGGTCATGTGACTGAGATTCTTGCGTTCAGCCTTCGCATCCTCACCCTCAGCAACACCAACAACGATCACACACGCGCATACGCACGCACGAACCCCCCCCCCCCCCCCACCCCCCACACACACAAATCTTATTATTTCTGGGTCAGATAATTAAATTCTATTTATCCAATTGGATTCAAGACTTTCGATAGTTACGCCTGAGAACACGATCAAAGAAATACTTTCTCGTTCTGACGGTTTTCTATGTCCGGTTTCCATGATTAAATATAAGAAAATCTGTTTTCTTTCTTTTTTATCATATCACCCCGAGCAAGGCGGTAACGCCACTGATGCGCAGGGGGCTACGTAAGAATGAAAGGATTGGAAAAGAGAAAGCCAGAAACCACATCCTAAACAGGGAACAAGGGATGAGCCCCTTCACCTGTTCAATATCTCTATTTCAGTTGACCGCTTTCTTCGACTGACAACAGTGTCCTACAATTACTACTTCTGCTAACAACATACCGCAATATTTCTTCTTCTTCTTCTTCTTCTTCTTCTTCTATGTGCCTTGTCCTTTCAGGACTTAGGCGATCATGGCCTTCCATGTTTCTTTATCCCTGGTGGCTCTTAGCACGCGTTCTCCTCTTACACCACACAACTCTCGTTCTGTCCTCCACCTGATCAGGCCCTTCAAATATGTTATTTGATGCTTTCCCCTGTCTCTTTTTACCTCTATCTGGCTTGTTAGTATCAGGTTCTCCAAGCCCTCCTTCTTCATTGCATGTCCCAGGAGCTTTAGCAGTCTTTTCCTGATTCTCTGTACTAATTTCTTTTTCGTTTCCACCTTTTCAAAACCTCATCATTGCTCACATGCTTGATCTCTGATATCCGCAGCATCCTTCTGTAGAACCACATTTCAGTTGCTTCAAGTTTTTCCTTCATCTTCGATAATATTGTCCAGCATTCACTGCCATGTTGAAGAACTGGCATTACATAGCAATCCAGTACTCCCTTCTTTGTTTATAGAGAAATTTTCCTGTTTCTTAATACTTTACTCAGCTTCTTGAATACATCCTTCACCATGCCAATTCACCTTCAAATCTGTGTCGCAATTTCCATCTTCTATTAGAACGCTCCCCAGTTATTTAAATTTTTGTATCTGCTTGATTTTGTGGGGAGCCTCGGGTAAATACCTAATTCAGGGGTTTCGTCGCTTGGCACTGCAAATATTCTGTAAAACGTGCTAGCATAGGTCATACGATTTGATGGAGAACACCCATAATGCAAGATCTCCCGCTGAAAATGAAAACCATGTGAACGATGAAGATAATGATGATTATTATGATAATGCAGGCATCCCTCGATTAATACACATTCAATTAATGCGTTTTCGATTAGTGTGCTGAAATTTTTATATAGCAAAATTAGTGTATACATAATACTTGATTAGTGCGATAAAAGATTCTTCTGTTTAATCATAGTAATTAAAAATTTATATTTGTATAGTTACTGATGTACAAATTAGCTTCACCGAATGAGGGATTCCAGTAATTATAGTTTTTTTTAATTGTGTTTATAAGTCCTTGTGAGCGTGTCATGAATATTTCAGTAAATTCAATTTTGTAAATTTTTCGTACTCCAATTTTATAAAATTTGTATGACTGAAATGGAATATTTTGCGCGATCAAAGTTTATAGAGTTGTAGATTTTATTAATGATTATAATCAGCTATAACTGCTCTAGTTTTGGTTAGAGTTATTCTGATGGATGCGGTACGACCGTACGGCACTATTATGAAAAAACACAACAGAATTAATAGACATGAAGCACGAATAGCAGATTTAGCAGGTGTTCCTTTGTTAGCCAACGGAATGAATTTGGACGTATTCCTACAACTGTTGATCACAATTCCAATGTGTACTTCTTTGTCAACCTATAGAAGAGCACAATCATTATTCAGTGTCGATCAAAAGAAAAAGGAAATGGAACAAACAGGATAAAAATTCAGGAATGTAGTGCTACTTAAATTTTATGAGGGTAAAAATAAAGAAATGATACAAAACAAAAGACCTTTAATATTCTTGTGCAAAATATGAAGACATATTGCAAAATATGAAATATCACAACAAAGTGACAGAATTATATCTAAAAAAAAAAAATCATTCTTCTAGGTGTAAAAGGAAGAAAGGGCTGAAAAAAATTCTATACTCTTAGAAAAAAAAAGAAAACATTCGAAAAATAGCCGGACGGAAAGCACCAGAAAAAGAAGAAAGTTACAAATTTTAATTTTGAAGAAATTCACTGTATCACACAGTTGACTGACTCATCAACTTCGAAACTGTTTGAAAAATAAAACAGTCCCAAAAATGAACGCATCTAAAATATACTTAGAAAGGAAGCTTGATGCTTGATTTATTTTTTTTCGATTTGACAACCCTTTGTGGGATATTTAAATCTGAAACTCTTTTTGGATTATATTTATCTTTTATTGTGTATGTATGTGTGTGGGTGGGTGGGAATAACAATACTTTTTCCATGTACAAGTCCAACTATTTGACCCATAAAGAAGGGTTGGTTTCTCATCTTTCCCAGTGGTATTTGCGCATAAATGATTGTAAAGAACACAACTGGAAGTTGAACACAGTTCTTCGATTTCTCATTCTGAGTCGTTATCCATTACAATACTAGCACTTCTAGATCTTGATGAATAGCTAAAATCATTGACGTGCCTACACCAAATATTGTAAATTCTGACTGAACAAATAACGGAGGAAATCTACTCTTCTATGAAAAATAGATTCCTATTAGCAAAAGAACAGAAAAGTTGCAAAAGAGGAAAGGAAGGACAAAATGATCTACTCTACATTTTGCACTGAGGATTCTGAAAGAAATTAAATAAAGATTAAACATTACAACGATATTCATTTGCGATAGAAAAACGTGACATTCTCCCTAAATTTGGATCCTAGAATGTCTTAAGATGGTTAAGATTAACTGAGATTGTGATAAAATTCCATGGAAAACAGGATAGTGAATTTAACAGCTAAAAAAGAATCCCTAGCAAGGATAAGGAGATTCCTTGACAGTACTGATATTTGTGTTAGCCATGAATCCACCATAATCTTGAAAAACTGATAGGGACAGCAGTAAAATTTAGCCGTCAGATGAATCGAAATTGTTTGCGAACAGCAAAAAAAAAAAACAAAAAAAAAAACAAAAAAACAAAAATGGAAACATAGATTAAAAATAGTTAAGGTTTATAGCAATAAAATAAGAATAAATTTTTGTATAGAGAAATATGCAATATCAGTGCTACACAAAGTAAAATTCGTGGCAAGAGATTAAATTGAAATGCCAGATAACAAAATAATTTCTGCATTATCCACTAATGATCACTACAATATATTTAACTAACTGAATACAATTCCATGGAGTAGAAATAAACGAAGCAACAAATAAGCTGAGAAGAATAAGAAAGAAAAAATATCTCAATAAACTCTGAAATAACGTCTTCTTATTTCAAGCTTTAAGATTCAAGTCCTCTAAAAAAATAGATCGCGTTCAGCAAAAAAATAAAGAAACAATTTTGCGAGTACATCGTCATGATATTTTTAAATAAATTAATAAATCACCACAGATATATTTATACATTAAAAATAATGGATAAACATAGTCTGATCAAATTCCACCATTTTAACTTTTGGCTAAAGACTACGTACATATAATTTATGTTAGCTACATCGGCGAGGGAGAATTATATATATTCTTCGCTTATCACCTGGGATATCATCCAAATCTTACACCGGGAAAGGATTTTTTTTTTTAATCATTTCACCCTGAGCAAGGCAGAAATTCCACTGATGAGCGGGGGGCTACATAACTGTAAAAAGATTAATTAGAAAAGAGTGAGGAGTACAAACTAGTTAGAAAGGAGCAATAGAAAGCTGAGAATGCAGGTGCGATGACAGATACATAGGTGGAGAGAAAGGGAAGGATATACGGGGATGGGGAGAGAGCTAGAGTCCAGTGGTTAGTAGATGAGTATTGACATTGCATTTACATTTCTGGAGGTTGTAGTCGTCAGGAAAGCAAGAATATGGGAGCGAGTTTCACAGGCGGGAAGTGCGAGAGAAGAAGCTGCAGGAGTAGAATTGTCGTCTGCATTTGGCTAACCTGACTGTGAATGGGTGGGACCCAGTTGCCAGTCTGGTTGCATGAGTAAACACCTGTTGAGGAGGCACCAGTGACTTAAGTTGTATTTATTTTTGTAATGAATACAAAAAATGCGGCACAAGGCCGAAATTGGGGATGGGGAAGGCTGGTCATCATCTGTCCTAGTTTAACTTAGCTATTCACTTTCGTCGACCCTGACACACTTATAATAACCCTTACACCATAATACCACATTTTTACTTACCATTCTTACCACGTTCACCATAATACCTCAGCTGCTCTATGTTGTCCTACTTAACTCCCATATTTACAATATTCAGTGGAGGGCATGAGCAGAAAATAACAACATAAAAATATCCCCAATGGTTTTATACAATGAAAGAACGATATATACAAGAAACTAAATAAAATCGTATTAGTAATAAAAGCCCCCCACTACTCTAATATTGTGACAGCAAAATCACTTCCCCGGACGAAATATAATGCGTGGCTTTAGAAATATAATACCCCTTATCCGATCAGCAATCACTCACACAATCACTCACACATTTAAACACCACAGGCGGGAAGTGCGAGAGAAGAAGCTGCAGGAGTAGAATTGTCGTCTGCATTTGGCTAACCTGACTGTGAATGGGTGGGACCCAGTTGTCAGTCTGGTTGCATGAGTAAACACCTGTTGAGGAGGCACCAGTGACTTAAGTTTTATTTATTTTTGTACGAATACAAAAAATGTGGCACAAGGCCGAAATTGGGGATGGGGAAGGCTGGTCATCATCTGTCCTACTTTAACTTAGCTATTCACTTTCGTCGACCCTGACATACTTATAATAATCCTTACACCATAATACCACATTTTTACTTACCATTCTTACCACGTTCACCATAATACCTCGGCTGCTCTATGTTGTCCTACTTAACTCCCATATTTACAATATTCAGTGGAGGGCATGGGCAGAAAATAACAACATTAAAATATCCCCAATGGTTTTATACAATGAAAGAACGATATATACAAGAAACTAAATAAAATCGTATTAGTAATAAAAGCCCCCCACTACTTCTAATATTGTGACAGCAAAATCACTTCCCCGGACGAAATATAATGCGTGGCTTTAGAAATATCATAATACCACTTATCCGATCAGCAAACACTCACACAATCACTCACACATTTAAACACCATAACAAAAACGAAAAACACACTTGAAAAATAACGAAAGACGCCACGCATCCACCGGAGAACTAACATTGTTGAACACCTAAGGTGGGAAAGGGGGTGGGGGATTAAACTAAAAGAAAACTGGGGCCAAAAAGAAAAAGTGGGGCCAATGAGCAATCATAACCTAGCTAAGTTACCTTTAAAGAGAGAAAACAGAAAATCAAATACTTTCTACTCTAAACTAACAGGGAAGGGGTGCACATGTTGTGCCCAGCACACCCAATATCCTGATGCCTAACCAGCATCAAACAACCACTCCAGGTCAGCACCTTTCACTCGACAGAGACGCGCAAGACTCACCCACCTTTTGCCAAATTCAGATGGAGTGAGTCGTTTCCTTTCCGTCCTGATCTTGACTTTAAGCTGATGCTTAAAGAACAAGATCAGTTGGGAAGAGGTAAACTTCTCATCACCATAGAATTCCTTCTGTCGCGTCGTCCAAATCACGATTCGCATAACACCTAGTAAGCAAAAGAGCACATAGTGCTCAGCCCTAGATAACGGAGGTACGACATTGCTACAAACAGAACTAGCCTCAAGGACAAAGAACTTTCCACGCAGCATACGAACCATGAGATCTTCAAGGAACTTACATAGCGGCGCAACAACACTGCAGTGGAAGAAGGCATGATCGACGGATTCCGCCGACAGCCCACAACGCACGCAGGTTGATTTCGGTGTTAGGCCCGCTACATGAAGTTTCTTGCCTACCCAGAGAGCCTTTCGAATCATCAGCCAGGTGAGTGATGCCTCATCGTTAGTGAGACATTTCAACCCAGGCGCCCAAGGCCATATGGAGCGAGCCTCCTGCTTCGTAAGCCCGAGCTCGCCAATCAGTTCATCTTGAACGGCCCCCCTAACTAACACCCGATATAATGCCCTAAGAGACAACGATTGGGCGTTGGAGAGGCCATCCGTAGCCCGCAAGAGAAACTGGAGAGCCAAACGACATTCTTTATAGAAGGAGCATTCGCCACGAGGAATACGGCCGGCCTCTTCCTCCGACAAATGCACACTTCTCAAGGATGGAAAGTTTTTATGGACGTCCTCTTTAACGAGGGCGCCTTTCTCATCCGCTAGCATACACATTCGATCCAGGAATCTAATGCGAAGCGTATGTTGACGAATCTCAACGCTAGGCATGCCCAGACCGCCTTCAGATGGATGAAGGTAACAGATCTCGCGACGCACCTTGGGAGCCTTGCCTTCTCGCCAAAGGAAAGAGAACAAGAGCTGAATCAATCCCAAACGAATGGCACACGGGAGAGGAAGTACGGAGAGTCGGTAAAGGAGAATCGGGTAGATGTGCGAGGCACATACTTCCGCCCTCCCCTTTAAGGAAAGATTCCTCCGAGTCCACAGATGAACTGCGCCCTCGGCCTTCTCTCGAACCTCCGACCAATTCATTTCCAACTGGAGATCAGGACCGAAAAAGACGCCGAGAATCTTGATCGGCCCGTCCGTCCAGAGGAAAGGTCCGGGAAGAGAAACTCCCTTCCACGCACCCAATCGCAAGCCAACAGACTTATCGCGATTGATCTTGGCCCCTGTCACCGTCTCATAGCATCTGATTTCTTTGCTAACTTCGTCAATCTCGGCTTTGCTCGACACAAAAACCGAAACGTCGTCAGCATAGGCGGAGTACCTGGCCGAGGTGGTAGCACCAGGTAGGGAAATTCCGCGAAGGACCGGATTCGCCTTTAACTTGCGAAGGAAAGGCTCCAACGCAAGAACGTAAAGCAAAGGCGAAAGTGGACAACCTTGACGAATGGAGCGAGATAATGTGAAGGGCTTCGATCTTACCCCATTCACTTCCACCAGCGCACCGGGGGACTCATACAGCAGTCGGATCCAGGTGCGAAAGTACGGCCCGAAAGCGGCGGCGGAAAGGACAGATTCCAAGAAGCGATGGTCAACCCTATCGAACGCCTTGGACTGATCCAAATTGATCAGCGCGGCTTCAGTGTCGGTTTTCTCGATGATCAGGCGTACCAAATGAAGGTTGTCCTGAATAGTCCTGCCCTTCACAGCACAAGTCTGCTCGGGGCCAATCAGACTAGATAGGACAGCCTGCAAACGGCCGGCCAAGATCTTGGCAAAAATCTTTAAGTCAGTATTTAACATCGTTAAAGGCCGATAATTATCTATGCCACCCCCACCGTCCTTGCTCTTGCGAAGCAACTTGATTACACCCCTGGTGAAGCGTCGAGGTATAGACCCCTGCTTCATCCAGTTGTTATAAACAAGAGCCAGCAGAGGAACAAAAACGGACGACTGCCTCAAGTACAGTTCGTAGGGAAGACCATCCAATCCTGGAGTTTTGTCCCGGCCAACCAATTTCAGCGCATCCCAGATTTCCGACTCTGTTATGGGCCCCTCGCACCTAGCCGCTTCAGCCGCCGAGAGGCGGGGAAAGTCAGCCAAATAGGTATCGAACTGAGCCGAACTCAGACCGAGCTCCCTGGTGAAAAGATCCTGGAAGTAATCCCGAAAAGCCCCACATATACCCACGTCTGTAGTCACGGTACGTCCATCCGGCAATGTGATGTCCTTGATATGCCGATTGACTGCTCGCCTAGCTTCTTCTGCACGCAATTCTGCGGCCATATTCGTTGCCTCAGAAGACATTCTTTTTAACCTAGCCCTAACTACCAGAGCTTGATCCTTCTTGATAAGCAAGGAGGCCAGCTCGGCCCTAGCTAAGGCTACGTCCCCACTATTACGGGATTTAACTGCCCGATCAACTTTCTTTTCTACTGCCGTTTGCGCCGCTAAATTAGCTAAGTTGAGCCGACGACTATAGTCGGCAGCAAACGACCTAAGTTTTGATTTTAGAGTGTCCCACCACTTATTCCCAACCACAGCCCCCGTCAGTTCCCGCTTTAGTGTTAGTAAAAGCTGGTGCTGGAAATCTTGGCTATCAAATAATGACGCGTTCAATTTCCAGTAACCAGCCAACTTAACCTTAGGCTTATCTAAGTTTACACGAACCCGGACGAGCCTATGATCCGTGTAAACTATCGAATGGAAACTTGGACAACCTAAGAGCCCTACGTCGACTCTCTTAACTAGGACTCGGTCGAGGTAGCTGGCGCTTACCTTCGAAACCGAGCTGCCCCTATTAGTCCAAGTCCACACTACCTCCCGGGAGTGTTCATTTCGGTATTTATCGACAAGATCATTCCTGTCGATAAATTCCCGAAATGGTTTCACATCCGGGTTGTTAGTACCCGATCTTTCTCCTATCCGATCTTTCTCAGGGTCAAGGACGGCATTCCAATCCCCCGCTAAAATTACCCGCCTCGATGTTCCAAAGAACGACTCGAGCTGCCGAAACAAAGCAGGACGCTCCGCATGGACATTGGGCGCATAAACCCCAATGAGGCGAAAAGACTTCTCCTTTATGGTAATATCCAGCACACAAATCCTGCCCGCTGGATCCGCGAAGACAAGCGTACACACCGCATTCAATGACTTGCTCACTAGCCAGGAGACACCTCTAGAACGACCATCAAAACATGCTGAAAAGAGATCGTAATCCCTAGACAGTATGCTCTCATGGTCGCCAGCTGAAAAACGGGTCTCCTGTAAACAGCAAACATCCACACCGAGGCGCTGGAGATCATGAGTGAGTCTCACCCTCCGAGACTCGGACCTCAGCCCCCGGGCATTTATACTTGCTAACCATAAAGCCATTGTGATACGTAATTAGGGTTGGGGTCCTGGACAGAACATGGTCGGGGAAAGGATGCCGACAGCCTCTCCCATGGACCCATGGCCCATCTCATTCTTGATGGTGCCGTCAGAGGAGACGCCGCCAACATCCCAGGGAAAGGTTAGTTTTAGCGCCCTATAGAGGGAGGGGTGAACTAAAACAGGGACCCGTCCTGAACAAAATTTCTCCAAGTTTGTTAGTCTTTCTGATTTTGTAGTGATGATTGGTGGAGTCAGGGATATTACTTTGGCCGCCTCCTCGACCATGCCCCACACCTGCCGCGCCCCCGACCCCGTGCGGATAACTGTTAATATCCTCTGAGCAGTAGGGAAGTTTTGTGGCACTTCCACATCCTTGTCCCCGCACTTCTTCATTGCCAAGAGCGCGTTGAGTTGTTTTATTCTTTTTCCAAAATCCTTGGCTCTTTCGGCCTGGGCCGGGGAAATACGGCAGATGTCCTCCCCTTGCCTGTACGGCACTTTTGCAGGCTTCTTGCGCGTTTCTTTTTCCTCCGATGAAGCACTCCTTTGCCTTTTTAATGGAGGCGGCATCAGTTTTGGAGGAGAGGGACAGGGAGAGAGGCAGGGAGAGACTCTGAAATAATTGATAATAGGGCTGGGATCCCGACTGCGAGGGGAAGGTTTCCTGGGCGTGGGTTGAGAAGAATGCACTTTCTTCGGTCTCTCCGTCTTTTTCTTTTGAGGGGAGGACGGGGCAGAGGCCGAGGGGCACGAGCGACGTTTTTCCAGTTGTTTTAACCGCTCTTCTGAAGGCCGAAAAGAACGTTTTTCTAGCTGTTTCTTCAGCTCCTTAATTTTTATGGTTTTTTCGTATCCCGGATCGTAGGCTTTTTTTAGGTCTTCTAATTTAGGAGCAGACCAGGCCGAGGCATCGCCCTTCTTGCTGGTAGAGGGAGTGGGGCTGTACGTGCCTTTAGTCTTTGGGGTCTCCGGGGACCGAGGTTCCGCAGCTTGGCGCTTCCCCCTGGCCCTGCCAACAACCAGCCACTCCCCCTTATCCTTCTCCTTGGCTACACTTGCAGCTGGTGATGGTTTTTCGGGGGGTGAGGGAACTTTTTTGTTCCCAACCGGGGTAACTGCCGCACCGGTCCTGGGTATTGGCATGCCCACTACGGGCGAGACGGATGTAACAGAAGCGGCCAGAGGGGGATTTTGGTCGACTGGGGCCTGGCTTCCAGAGGACTTCTTCTCTGGGCAGGAGGAGGAGAGGTGACCAATCTCTCCGCACCTCCAGCATTTCGGTTTGCGACCGGTAACTATTACCGGTAGGCTCAGGCCCCCTACGTCAAGACAGTTGGGGATAGTCTCGAAGTCTTCACGGCTGATCATAATATCAAAAGACCATCCCCCGGTCAGGTCTTCGCAGGAGGCATCTAAAATTTGGCCAAACTGCGAAAAGTACGCAGCCAGATGCTCCCCGATGACCTGAGGAGGAACCTCATACACTGCTACCTTGGTCCTTCGTTTGCCATCGTACTCACATCTGAATATGAGATCTTTCATTATCAGGTCTTCCGTTGCCAATTTTATGCAATCTTCTGGCGTGGGTAGCAGTATGTCCCACATGAAGAAGCCCGCACCTTTAACTATTCTTAAGGGCTTATACCCCTTTGACTGTAGTGTTTTCAACACCATGTCTTTCGTGCTGCGACAAATTTTGCGCGTACGCTTGTCCACCACGAAGACTGACACTATTTTTTTTCCAATCCTCTTTAATTCTTGGGGATCCTCCAAGAGCCCACCTTCTACGACAAGGTGTGCGTAGCTCTTAGCTCTCTCCAAGAACTCCGCCAGATTGATCGTGCATTTCGGAGGGGACTTCCAGCCACAGGGCGATTCCCCGGCCTCAGCATCTTTCGTTGTCTTGTCTTTTTCTTCAACGTTTTTCTGGCCATTCTCGGCCATAGTTGCTTTCATTTCTTTGTCTTTGTCTTTTTCTTTGCCATGCTCTTCTCCCGGAAGAGGGGGAAATGCCTCATCGGTTTTTTCCGGTGGGCCCTTCCAAGGGGGGTCAAAGTTCAATTTTTTCTTTATTGACCGACTAGTGTCGGCCATTTTTAAGTTTCACAACTCCACTCAACACTTTTTTGGTTTTTTTTTTCCACCAATCTAACTTATATGGAGGGGTGGGAAAAGGCGGGAGTAAAAAAATGGAAAAAAAAATATATATATAAATAAAAAAAAAAAAAAAAAAAAAAAAAAAAAAAAAAAAAAAAAAAAAAAAACACAAACTAAACAAGCAACAAAGAAAGACAAGGAAACGGTTTTAAAATAAAAACAACAAACCCCGAAGGATTTTAAAATAGATAAAGAATAAGTTTAGCCAATAACGGCCAAAACACTAGCCTTTAAAGGCCAAAACTACACTAAGAAAATGCCTTAAAACGGCAAAAAGATAAGCCTCTAGAGAGGTTTACCAAAATAAACGAAAACAAACAATGAATAAACTTTACAAGTTACAATAAAAAGAAATAAAACAAACAAAAAAAAGGAGCTGCCTAAAAAAGGCTACTCTCGTTAAAAATAGGAGGAGGGGCAAAAAATAAACTTTGCTGGGATAAATAAAGTTTACAAAAAAGGAATAAACGAATTAAATTTGTACAACGAATAAACTTTACAACAATGAAACAAACTACACAAAGAAAATAAATACGCAAGTCAAACAAAAAGCGAAAAGTCGCCTAAGGCAACCTCCGTAAATGAAATATGGGGAGGGGTTAAAAAGAAAAGTGGAAAAAAAATAAATTAAACGGTTTTTTTTTTTGGTCAAAAATTCAAATGAAAGTTACTATTAAAAGAAAAGTTTTTAAACAAAAATAAATATGGCACTTAAGGCCAAACGGATACTGAAAAAAAAGAGAAACAAAAAATAAATTCAAGACGGCCGACCTAAACAAAAACAAATATGGCCGCCAAAAAAAATACGAAACTAAAATACAAAAAGCTAGAAAATAAAATTAAAAAACAAAGCAAGAAAAACGAAAAGATAAATAAAATTAAAATTAGCTAAACCAAAGAGGGGTCTTTTGTGTGAAATAAAAGTAGTCCAAATGGGTTATTTGCAAACAAAAAGTCTGACGCTCGTCAAAGCAAGTCAGGAAATGACAAAACACGTCAATCAGTGACTTAAGTTGTATTTATTTTTGTAAAATACAAAAAATGTGGCACAAGGCCGAAATTGGGGATGGGGAAGGCTGGTCATCATCTGTCCTAGTTTAACTTAGCTATTCACTTTCGTCGACCCTGACACACTTACAATAATCCTTGCACCATAATACCACTTTTTTACTTACCATTCTTACCACGTTCACCATAATACCTCGGCTGCTCTATGATGTCCTACTTAACTCCCATATTTACAGTATTCAGAGGAGGGCATGGGCAGAAAATAACAACAATAAAATATCCCCAATGGTTTTATACAATGAAAGAACGATATATACAAGAAACTAAATAAAATCGTATTAGTAATAAAAGCCCCCCACTACTTCTAATATTGTGACAGCAAAATCACTTCCCCGGACGAAATATAATGCGTGGCTTTAGAAATATCATAATACCACTTATCCGATCAGCAAACACTCACACAATCACTCACACATTTAAACACCATAACAAAAACGAAAAGCACACTTGAAAAATAACGAAAGACGCCACGCATCCACCGGAGAACTAATATTGTTGAACACCTAAGGTGGGAAAGGGGGTGGGGGATTAAACTAAAAGAAAACTGGGGCCAAAAAGAAAAAAGTGGGGCCAATGAGCAATCATAACCTAGCTAAGTTACCTTTAAAGAGAGAAAACAGAAAATCAAATACTTCCTATTCTAAACTAACAGGGAAGGGGTGCACATGTTGTGCCCAGCACACCCAATATCCTGATGCCTAACCAGCATCAAACAACCACTCCAGGTCAGCACCTTTCACTCGACAGAGACGCGCAAGACTCACCCACCTTTTGCCAAATTCAGATGGAGTGAGTCGTTTCCTTTCCGTCCTGATCTTGACTTTAAGCTGATGCTTAAAGAACAAGATCAGTTGGGAAGAGGTAAACTTCTCATCACCATAGAATTCCTTCTGTCGCGTCGTCCAAATCACGATTCGCATAACACCTAGTAAGCAAAAGAGCACATAGTGCTCAGCCCTAGATAACGGAGGTACGACATTGCTACAAACAGAACTAGCCTCAAGGACAAAGAACTTTCCACGCAGCATACGGACCATGAGATCTTCAAGGAACTTACATAGCGGCGCAACAACACTGCAGTGGAAGAAGGCATGATCGACGGATTCCGCCGACAGCCCACAACGCACGCAGGTTGATTTCGGTGTTAGGCCCGCTACATGAAGTTTCTTGCCTACCCAGAGAGCCTTTCGAATCATCAGCCAGGTGAGTGATGCCTCATCGTTAGTGAGACATTTCAACCCAGGCGCCCAAGGCCATATGGAGCGAGCCTCCTGCTTCGTAAGCCCGAGCTCGCCAATCAGTTCATCTTGAACGGCCCCCCTAACTAACACCCGATATAATGCCCTAAGAGACAACGATTGGGCGTTGGAGAGGCCATCCGTAGCCCGCAAGAGAAACTGGAGAGCCAAACGACATTCTTTATAGAAGGAGCATTCGCCACGAGGAATACGGCCGGCCTCTTCCTCCGACAAATGCACACTTCTCAAGGATGGAAAGTTTTTATGGACGTCCTCTTTAACGAGGGCGCCTTTCTCATCCGCTAGCATACACATTCGATCCAGGAATCTAATGCGAAGCGTATGTTGACGAATCTCAACGCTAGGCATGCCCAGACCGCCTTCAGATGGATGAAGGTAACAGATCTCGCGACGCACCTTGGGAGCCTTGCCTTCTCGCCAAAGGAAAGAGAACAAGAGCTGAATCAATCCCAAACGAATGGCACACGGGAGAGGAAGTACGGAGAGTCGGTAAAGGAGAATCGGGTAGATGTGCGAGGCACATACTTCCGCCCTCCCCTTTAAGGAAAGATTCCTCCGAGTCCACAGATGAACTGCGCCCTCGGCCTTCTCTTGAACCTCCGACCAATTCATTTCCAACTGGAGATCAGGACCGAAAAAGACGCCGAGAATCTTGATCGGCCCGTCCGTCCAGAGGAAAGGTCCGGGGAGAGAAACTCCCTTCCACGCACCCAATCGCAAGCCAACAGACTTATCGCGATTGATCTTGGCCCCTGTCACCGTCTCATAGCATCTGATTTCTTTGCTAACTTCGTCAATCTCGGCTTTGCTCGACACAAAAACCGAAACGTCGTCAGCATAGGCGGAGTACCTGGCCGAGGTGGTAGCACCAGGTAGGGAAATTCCGCGAAGGACCGGATTCGCCTTTAACTTGCGAAGGAAAGGCTCCAACGCAAGAACGTAAAGCAAAGGCGAAAGTGGACAACCTTGACGAATGGAGCGAGATAATGTGAAGGGCTTCGATCTTACCCCATTCACTTCCACCAGCGCACCGGGGGACTCATACAGCAGTCGGATCCAGGTGCGAAAGTACGGCCCGAAACCGGCGGCGGAAAGGACAGATTCCAAGAAGCGATGGTCAACCCTATCGAACGCCTTGGACTGATCCAAATTGATCAGCGCGGCTTCAGTGTCGGTTTTCTCGATGATCAGGCGTACCAAATGAAGGTTGTCCTGAATAGTCCTGCCCTTCACAGCACAAGTCTGCTCGGGGCCAATCAGACTAGATAGGACAGCCTGCAAACGGCCGGCCAAGATCTTGGCAAAAATCTTTAAGTCAGTATTTAACATCGTTAAAGGCCGATAATTATCTATGCCACCCCCACCGTCCTTGCTCTTGCGAAGCAACTTGATTACACCCCTGGTGAAGCGTCGAGGTATAGACCCCTGCTTCATCCAGTTGTTATAAACAAGAGCCAGCAGAGGAACAAAAACGGACGACTGCCTCAAGTACAGTTCGTAGGGAAGACCATCCAATCCTGGAGTTTTGTCCCGGCCAACCAATTTCAGCGCATCCCAGATTTCCGACTCTGTTATGGGCCCCTCGCACCTAGCCGCTTCAGCCGCCGAGAGGCGGGGAAAGTCAGCCAAATAGGTATCGAACTGAGCCGAACTCAGACCGAGCTCCCTGGTGAAAAGATCCTGGAAGTAATCCCGAAAAGCCCCACATATACCCACGTCTGTAGTCACGGTACGTCCATCCGGCAATGTGATGTCCTTGATATGCCGATTGACTGCTCGCCTAGCTTCTTCTGCACGCAATTCTGCGGCCATATTCGTTGCCTCAGAAGACATTCTTTTTAACCTAGCCCTAACTACCAGAGCTTGATCCTTCTTGATAAGCAAGGAGGCCAGCTCGGCCCTAGCTAAGGCTACGTCCCCACTATTACGGGATTTAACTGCCCGATCAACTTTCTTTTCTACTGCCGTTTGCGCCGCTAAATTAGCTAAGTTGAGCCGACGACTATAGTCGGCAGCAAACGACCTAAGTTTTGATTTTAGAGTGTCCCACCACTTATTCCCAACCACAGCCCCCGTCAGTTCCCGCTTTAGTGTTAGTAAAAGCTGGTGCTGGAAATCTTGGCTATCAAATAATGACGCGTTCAATTTCCAGTAACCAGCCAACTTAACCTTAGGCTTATCTAAGTTTACACGAACCCGGACGAGCCTATGATCCGTGTAAACTATCGAATGGAAACTTGGACAACCTAAGAGCCCTACGTCGACTCTCTTAACTAGGACTCGGTCGAGGTAGCTGGCGCTTACCTTCGAAACCGAGCTGCCCCTATTAGTCCAAGTCCACACTACCTCCCGGGAGTGTTCATTTCGGTATTTATCGACAAGATCATTCCTGTCGATAAATTCCCGAAATGGTTTCACATCCGGGTTGTTAGTACCCGATCTTTCTCCTATCCGATCTTTCTCAGGGTCAAGGACGGCATTCCAATCCCCCGCTAAAATTACCCGCCTCGATGTTCCAAAGAACGACTCGAGCTGCCGAAACAAAGCAGGACGCTCCGCATGGACATTGGGCGCATAAACCCCAATGAGGCGAAAAGACTTCTCCTTTATGGTAATATCCAGCACACAAATCCTGCCCGCTGGATCCGCGAAGACAAGCGTACACACCGCATTCAATGACTTGCTCACTAGCCAGGAGACACCTCTAGAACGACCATCAAAACATGCTGAAAAGAGATCGTAATCCCTAGACAGTATGCTCTCATGGTCGCCAGCTGAAAAACGGGTCTCCTGTAAACAGCAAACATCCACACCGAGGCGCTGGAGATCATGAGTGAGTCTCACCCTCCGAGACTCGGACCTCAGCCCCCGGGCATTTATACTTGCTAACCATAAAGCCATTGTGATACGTAATTAGGGTTGGGGTCCTGGACAGAACATGGTCAGGGGAAAGGATGCCGACAGCCTCTCCCATGGACCCATGGCCCATCTCATTCTTGATGGTGCCGTCAGAGGAGACGCCGCCAACATCCCAGGGAAAGGTTAGTTTTAGCGCCCTATAGAGGGAGGGGTGAACTAAAACAGGGACCCGTCCTGAACAAAATTTCTCCAAGTTTGTTAGTCTTTCTGATTTTGTAGTGATGATTGGTGGAGTCAGGGATATTACTTTGGCCGCCTCCTCGACCATGCCCCACACCTGCCGCGCCCCCGACCCCGTGCGGATAACTGTTAATATCCTCTGAGCAGTAGGGAAGTTTTGTGGCACTTCCACATCCTTGTCCCCGCACTTCTTCATTGCCAAGAGCGCGTTGAGTTGTTTTATTCTTTTTCCAAAATCCTTGGCTCTTTCGGCCTGGGCCGGGGAAATACGGCAGATGTCCTCCCCTTGCCTGTACGGCACTTTTGCAGGCTTCTTGCGCGTTTCTTTTTCCTCCGATGAAGCACTCCTTTGCCTTTTTAATGGAGGCGGCATCAGTTTTGGAGGAGAGGGACAGGGAGAGAGGCAGGGAGAGACTCTGAAATAATTGATAATAGGGCTGGGATCCCGACTGCGAGGGGAAGGTTTCCTGGGCGTGGGTTGAGAAGAATGCACTTTCTTCGGTCTCTCCGTCTTTTTCTTTTGAGGGGAGGACGGGGCAGAGGCCGAGGGGCACGAGCGACGTTTTTCCAGTTGTTTTAACCGCTCTTCTGAAGGCCGAAAAGAACGTTTTTCTAGCTGTTTCTTCAGCTCCTTAATTTTTATGGTTTTTTCGTATCCCGGATCGTAGGCTTTTTTTAGGTCTTCTAATTTAGGAGCAGACCAGGCCGAGGCATCGCCCTTCTTGCTGGTAGAGGGAGTGGGGCTGTACGTGCCTTTAGTCTTTGGGGTCTCCGGGGACCGAGGTTCCGCAGCTTGGCGCTTCCCCCTGGCCCTGCCAACAACCAGCCACTCCCCCTTATCCTTCTCCTTGGCTACACTTGCAGCTGGTGATGGTTTTTCGGGGGGTGAGGGAACTTTTTTGTTCCCAACCGGGGTAACTGCCGCACCGGTCCTGGGTATTGGCATGCCCACTACGGGCGAGACGGATGTAACAGAAGCGGCCAGAGGGGGATTTTGGTCGACTGGGGCCTGGCTTCCAGAGGACTTCTTCTCTGGGCAGGAGGAGGAGAGGTGACCAATCTCTCCGCACCTCCAGCATTTCGGTTTGCGACCGGTAACTATTACCGGTAGGCTCAGGCCCCCTACGTCAAGACAGTTGGGGATAGTCTCGAAGTCTTCACGGCTGATCATAATATCAAAAGACCATCCCCCGGTCAGGTCTTCGCAGGAGGCATCTAAAATTTGGCCAAACTGCGAAAAGTACGCAGCCAGATGCTCCCCGATGACCTGAGGAGGAACCTCATACACTGCTACCTTGGTCCTTCGTTTGCCATCGTACTCACATCTGAATATGAGATCTTTCATTATCAGGTCTTCCGTTGCCAATTTTATGCAATCTTCTGGCGTGGGTAGCAGTATGTCCCACATGAAGAAGCCCGCACCTTTAACTATTCTTAAGGGCTTATACCCCTTTGACTGTAGTGTTTTCAACACCATGTCTTTCGTGCTGCGACAAATTTTGCGCGTACGCTTGTCCACCACGAAGACTGACACTATTTTTTTTCCAATCCTCTTTAATTCTTGGGGATCCTCCAAGAGCCCACCTTCTACGACAAGGTGTGCGTAGCTCTTAGCTCTCTCCAAGAACTCCGCCAGATTGATCGTGCATTTCGGAGGGGACTTCCAGCCACAGGGCGATTCCCCGGCCTCAGCATCTTTCGTTGTCTTGTCTTTTTCTTCAAAGTTTTTCTGGCCATTCTCGGCCATAGTTGCTTTCATTTCTTTGTCTTTGTCTTTTTCTTTGCCATGCTCTTCTCCCGGAAGAGGGGGAAATGCCTCATCGGTTTTTTCCGGTGGGCCCTTCCAAGGGGGGTCAAAGTTCAATTTTTTCTTTATTGACCGACTAGTGTCGGCCATTTTTAAGTTTCACAACTCCACTCAACACTTTTTTGGTTTTTTTTTTCCACCAATCTAACTTATATGGAGGGGTGGGAAAAGGCGGGAGTAAAAAAATGGAAAAAAAAATATATATATATAAATAAAAATAAATAAAAAAAAAAAAAAAAAAAAAAAAAAAAAAAAAAAAAAAAAAAAAAAAAACACAAACTAAACAAGCAACAAAGAAAGACAAGGAAACGGTTTTAAAATAAAAACAACAAACCCCGAAGGATTTTAAAATAGATAAAGAATAAGTTTAGCCAATAACGGCCAAAACACTAGCCTTTAAAGGCCAAAACTACACTAAGAAAATGCCTTAAAACGGCAAAAAGATAAGCCTCTAGAGAGGTTTACCAAAATAAACGAAAACAAACAATGAATAAACTTTACAAGTTACAATAAAAAGAAATAAAACAAACAAAAAAAAGGAGCTGCCTAAAAAAGGCTACTCTCGTTAAAAATAGGAGGAGGGGCAAAAAAAATAAACTTTGCTGGGATAAATAAAGTTTACAAAAAAGGAATAAACGAATTAAATTTGTACAACGAATAAACTTTACAACAATGAAACAAACTACACAAAGAAAATAAATACGCAAGTCAAACAAAAAGCGAAAAGTCGCCTAAGGCAACCTCCGTAAATGAAATATGGGGAGGGGTTAAAAAGAAAAGTGGAAAAAAAATAAATTAAACGGTTTTTTTTTTTGGTCAAAAATTCAAATGAAAGTTACTATTAAAAGAAAAGTTTTTAAACAAAAATAAATATGGCACTTAAGGCCAAACGGATACTGAAAAAAAAGAGAAACAAAAAATAAATTCAAGACGGCCGACCTAAACAAAAACAAATATGGCCGCCAAAAAAAATACGAAACTAAAATACAAAAAGCTAGAAAATAAAATTAAAAAACAAAGCAAGAAAAACGAAAAGATAAATAAAATTAAACTTAGCTAAACCAAAGAGGGGTCTTTTGTGTGAAATAAAAGTAGTCCAAATGGGTTATTTGCAAACAAAAAGTCTGACGCTCGTCAAAGCAAGTCAGGAAATGACAAAACACGTCAATCAGTGACTTAAGTTTTATTTATTTTTGTACGAAAATACAAAAAATGTGGCACAAGGCCGAAATTGGGGATGGGGAAGGCTGGTCATCATCTGTCCTACTTTAACTTAGCTATTCACTTTCGTCGACCCTGACATACTTATAATAATCCTTACACCATAATACCACATTTTTACTTACCATTCTTACCACGTTCACCATAATACCTCGGCTGCTCTATGTTGTCCTACTTAACTCCCATATTTACATATTCAGTGGAGGGCATGGGCAGAAAATAACAACAATTAAAATATCCCCAATGGTTTTATACAATGAAAGAACGATATATACAAGAAACTAAATAAAATCGTATTAGTAATAAAAGCCCCCCACTACTTCTAATATTGTGACAGCAAAATCACTTCCCCGGACGAAATATAATGCGTGGCTTTAGAAATATCATAATACCACTTATCCGATCAGCAAACACTCACACAATCACTCACACATTTAAACACCATAACAAAAACGAAAAACACACTTGAAAAATAACGAAAGACGCCACGCATCCACCGGAGAACTAACATTGTTGAACACCTAAGGTGGGAAAGGGGGTGGGGGATTAAACTAAAAGAAAACTGGGGCCAAAAAGAAAAAGTGGGGCCAATGAGCAATCATAACCTAGCTAAGTTAACCTTTAAAGAGAGAAAACAGAAAATCAAATACTTCCTACTCTAAACTAACAGGGAAGGGGTGCACATGTTGTGCCCAGCACACCCAATATCCTGATGCCTAACCAGCATCAAACAACCACTCCAGGTCAGCACCTTTCACTCGACAGAGACGCGCAAGACTCACCCACCTTTTGCCAAATTCAGATGGAGTGAGTCGTTTCCTTTCCGTCCTGATCTTGACTTTAAGCTGATGCTTAAAGAACAAGATCAGTTGGGAAGAGGTAAACTTCTCATCACCATAGAATTCCTTCTGTCGCGTCGTCCAAATCACGATTCGCATAACACCTAGTAAGCAAAAGAGCACATAGTGCTCAGCCCTAGATAACGGAGGTACGACATTGCTACAAACAGAACTAGCCTCAAGGACAAAGAACTTTCCACGCAGCATACGGACCATGAGATCTTCAAGGAACTTACATAGCGGCGCAACAACACTGCAGTGGAAGAAGGCATGATCGACGGATTCCGCCGACAGCCCACAACGCACGCAGGTTGATTTCGGTGTTAGGCCCGCTACATGAAGTTTCTTGCCTACCCAGAGAGCCTTTCGAATCATCAGCCAGGTGAGTGATGCCTCATCGTTAGTGAGACATTTCAACCCAGGCGCCCAAGGCCATATGGAGCGAGCCTCCTGCTTCGTAAGCCCGAGCTCGCCAATCAGTTCATCTTGAACGGCCCCCCTAACTAACACCCGATATAATGCCCTAAGAGACAACGATTGGGCGTTGGAGAGGCCATCCGTAGCCCGCAAGAGAAACTGGAGAGCCAAACGACATTCTTTATAGAAGGAGCATTCGCCACGAGGAATACGGCCGGCCTCTTCCTCCGACAAATGCACACTTCTCAAGGATGGAAAGTTTTTATGGACGTCCTCTTTAACGAGGGCGCCTTTCTCATCCGCTAGCATACACATTCGATCCAGGAATCTAATGCGAAGCGTATGTTGACGAATCTCAACGCTAGGCATGCCCAGACCGCCTTCAGATGGATGAAGGTAACAGATCTCGCGACGCACCTTGGGAGCCTTGCCTTCTCGCCAAAGGAAAGAGAACAAGAGCTGAATCAATCCCAAACGAATGGCACACGGGAGAGGAAGTACGGAGAGTCGGTAAAGGAGAATCGGGTAGATGTGCGAGGCACATACTTCCGCCCTCCCCTTTAAGGAAAGATTCCTCCGAGTCCACAGATGAACTGCGCCCTCGGCCTTCTCTCGAACCTCCGACCAATTCATTTCCAACTGGAGATCAGGACCGAAAAAGACGCCGAGAATCTTGATCGGCCCGTCCGTCCAGAGGAAAGGTCCGGGAAGAGAAACTCCCTTCCACGCACCCAATCGCAAGCCAACAGACTTATCGCGATTGATCTTGGCCCCTGTCACCGTCTCATAGCATCTGATTTCTTTGCTAACTTCGTTAATCTCGGCTTTGCTCGACACAAAAACCGAAACGTCGTCAGCATAGGCGGAGTACCTGGCCGAGGTGGTAGCACCAGGTAGGGAAATTCCGCGAAGGACCGGATTCGCCTTTAACTTGCGAAGGAAAGGCTCCAACGCAAGAACGTAAAGCAAAGGCGAAAGTGGACAACCTTGACGAATGGAGCGAGATAATGTGAAGGGCTTCGATCTTACCCCATTCACTTCCACCAGCGCACCGGGGGACTCATACAGCAGTCGGATCCAGGTGCGAAAGTACGGCCCGAAACCGGCGGCGGAAAGGACAGATTCCAAGAAGCGATGGTCAACCCTATCGAACGCCTTGGACTGATCCAAATTGATCAGCGCGGCTTCAGTGTCGGTTTTCTCGATGATCAGGCGTACCAAATGAAGGTTGTCCTGAATAGTCCTGCCCTTCACAGCACAAGTCTGCTCGGGGCCAATCAGACTAGATAGGACAGCCTGCAAACGGCCGGCCAAGATCTTGGCAAAAATCTTTAAGTCAGTATTTAACATCGTTAAAGGCCGATAATTATCTATGCCACCCCCACCGTCCTTGCTCTTGCGAAGCAACTTGATTACACCCCTGGTGAAGCGTCGAGGTATAGACCCCTGCTTCATCCAGTTGTTATAAACAAGAGCCAGCAGAGGAACAAAAACGGACGACTGCCTCAAGTACAGTTCGTAGGGAAGACCATCCAATCCTGGAGTTTTGTCCCGGCCAACCAATTTCAGCGCATCCCAGATTTCCGACTCTGTTATGGGCCCCTCGCACCTAGCCGCTTCAGCCGCCGAGAGGCGGGGAAAGTCAGCCAAATAGGTATCGAACTGAGCCGAACTCAGACCGGGCTCCCTGGTGAAAAGATCCTGGAAGTAATCCCGAAAAGCCCCACATATACCCACGTCTGTAGTCACGGTACGTCCATCCGGCAATGTGATGTCCTTGATATGCCGATTGACTGCTCGCCTAGCTTCTTCTGCACGCAATTCTGCGGCCATATTCGTTGCCTCAGAAGACATTCTTTTTAACCTAGCCCTAACTACCAGAGCTTGATCCTTCTTGATAAGCAAGGAGGCCAGCTCGGCCCTAGCTAAGGCTACGTCCCCACTATTACGGGATTTAACTGCCCGATCAACTTTCTTTTCTACTGCCGTTTGCGCCGCTAAATTAGCTAAGTTGAGCCGACGACTATAGTCGGCAGCAAACGACCTAAGTTTTGATTTTAGAGTGTCCCACCACTTATTCCCAACCACAGCCCCCGTCAGTTCCCGCTTTAGTGTTAGTAAAAGCTGGTGCTGGAAATCTTGGCTATCAAATAATGACGCGTTCAATTTCCAGTAACCAGCCAACTTAACCTTAGGCTTATCTAAGTTTACACGAACCCGGACGAGCCTATGATCCGTGTAAACTATCGAATGGAAACTTGGACAACCTAAGAGCCCTACGTCGACTCTCTTAACTAGGACTCGGTCGAGGTAGCTGGCGCTTACCTTCGAAACCGAGCTGCCCCTATTAGTCCAAGTCCACACTACCTCCCGGGGGTGTTCATTTCGGTATTTATCGACAAGATCATTCCTGTCGATAAATTCCCGAAATGGTTTCACATCCGGGTTGTTAGTACCCGATCTTTCTCCTATCCGATCTTTCTCAGGGTCAAGGACGGCATTCCAATCCCCCGCTAAAATTACCCGCCTCGATGTTCCAAAGAACGACTCGAGCTGCCGAAACAAAGCAGGACGCTCCCCATGGACATTGGGCGCATAAACCCCAATGAGGCGAAAAGACTTCTCCTTTATGGTAATATCCAGCACACAAATCCTGCCCGCTGGATCCGCGAAGACAAGCGTACACACCGCATTCAATGACTTGCTCACTAGCCAGGAGACACCTCTAGAACGACCATCAAAACATGCTGAAAAGAGATCGTAATCCCTAGACAGTATGCTCTCATGGTTGCCAGCTGAAAAACGGGTCTCCTGTAAACAGCAAACATCCACACCGAGGCGCTGGAGATCATGAGTGAGTCTCACCCTCCGAGACTCGGACCTCAGCCCCCGGGCATTTATACTTGCTAACCATAAAGCCATTGTGATACGTAATTAGGGTTGGGGTCCTGGACAGAACATGGTCGGGGAAAGGATGCCGACAGCCTCTCCCATGGACCCATGGCCCATCTCATTCTTGATGGTGCCGTCAGAGGAGACGCCGCCAACATCCCAGGGAAAGGTTAGTTTTAGAGCCCTATAGGGAGGGGTGAACTAAAACAGGGACCCGTCCTGAACAAAATTTCTCCAAGTTTGTTAGTCTTTCTGATTTTGTAGTGATGATTGGTGGAGTCAGGGATATTACTTTGGCCGCCTCCTCGACCATGCCCCACACCTGCCGCGCCCCCGACCCCGTGCGGATAACTGTTAATATCCTCTGAGCAGTTAGGAAGTTCTGTGGCACTTCCACATCCTTGTCCCCGCACTTCTTCATTGCCAAGAGCGCGTTAAGTTGTTTAATTCTCTTTCCAAAGTCCTTGGCCCTTTCGGCCTGGGCCGGGGAAATACGGCAGATGTCCTCCCCTTGCCTGTACGGCACTTTTGCAGGCTTCTTGCGCGTTTCTTTGTTTTTCCTCCGATGAAGCACTCCTTTGCCTTTTTAATGGAGGCGGCATCAGTTTTGGAGGAGAGGGACAGGGAGAGAGGCAGGGAGAGACTCTGAAATAATTGATAATTGGGCTGGGATCTCGACTTCGAGGGGAAGGTTTCCTGGGCGTGGGTTGAGAAGAATGCACTTTCTTCGGTCTCTCCGTCTTTTTCTTTTGAGGGGAGGACGGGGCAGAGGCCGAGGGGCACGAGCGACGTTTTTCTAGTTGCTTTATGCCGCTCTTCTGAATGGCCGAAAAGAACGTTTTTCTAGCTGTTTCTTCAGCTCCTTAATTTTTAAGGTTTTTTCGTATCCCGGATCGTAGGCTTTTTTTAGGTCTTCTAATTTAGGAGCAGACCAGGCCGAGGCATCGCCCTTCTTGCTGGTAGAGGGAGTGGGGCTGTACGTGCCTTTAGTCTTTGGGGTCTCCGGGGACCGAGGTTCCGCAGCTTGGCGCTTCCCCCTGGCCCTGCCAACAACCAGCCACTCCCCCTTATCCTTCTCCTTGGCTACACTTGCAGCTGGTGATGGTTTTTCGGGGGGTGAGGGAACTTTTATGTTCCCAACCGGGGTAACTGCCGCACCGGTCCTGGGTATTGGCATGCCCACTACGGGCGAGACGGATGTAACAGAAGCGGCCAGAGGGGGATTTTGGTCGACTGGGGCCTGGCTTCCAGAGGACTTCTTCTCTGGGCAGGAGGAGGAGAGGTGACCAATCTCTCCGCACCTCCAGCATTTCGGTTTGCGACCGGTAACTATTACCGGTAGGCTCAGGCCCCCTACGTCAAGACAGTTGGGGATAGTCTCGAAGTCTTCACGGCTGATCATAATATCAAAAGACCATCCCCCGGTCAGGTCTTCGCAGGAGGCATCTAAAATTTGGCCAAACTGCGAAAAGTACGCAGCCAGATGCTCCCCGATGACCTGAGGAGGAACCTCATACACTGCTACCTTGGTCCTTCGTTTGCCATCGTACTCACATCTGAATATGAGATCTTTCATTATCAGGTCTTCCGTTGCCAATTTTATGCAATCTTCTGGCGTGGGTAGCAGTATGTCCCACATGAAGAAGCCCGCACCTTTAACTATTCTTAAGGGCTTATACCCCTTTGACTGTAGTGTTTTCAACACCATGTCTTTCGTGCTGCGACAAATTTTGCGCGTACGCTTGTCCACCACGAAGACTGACACTATTTTTTTTCCAATCCTCTTTAATTCTTGGGGATCCTCCAAGAGCCCACCTTCTACGACAAGGTGTGCGTAGCTCTTAGCTCTCTCCAAGAACTCCGCCAGATTGATCGTGCATTTCGGAGGGGACTTCCAGCCACAGGGCGATTCCCCGGCCTCAGCATCTTTCGTTGTCTTGTCTTTTTCTTCAACGTTTTTCTGGCCATTCTCGGCCATAGTTGCTTTCATTTCTTTGTCTTTGTCTTTTTCTTTGCCATGCTCTTCTCCCGGAAGAGGGGGAAATGCCTCATCGGTTTTTTCCGGTGGGCCCTTCCAAGGGGGGTCAAAGTTCAATTTTTTCTTTATTGACCGACTAGTGTCGGCCATTTTTAAGTTTCACAACTCCACTCAACACTTTTTTGTTTTTTTTTTCCACCAATCTAACTTATATGGAGGGGTGGGAAAAGGCGGGAGTAAAAAATGGAAAAAAAATATATATATAAATAAAAAAAAAAAAAAAAAAAAAAAAAAAACCACAAACTAAACAAGCAACAAAGAAAGACAAGGAAACGGTTTTAAAATAAAAACAACAAACCCCGAAGGATTTTAAAATAGATAAAGAATAAGTTTAGCCAATAACGGCCAAAACACTAGCCTTTAAAGGCCAAAACTACACTAAGAAAATGCCTTAAAACGGCAAAAAGATAAGCCTCTAGAGAGGTTTACCAAAATAAACGAAAACAAACAATGAATAAACTTTACAAGTTACAATAAAAAGAAATAAAACAAACAAAAAAAAGGAGCTGCCTAAAAAAGGCTACTCTCGTTAAAAATAGGAGGAGGGGCAAAAAAAATAAACTTTGCTGGGATAAATAAAGTTTACAAAAAAGGAATAAACGAATTAAATTTGTACAACGAATAAACTTTACAACAATGAAACAAACTACACAAAGAAAATAAATACGCAAGTCAAACAAAAAGCGAAAAGTCGCCTAAGGCAACCTCCGTAAATGAAATATGGGGAGGGGTTAAAAAGAAAAGTGGAAAAAATAAATTAAACGGTTTTTTTTTTTGGTCAAAAATTCAAATGAAAGTTACTATTAAAAGAAAAGTTTTTAAACAAAAATAAATATGGCACTTAAGGCCAAACGGATACTGAAAAAAAAGAGAAACAAAAAATAAATTCAAGACGGCCGACCTAAACAAAAACAAATATGGCCGCCAAAAAAAATACGAAACTAAAATACAAAAAGCTAGAAAATAAAATTAAAAAACAAAGCAAGAAAAACGAAAAGATAAATAAAATTAAACTTAGCTAAACCAAAGAGGGGTCTTTTGTGTGAAATAAAAGTAGTCCAAATGGGTTATTTGCAAACAAAAAGTCTGACGCTCGTCAAAGCAAGTCAGGAAATGACAAAACACGTCAATCAGTGACTTAAGTTCCTCCGAGCAGAAGCCATGAAAGTATTTATAGAACAGAAGTGTTGTTGAAAAATAAATTATCTTAAATCATTTAAATAGCCCTAGCTTATAAAAAAAAAATGAATTGATGGTTACATGAAAGCATAAAATAAATATCTATTTAATACATTGTAGATTAATAATTGACAATTAATAATTATTAATTAATTTTTAATACAAATTATGATCTTTTTTTAAAAAGATCAAGTAATCTCCCTTTATGTTTAATATGCCAGATTAGTATTCACAATTTTAAAATATCTACATAGATTACTTAACGGTCAGTCTGTACTGAGTATCTGAAGATTGCGTTGTGTCTGAAACTTCGAGTCCTGCTATCGGTGATGGATATTCTATATATATATGTGTGTGTGTGTGTGTGTGTGTGTGTTTGCGCGCTGTGTATTTAGACAGCAATTCTTTTCATGAAAGTTTCGTTAAAAATGATATAAGGTACCATGGTTATATACATATATATATATATATATATATATATATATATATATATACATAGAGAGAGAGAGAGAGAGAGAGAGAGAGAGAGAGAGAGAGAGTTGAAGGCCAGTAAAAGTTATTTGTTTAAGATTTTTAATTTAGTTTACAAGTCTAGTTTGAATACAAATTGTCCAATACCGTGTGAGCATTTTCGCCCTGCTTAAATCATTATCAAAATATTTTTGTGAATTCAACCTGACGTTGAATCTATTGGCATGTTTTCCTTTGCTTTTTTTTTTTATCGTTTTCGAGTATTTCGTCTTCATATCAGTGAATGTCGCGTTTTTTTTTGGGGGGGGGGGTTTTCTTGCTTTTCATTTATCTCGCCTTCACGCGTCAGCTTGTGTTGTGTAATTTTCTTCATGCACGAGGTGCTGTCTAAAAGTTCAGGGACCTTAAGTTGCCAATCAGCGTCCTTAAAGAAAAAAAAAAAGACGAAATAAGCAAAATGTCTGTCGAGACACGGGAAACACTTTTTTTTTTTTAATCATATCACCCCGAGAAAGGCGGTAACGCCACTGATGTGCAGGGGGCTACATAGGAGTGAAAAGATTGGAAAAGAGAAAACCGGAAACCGCATCCTAAACAGGAAACAAGGGATGAGCCTCTTCACCTGTTCAATAGACGTGGGTGGAGTGTGAACCGGGCGATAGTTTAGTCTATCTACTCCAATTGAAAAAAAAAAGTGAGAAGATTGGAAAAGAGAAAACCGGAAACCGCATCCTAAACAGGAAACAAGGGATGAGCCTCTTCACCTGTTCAATAAACTTGGTAACTTGACATATGAACCGATTGATTGGTCTGTTCAAATTTCTCGAACTTTTGCTAAATTCTCGTGTTTTACTATTTCTTGACTACTAGATTGGCATCAAGGTCCCACCCTTTTGCCGTCGAATTAGTTAAATGTAACCGCCTTTTCTTTTCTCGCACTTCCCGTTTGTGAAACTCTCTTCCGTTTGCTTGCTTCCCTAATAGCTACAATCTCCAAAGGTTTAAATGCAACGTCTATAGCCATCTTCTAATCTCCTTAATTCTCCTTCATCTCTTATACTTTCTTCGACATACCCTGTTGTACCTTGATTTATTTTTCTTATAGTAACTCCCTGCGCACCAGTGGTCCTACCTTGCTTGGAGTGAAATGATTATATATATATATATATATATATATATATATATATACACACACACACACACACACACACACACACACACATATATATATATATATATATATATATATATATATATTCATCCGCAGACAGATCTGTTTCGCTGTATCACAGCTCATCAGTACGTTTAGACATCCGATTGCTTTTTACCCAGGATTGAAACCCGACAGAATTAATACTAAGCTTACTTTAAACTGTCAGAAAAGACGGGCATCCATTTGAGTATCGTTTTCCATAAGGTGATAATATGCAGGCTTTTTCCGCTGATTATTGCTAACGAGTTCGAACCTCATTCACAATACTATTGCAGGCTGCTGAATATTGACTAAGCTTAGTGTGACAAAGGGTCATGTGAAGTTAAGTCGGATATACTTAACTTCCCATGATCCCTCTGTATTTATAATGCTACGCAGAAATCAATGCATTAATAAAGTTGGCAGATCTTAGTCAATATTCATTTGATTATTGTCAAACTCATCGGTAATAGGTTGTGGAACGAGCTTGCTAACAACTCCAAATGCCTGTTCTTTTTACTTTAGGATATATACGGATGTATGTGTAGCATAACAAATATCAACGCAGATAGTGGAATTCAAACTTCGGCCTAGTCTACTGCAATCACTTTCGCACAAATGCCCATGAATCCATCTTTTCTCATCACACTCAAGTTATGCGCTAAATCGCAGGATTGCTTGCCAGTTTAAAAGAAGGATTAATTTGAATTCAAACCCGTAGAGAAAGCTCTCTTTCCCAAAGAAATAGCAACAATTCACAGATAATAAAAAAGGAATCTGTGGAAAACCATGATTACAATGTCTTTAAAAGACATATATATATATGTGTGTGTGTGTGTGTGTGTGTGTGTGTGTGTGTGTGTGTGTGTGTGTGTGTGTGTGTGGATCAGGATCGCCTATTTACAACACCGCGTACCTATCATGCTCACACTAATATAGGTACCTCCACTAATTCGGGGGAAAACAGCATATCATGAACAAAAAATGCTCCAAAGTTAAGAAAAGCAAACTTTTTCTGTCAATTTTTGTCCAGGCCTAACTTAAATTTCCATTGCAAAGAGCAACTGAGTAATAAAAGCCCTTTTGAGGGTATAACGGCATGCTCCTTTACGTAACTCCGAACGAACTTTTTATTTCCATTGAGCTAAGCATCTGGGTGATATCAAAGTTGTACTGGGCTTTGTTTTGAATTGCTGGCGTATATATATATATATATATATATATATATATATATATGTGTGTGTGTGTGTGTGTGTGTGTGTGTGTGTGTGTGTGTGTGATTAAATAAATTGCAAACATTATGTCTGCATATTTTTAATCAAATCCGTTCATACTCACGGATAATCTTTCGCGTATTACAATTGAAATGTATCAGATATTAGCTGTAACGTTGACAGATGTTATTATCATTCATTTCTCTAGGTACCCAAGTATTTTCAACCTCTTTCCGAGATCATCTTCAGGGGTGTGAGTTATGGTAACAAAAAATAACCGCAAAACTGTGTTGCTAAAAATTACTGTACATTCTGCTTCAAATATAACGGTTGACAAATTGCTAGCGTTCATTAAAACGTGAAAATGATCACGAGGCAATGTTCATTTAAACGCTTAAGCCGTCAATTAATAGAATCAGCTGTGAATACTGTAGTAATGTTCTAAAATGTTTGTAAAAAGAACATTTTTTCATGCTTGAACACATGCATGACCATGACATTACAACATATAAAAAAATTCCATTTTGGACAATTTTCACGTTCTAATGAACGCTAGCAATTTGTCAACTTTTATATTTGAAGCAGAAAAAGTGTACAGTAATTTTTAGCAACACAGTTTTGCTGTGTTTTTCATTAGATTCGTTTTGAGGAGATAGAGAAAAGACCACCGTAATTGTCACTATCTGTAGTCACTGGTAATACATACCAGCTAGAGCATGGCTGAGAATAGAGCATAGTGTGGCCTCAGGGTTGAATACATGCCGGAACATCTATCTATCCATGCACAATATGACACTACAAATACCCCAATATTATGTGACTGTTGATCAGAGCAGCCCCCTAAGCGCTACCAAAGAGTTCAGGTTCCTAATGACCAGTCGGAAGCAGCAACCAACAAACTACCAACCCATTACCCTCAAAATGGAAATCCCGACACCAAAAAGTTGAGACAGTTAAATAATTGCGGCTCTGGTAGAAGAAAAAAAAGGTCGGTAAAACATATCCCGAACAGAGAACAAGGGATGAACCTCTACTCATGTTCAATAGACATGGAAGGAGTTCGGATCAGACTATATTGAGTCTTTTAGGTTATATGAAAATCTAATGCATCACTTGAAAATGTTTTTATTAAGTAATTAATTAATTTATTTTTGTTGAAACATGTAGACACAGTTGCAACACGTTCTTAGTATATATTGTATTTTATATGAAAAAGAGGATAACATTAACTATGTATATTCTGGCTACACAACGAACATTTTAAAGGTTGGTTTAATTTATTGCTTTCTTTTATGACTTGACACTAAAAATAGGGAATCAATGTTAGTATTGGGGGAAATATATTTTGCTACAGAATGACTGGCTCTGTCGAGATTAACAATGCGTGTAACAAGTTTTTATTATCAGTAATAACTGAAGGATAAGGTATTTATAGAAGAGAGGTTTGTCGAAGTGTTAATGTAATCGCTCACTTCTTTGTTAAACATTGTGGTATACGATCACCAGTATAGTTTTTCAATATATCTAGCAACGTGACAAAGCGCAAATTTATATATTCATATCTTCTCCAAAGTTGTCAAATTAGATAGGATGCTTTTGTATAGGGTAATGGTCAGCTAGACTAGTTTTGTTGGTTCTTATTATTACTGAGTATTGATTTTAACCTTCACTAGGTGCCCCGTACAAAATTCGACAGTAAATAACCTAACAATATTTATGAAACTCTCTTCTAATTTTTTGCTTCCCTATTACCTACAATAAAAATAGCAAATTTCAAAATGAACTTCAAAACCAGTCCAGTCTTAACAATATAAACAGCTTCAGTCGGAATTGAACTCGTTTTTCCAATTCCTTTGTGTGTGTTTGTGTGTGTGCATATGTGCGTGTGCGTGCGCGTGCGCGTGCGCGTGTGCTGATAAGCGTTTCGCTACATCATATTTTATAACATGGTAGAAAAGTTAATAATTAGTGTGAGGAGACAGTTTGTTTTACTCTCTCTTTTCTCTATTAGGTCTTATAGTTAGAAAGCATTTTCAAAGTATAAAGAATCAGCGAAATTTATTTCCAATTAAAGAAAAATACTATGTGGATTTATGTTTTTAAGAGTACAAATCTTAGCAATAATCAGCGTGTACCCCAAATGAGCAACGAATGACTTCGTGACTCAATCACGTCATATTCAAACGACAGATACGAGCGGTGAAACTGAAAAAGAGAGAAAATAATTGAACATCTGCTTTAGTTTTGTGCACATCTTTACCTGTTTGTAATGATGTTGGACACGTGTGCAATTGTGCATGAGTGCAGACATATAAGTGAAAGGCTAGTCTTTGAAATATAATCAAATTTTGTCTGATTTTTGTTTATCAGATTACAATGTACAGAAATAGTCTTTTCGTATCAACCAAAATGTATGTCTTTAATTTATTTAAAAGTACATTTTACGGTAGGTACCTCCACTCAATTTTGATAACTAACTTTTAAATTGAATTTTTTAAAATAAAAAAGTTTTTTTGAAACTTTTATTTTAGTTTCAATTGAAAGATAAATGATTAAATTTACTATTTCTAGTTAGCAAAATACTCTGGTGCATTTCAAACAAAAATTATATTGATTAAAATCTAAAATTTTTCATTTTTTTTTTTTAATCTTTCAGTTTTTTTAATTTTTCAGTCTTTCGGCCATTTTTGAGTGATCGACACATGTGTAAACAAAAGACAATTCTCGGTTTTAAAAATCTTGCAAAAATTGTATATCCATCTGTGACACATTATTTTTGAAAAATTAGCAAATCTAATGTTAAATTAATTTGATTTACACAAGTATTACTTATTTATAGCATGAAATTTACAATAAAACTATTTCTTAAACACCGAGTTGAGCTTTCTAACTTTTCCATCGTATTTGAAATGTGTTGACATTTTGAGAGATGCGAGATAAGATAAGTGTATAGCGATTACAAGTGACATAATTGTACATTTTTTTCTTATAAGGAGAAGAAACTCTGAAACACATGATCTTTTAATGTACACACAGAAATTACCGTACATTCCATTTTGTCATTTATGGTGAATCAACAAAAATAAATCTGTTCGAATTTCAGCAATAATAAATAAGCAAGAACGTTCAAGTAACCTATTACAAAATGTAGATATTGTTATCTTTAACTATATATATAATACACTATTTTTAATCGCCTAATTTCATTAGGGAATGTGCGCTGTGGTGTAATGGATATCGGCTCGGAACGAGAAATCGGGTAGCCAAGTTCGAATTCCAGTTGAATTCCATGCATTCACTTACGCGCAAATATCCTTTATATTACTCTGTTTAATATTAAAATATTACTCCGTCACTTCCCTCCAGTTATAGAGGAGAGATTGGATTCTATAGCCATGGCCAGCAACCAGTCTACCGCAGTAATCAGTCTACTGTTGCGGAATAAACTTCTGCCCAGTCAGTCATGTCTCTTTCGAGACATGATCGCCCAAGCGTGTATCACGTATGGCACTTGACTGAATTTCATTTATGCCAAGGAACACTGTGATGGTAGAGTAAGAATTGTTATCAACATATAAAAGAACAATACAGCATTGACGTATAAATGACAAAGCTGTTTATTATCGCAATATGACTGAAAGCAGTATGACGAATAACGAGCGTTTAATAGTAGGTCGATCAGCGCGAACGATTGGTGTAAGACATCTCTATTTGAGTCGAGCGAAGACACGTTCTTCAGGGCTGTTCCCACTAGAATTTATCTCTCAAGTTTAGCGCTCTTTATATGTGAACAAAGTGGATTCCAGATTAAGCACAGCAAAAACTGATAGGTTGAATATTTTTCGCGCTGAAATAGAATAATAGTCGTGTCGCTAATAAAATCGTTTTGAGATAGATTCGACACTTTGTAGTGGACATTATCGCTACAGTGTTTCTCCACAAGTATCACAATAAAGATAATGTTTGGCCTTAGCAACAGTAAATTTTGTTTTTTATAAATATTTCTTATTGAAATTGAGTTTTGTTTAATAAGTTTTTATGTCCTTTCGTTACATTCTGTTGACATATGTCAGTTTCAGAAGATGATACAGCGCAGACTGATACGGACCTGGGCGTGGTCTATGGAGATCTTAGGCTGCCAATACATCAAGATTCCCTTTCTGGTAGCATAAAAAAAATAAACAATACAGTTTAGTATCGACTTGGCTGCGGGAGTTTCCAGAAGCTAACATAACCGTTTTCTCATATCAATGATTAGAATTACACCAGTTTTTTTTTTTTTTGTTTTGTTTTGTTTTTTTTGCAAATCAATGATTATAAATGGCTTCAAACGGATTAATTGTTTAAGTTTTAAATAAGATAATCCTTCATCAGAACCTGGTACAACAAAATTTTAAACCAAGAACTTTACCAAATAACAAAAACCATATCACTTGCAGATTTTCAATCGCAACAAAAATGTGTAGCACATGTAACTAGAAGGGAAAATAATGGTATCATGAAGATATTAACTTACCACATCACTTTAAGTAAAAAGTTTGGAAGGAAACTTCCATCAACATAGAATGACCGATAACTGAACTTGAGTAGTCTAATTTTCTGAAAAACTGTTTTAAGAAAAATACATTTTATAAATTTCAACTGAAATTAACGCAAAACGTTCCGTCAATAAATGAGGAACGCGTTTCCAACGTATATCACCTGAAGAAGACCGGGGCGAACAATAGCCAAAAAACGTCGTGAATGTGGAAATAAAGATCAGGACAACAGTTCGAACGATGTAAATAGTGTAAATAGTTAAAAACTTATTTTCTAATTACAGAATTTGTTTCAAAAAATGTCATGACTCTTCACGATATCTTGGTGTGTTCCCGTTGTCTTCTCCATGGTTTAGAAGTCAGAGTAGATTCCATACAAGGCCACAAATTCCAGTCTATTCTGCTATTAATCATATAGTTGGAGGCTGGAGTTGGGTGAAATAGATCCTTCCCTTTCCCAAGGGGATGTGCAAAGTGAATGCAACAGACTTGACCAGAACTTGAACTCGGCTCGCCGGTTCCACTTTCTGCACCGATATCCGTTATGATAAATGCCACTCGTACATTTGCAATTATAGAATTTATAAAAATTCTGCAATTATAAAAATTAGAGCTGTAAAAACAAAACAAAAAAAACATAGGCTTTAAAATTAACAGATATTTAAATAAGGAAGAATTTTTTTAAAAATGGTGACTCTTTTTTTTTAAGAAGCCCCGAGCTTTAATGTCTGTTTGTGAAAGCCACGATAATCGCGAATGAGGCCGCGTCACATAGACAACTGCGTTGTGTTCACAGGATGACACTAAGCAGCTACATTAATGTCATCTATTGTGACGATTTAACTTCCTAACCGACACTATGTTCAAAATTTGAATTTATGAACACGTTTTTGTTCGTAACTGGGGTGTTTGTGTAGGGAAGGGACTATATTAATCTCAACTATGCACCTTTGACCGGTGCATATATCTTGGGTGTAATGTAGCCTCCACAGAGGATATAAATATCCACGTTGGTATGTGTTACCATGGAGAGATTATCAACATTCTGGAAATCAAGTTTAATTGTCGGCATAAAGAGACCTCTTCCAAGCCATTGGTACATCTGCACTATTGTATGGAAGCGCGGTATGGACATCAGAAAAGCATTTACAAAGAAATTAGATAGCACATACACAAGGATACTGTGTACTGCATTAAATATATCCTGGAGACAGCAGCCACTACATCGAAAGACAAACATGTTTGTGGCCATTTATCTCTGATCTCACAGTTTATCAGAGAAAGAAAATTTTCATGGCATTTCTTAAGAAATAAGGATGTAGATTAGCGATGTGCTTTCTTAAACACCAAAACATGGACGCACCAATGTAGATTGTTCTTTCAAAACGTACATTCAAAAATTATGCGAAAATACAAGATGCAAACCAGTAGACCGGCCAGGCACAATTCTCGTGAAAACTGGAGAGAAAGAGTTGGGAGTATCCGTGCAGGTAGCACGATATATATATATATATATATATATATATATATATATATATATATATATATATATATTGTACTCTGATCAGAAAGGTGACAGGTAAGTCTACGGGAGAGCGTGGTTGTAGTAAAACCAATATATGTAGTGGGTTTATTATTAGTACTAGAGATACAATCTCTGAACTGGCATGTAAACTGATACACCACATTGGTTTTTTGTAAAGGATTTAGTTTAGTGCTTGTAGGGTTATTAGAGACTATGAGGTCAACTATTTTGAATTTTTTATAATATATGATGAGTTTAATTTGATTATTACTATCCACTGGTTTAGCAGTATTATGTTTTTGAGAGTTTTTTTATCTTGTTAATATATATATATATATATATATACACACACACACACACACACACACACACACACACAATGGGAAGTACGAATAAATAAACGGTTATTAACAGGAAATCAGCAAACCTGGTTCAAATTTTGACTGTGTCTGCTTCTTTTCACCTAGCACTAATGACTTCGAGAAAAAAGAACAAAAAACAAAAACATGAAAATAAGTTTCCTGATTCAATCCGGTTGTTAGATATCTTTGTAAAAATGCCTTGCCACTTCTATAACACGACTGACAGAGAAAAAAGTGGTTCTCAAATAGCAGCTTGCTGTCAATATTGTCTGGTCAGAAAAAAAAGTTATGACATTTATTGTCAGCCTTCACAGAAACCAGTTATCTATGCAGTAAGGATAATGTAATAATAGTTATACAGGTTCTTGCATGGCAAAGGAGGACAAAGAAAAAGCAATTTACTTTGTATATCATGATATACGTTTTCGATGGCCGATCTAACCGAGTTAGATCCGAGATAGAAAATGCCCCAATCTTACTCAGTAAATGTTATTTATTACACTTTGATAAGTTTAAGTGAATGTTTTAGGATCAATAAAACTGATCAAGATTCGTAAATCGAATTATACCATATTCATATTTAAATTCAGTGTGCTTAACCAAAAGCAAGAACGTGCCATCGTACGAAGATTAACTTTTTACCTAGATACTCTTGGAACTCTTATAAAAATGCCTATCGAACACACACACTTTTGTCTTCGTTCGTCTAGATTTTAAAAGACTATTAATACATAGTATTTATTTTAAAAAATAACTAGTAATTTTAGAAATTTGAATTAAAGGTTACTCTTCAGATAATCATAATCTGATTAACTGATTTGCAAGATGTTATATGAAGCAAAAAACGTAAACACTAATAATAATGGTGTTTCCTCTAAATATCTACAAGTAAAGAATAACAATAAACATTTTTTTTAGAAATAATAATATAAATAGATAAATAGGTATTGAGGTATTGCTGGCATTTTTATTATAAAAATGTATTTTTATACTATCAATGTGTTTTGTTTTTAAGTTCACTATTTCCTCATAGCTTGGACCCAGCAGTTGTTACTACCGTAAGTCAAGGTGGACCTGGGAACAACAGCAATTAAGAGCTGGTTCCAGGCTCCTCAAAATCTTTAATCTCCCGACCAGAGCCATTGATGCCAGGTGTAGTTTATCGTCATGACCAGGACTGTATACATTAGAATATAATTATAAAACTGTCCCCATGAACAACTCGATAAGAAAATAACCAATTCAGATCTATCCCACTGTGGGAAGATAATGTTAAAATTATAACAACAAAGCAAAACAAACTGGAATCTGTTGCTTCTTCCCCCAGCTATGGATAAAATAACAAGGGATGACTGGACTCTCTATCGTTGGTTGGCAACCAGTCAAGGAAAAGAACAACTCTGTATTCAGAAATGTTTGGTGTGCTAACTGATAGCTAGAAGCTCTTCAGCTTTGATTAGCGAGAGGCTGTAACTCGATTAAAAAAAGATCCTTTAACAACCTCTCGAAGATATGTCGTAAAAACGTACAATGACTGAAGATGTAAAGTCACATGTGTTACGTAATCTACCGCAAGCTGCGATAGTGTTTATTTTTAACGAGTATATTAATTTCAAGATTTGATATGACGCTAACCAGCATTATGTCTATATAACTCGTCATATATATATATATATATATATATATATATATATATATATATATATATATATATATAAATTAAAAAAGGATTAATTCAATTATGTTGGATGATCATTTCGATATGAAAATCCCCACGGGGGATAACACATCATCTCAGCAACAGAAAAATCCTTTAAAGGATTTTTCTGTTGCTGAAAAGGATTTTTCTGTTGCTGAGATGATGTGTTATCCCCCGTGGGGATTTTCATATCGAAATGATCATCCAACATAATTGAATTAATCCTTTTTTAATTTATATTTGCTCTGTAATATTTTATTACATGGAGCTCTCTTCCTGTATCATTTTTTAATATTAAAATAGAATTTTTAATATTAATTAGGATCGGGTTTTTGGAATTTACCTTCCTGCTTTTTCCGCTTGGATTAAAGTATCTGAATTAATATATATATATATATATATATATATATATATATATATATATATACTTTTTGTACGAGACATACACTAATATGGTATCAGGTTTGTTGGTATTTCTTTCAACGAGTAGACGAGCTATAAATAATATATAAAGTCAACTGTTCATGTGTGCCAATCTCGAAGCGCCTGCATGGAACTCCTTATTAGTTCCAACGAGTCGAGTATAATGTTCAGAAGAGTAAAATATGAAAAAGGTCACACAATGTTAGCAAAGTAAGAAACGAGAATTATTTAAGACTGATTATTCAGAATAGAAAAAACTGGGAGCAGGCGCCAAGTAGTAAATAACAAAACCATTCGCAGTGTTGCCCAGACAGAATTTAAACATACTATAGGGCCAGGTAAGACTATCGGGATAAATGCATTGTAAAACAACTCAAATTGTACTATAAAACTCAACGACAATCTAAACTAATACGAGAATACGACCCAAAGTGTACTTGATCAATGAGCTTTAACATAACAAAACTCCTTTATGTCACTAAATAAACAAAGGGATAGTACAGCATAATTAGCATTTAATAGTTATACCACTTGATATTTTTTAAACTGTGCACAAATATAGATACCACAGTATTATCGTTCAGCTGAGACACCTCGACGTGGTATAATGCTTGTCTCGCTAGAACAATGACGACTTAGTTGAAAGTTTGATCCTCACTAGGTGCCTCATACTTTCCGCCTTGTGCTACATTTAAGCTACGCTTAGAAAATCATTTAAGGACACCTCGACGTGATGTAATAGTTAACAAACTCCTCACTGGGTACCCCATACATTCGGCCTTGTGCCACATCTTATCTGTGCTTAGAAAATCAATATTATCGTTCAATTTTAAATTACCTGGAGTTTGTTTTTAGTATTCATTAAGTTAGCATGTTTTAAGCGTTCCTTAATTCATTACTTTTTCGAGCAAAGAAATTCCATAAAAGCATGCACATTAGAGCTTTTAGTATTACATAACTGGCCCCTTTTAGTTACGCTTAGTTAAAATTAGCTAGATTATGTACGATCATTGCCCCAGTCTTTTTATTTTTGCCTCCACATTCTTTAGTTTATGTCCCTATCCTCTTCCCTGTTAGGTGACCAGAGATGTTAATTCCCTAGTGGATGCGGGACATTTTTCGTTTTTCGAGTGTATTTTCCCGTCTTTGTTGTCATGTTAGGATGAGTGTGTAATTATGTGTCTGGTTAGATGAATGACTGTTTAATTTATCTTGGTCCCACATAAATTTCCTCCAGTCAACTGATAGTTATATCACGATTAAGCATTGTGTGTATGTGTGTTTTCTTTATTACTAATACCATTTTCGTCTTTCTAAATATTATTATCCATTGTGTAAATATTCATCGGGGTTTTTCATTTTTAAATTTGTTATTTCCCACTCCTCATAGACAAATTGTACATATGGGACTAGTTAAGTTTTTACAGAGTTTTTGAGGTATGTGTTTGTAGTAAAAATGTGATGTTTTGATGCAAAGAATATTGTATAGTTTAAGCTAGCTTAGTTATCTTAAGGCAGATGAAGACCAGCCTTTCCCTATCCACATTTTTGACCTTGTGCTACATTTTCTTTTGTATATTTTACAAAAATAAATAATTACATAACTGGTGCCACCCCCGCGCCCATAGTTTGAGCCGGACAGAGAATAATGGATTTCTCGGGCTTAGTACAATGGTTCGAACAAACACAGAACTAGGATACGGCACTTCTCGGATTTCAGATCATTCGCCCAGGGGCGTATCACCCACGGCACTTTAGACGACGATGAGTATTATACTAATATGCAAAAGTGGTGTCAAATTTCAGTTCTTCTTCGTGTCGTCTAGTGTTCAGAAACAAAACAGGAAATAACAATAAGACCTGTTTAAAACCTAAAAACAATCGTTTATTACTGTTTGTACAACAGGTAAAAACATCTGTCATCATAAAAAAAATATCAATATTCAGTTAATCGTAAAACGTTTGTGGAGAGTCAGTCAGTTAAGTAACATACGTGATATACGCTTGGGCGATCATGTCTCTTTCGAAACATGACAAACTGGGCAGAAGATTACCCCGCAGTAGGTTGCCATTACTTTCTGCAGTAGACTGGTTTCCAGCCAAGGCTATAGATCCCAATTTGTTCTGTTATTTAACCCATAACTGGAGGGAAGAGACAGATTAATACCTTTCCCAAGGGTAGAGTACATATCAAATTTTTGCCGCTTCAGAATGAGTTTAACGTGTGGTACACTCGCGGATGTGGGTGGAGAGCCGAATTTGTTTCATTCACTTACGTACAAATGCCCTTGGGAAAGGTATTAATCCATCTCTTCTCTCACTATAAGATTATTGAATAGCTGGACAGATTGGGTTCTATAGTCTTGGTTAGCAACTAGTTTGCCACAGAAAGAAATGACAACCTACTGCGGGAAAATCTTCTGTCTAATCAGTCATGTCTCGAAAAATACATGATCGCTCTCAAGTGTGTATCACGTATGGGAATTAACTAACAATCACGGAAACAGAGCTAGTTTAGAATTCCGGAAATTAGAACATATTTCTCTTTAGTAAAGAAATCACAGGAGGGGATGAAATAGTTTGACGTTTCATGCCAAGAAACTTTTGTGTGTGTGTGTGTGTGTGTGTGTGTGTGTGTGTGTGTGTGTGTGTGTGTGTGTGTGTTTTAAAATCGGTCATCATATTTTGTTTTTAACTTTCCCTGATCATTCTTTCATTCAAGATTATTTCGAATTCCGTCTGCAGTTACATCTGCTGTATCTGTAAGGCTGGTTTATCCTGTTTTCGGAGAATAGTGGTTTGTCCGTCTCATAGGCTTGTTTGCAAGGTTGGATTGTCTTTTGTTCTCTGAGTATACAGTGAAATTCGTCTGTAGTTACATAAGCTTTTGTTTTCCTTCAAGCTTGATGAGCGTAGAAATCTCATGATGGACGAACTATTTTTTCCACGTCTTAAAATCGTGATGTCCAGTAAAATAAAGAGGTCGAATTCTTGAAATTGACGCAAATCTAGAACAGTAGTGAACTATTTTAGATTGGTTTAGAGTAGCCAATCAATATGAAGTATGTAGGGATAATGACTAGGAAACACACGTGTTATTTTTAACGGCACAAGATTTATTTACAAGCTTACACGTTTGAAGTTTCAGTAGCTTGTTTCAAGACAATCAAACATCAAAGGTTCGTAGTTTTGATGAATTGTCAGAAAGAGAAAATGTTCATATTAAATCATTGGACACTGAGTAATTAAATGCTTAAAACAAATTGAGATTTCTTTTTTCACATAAGATATATTTTAAGGTACTTAACTTAGGAGTTGAACAGATTTCCTTGAAATTCCCCTGCTCTCATTAGAGGCTAATAATGTATCAGAGTGTAATTTGACACCGGTGTTATTCAGGTTGTCTGTCTGTCTGTCTGTCTGTCTGTCTGTCTCTCTCTCTCTCTCTCTCTCTCTCTCTCTCTCTCTCTTAAAGCGACTTGACATCGGCTCGTTACTTTTTCTCAGTTTGTAAGACGCTCCCTTTTCTATTGGTCATAATAAATTTCTACACTGGCCCGCGAATTTGAAAAGTGAAGAAAATTTATTTTCATTTCGTATTCACCACAAAAATATTTTTGTTCTGTCAGTCTCGGTAGAAGCGTTAAATGTAATTCTCACAGGTTCTAAACTTGAGTTTACTTTTTGATTGTCTTATTAATTACATTTTTTATACTAAGACTTCATTCTTCGTAGTCCATTGATCATTGTCTTAATTGTAGGGCATCGTTACATTTCGATGGTTCCACGAAAAAGTAAGCCAGCATATGATCAGAAGTTTGAAACGTATTCCTTCTGTAAATTTCTATTTGTCTTTTTGTGCAAGCTATGGTCACATTAAGAAAGTTTCTTAGTGAACGAGCTTGTAGATAAAAAATAAATAAATAAATGAACATTTTACTTATGCGCGTAACTAATAGCATACAAACTAAAAACTATTTTAGTAACGGTTAGGATTCCTGCTAACACTGGGGATAGCGATGCCAAACCCAAATGTGAACAGAAGAAAAACTTGATGCGAGGTTAGTAATACTTCTGTTAAAAAAATTAAACAACTGATAAAGTCATTCTATTTTGAGCCCTTATCGACAATTGATACTCTAGGATCCCAATTCACGCAGTTGTGATGCCGAGTCTGGCTAGAATGTTGTCGATGGCGTAGTGGATGCTAAAGAACCAACCAATATGAATAGAAACAGATCTTGAGTTTCACATCCAGGATTTAAGAGACTTGCTAAGCCGGAAACCGTTTACTTATAATTCCATTGAAACAACATGATTTGAAGCCTAAAGCAAGAAGAGATCTGCAGCTATGAAATATTTAAACATTTTTATAATAAAGATAAAAGTTTGAGGAACAATTGAAAGCCCTAGGTTGAAGCAGAAAAAGTACTCTGAGACAATCCATGCATGACATGATTGCTAGCAACAGACGGGTTGAAAGTGCCGTTCATCAAGTTAGCGGCAAAGCCAGGTTAGGGTAAGGGGAAAGTTTTGAAGTACAAATTAAAATTTAAAAAAAAAAACTGTACAATAGACTTTCTTTATAAATTATTTTTGCCATCATAAATAAAGGAAGTACTTAGGAGCGTTTTTTTTTTTAATTCTATACTTTTTTTGCTTATCTCCAATTAATTATAATCCACATGTGTAACGTAATACTCTTAATATTATCGCAGACAAGAAATATGTACTTGACGTTAGATTATATTATTGTTAGTGCATATCATTAAAAGATTTCAGTTAACTGCATCATGCAACTTCTTCCTCTTTTTTTTGGGGGGGGGGGTATTGAAATGTACCTACAACAAAGGGAAAAAATTAAAATTTAATCAGGATTTTTATTCTTAGCATAAAACAAATCAAGAGAAAGCGTCTTTCTCATTTAGAAACAAACCAGTCAAATGAATTCTATTCAAATTTCACGAATTTTTCCGCGAAATAACTTTACATATAGTAAGGTTTTATTTATTTATGTTCCCTTCTGGAAAAAGTTTTATTCGTTTCACCTAAATGAAAAAAGGTTTTTATTTCTCACAGGATTTGCGAACTTCCGCTTCGTGTATCAGACGACCCGACATTTTAGTTTCGTCTCTTAAAAAAAAAAAAAAAAAACAATACTTAATCTATATAGTCTCAGCACGACGGTACCAAATAGAAAAAAAAGTAGTACAAAATGTGAGTCTATTTATAATCTTGAATAAATCAAACATAGAAAGAAACCTGCTTCCTACATAAAAAAAAAAGTTTTTCACATTTTTGCCTATTTCAGAGTTCATATTTAGATTTTTTTTCTTTTTTTCTTTTTCAAGGAATATTTTTGAATTGAAGTCTGGGCCGAACAGGCATCTATGCGTTGGTTCATGAGGGGGTGAACACTTGTATAGTAAAAATGATGCTAAAAATATTTCGAGAAAGGAAATAAAAATCAAGCTAGTTTTTTCCGTGACAACTGTTACTAATTTTTGACAAGGCAAGTGCTTTTTCCCCAAAATTATCCATGTTTTCTTTGTTTATTGAATGTTCTTAGCTGATTTTTAAAATTTTGTAATCCTGTTTGTAAATACTACTTCGAAGAATTACTTATTCATATTTCATAAATAGATCAAATTGAAATAATGTTTTGTGCTTTTTGTTAACTGTATTTTCAACGATACAAGCATCTACTTCGCTTGTTATAAAACATTCTATTGATAATAGTTGGTTTCATATTTGACAACATTATAAAAGATAGTCATAATAAATAAAATATGTAACTATACCCTAGCGTCAGGAACCACTTTATGAAATCAAATAAAATATTCTTTCCAATAAAAAAAAATTATTGGATAGTGGGAGTAAAATTTTTAATATTTAACTGACATTCTGAAATCATAAATAAGTCAATTACTTAAAAACACTAACCCTTGAATTTTATATTTCCCGCAAAAACGACTTGCATGTATGTTTCAGATCTGTCTCTGGAAATGTTTCTATGTTCTTGCATTTTTAATTTTAAAAATAAATGTATGACTTCTAGAAAAGGTTTTATGGTGAGTCCTTAAAACAGTTTCTAGCACACTTAAGTATGTATAATTACATTTTTATTTTTTTATACAAGTATATTCTATTTTATTTTTTTTTTGGCATATTTTTTTCCTATTGATTAATGTTGAGAAGTGAATTGGTAGCTGATGTTATAAAGCCTTTTTATTCCATTCTCACACCTATCTATTTCTTTCCTTCTCCGTCAACCACACAACCTGCTAATCGCTTCTCTGTCTTTACTAAAGAAATATTCTTCTTTGCTTACTCATTGTTCTTTCTCGTCTAATGGCTTGGATTGATTTTCATCCAATACTTGTAGACTTTTCTTATCCCTATTTGCAGTCAAACGCTTAACACTAAAGTACATTAATATCGTTAATTATTGTGTTATTTTTATACAGTAACTGCAAAGGTACCGTAAATAGTTTTGACTTCAGTAGGAATTAGAAGTAAGAAACTTGCCAAAGATTCTAAAGCTTTCTTTTCATTTGTTCAAGAGGCTTCAAGAGCCAGTCGCAGGTAAGCAACTTTATCTATTCACCAGCGTAACAATATAAATTACGGCAAAATTTACTACGTTCATTTGTTATATATATATATATATATATATATATATATATATATATATATCAATGTGCACAATCGATGATAGATTCAGAATTTTAGATATAAAAATGTCTCGGTTATCTTGCATTTAAAGAGTTATCGTCAAGTAAATATTCATTTCATGTTAGCTGTACCGAAAAGCCAATGTGAAACAAAACACAAGCAGAACAAACAAGCAAAATAAGTAAATAGCAGTTATGGCGACATTAAGCTCCTCCTTTTCACCCCCCCCCAAAAAAAAAATCTATAACGAATCTGATATCCCGAATGAAAAAAATCTAGTGTCCACGTTTTATAACTGTGCAATATTCGATAACTTTCAGCTATCGGGGACACAATACTGACAAAAAGCTATCACCCATATCTCATTTAAAATGTCAACACAACGCGGTTGTAAAATTTAGGAAATATTTTTTTCTTTTTTTCATTACTGATTTTACAAGTACGAAGCTGGCTGCGTATTGGAAACATAGAAGACGGCTAGGCATTGTACAACTACTTTTAAATTTGAACACTAAATTGAACGATTAAAAAATCAACTAGAACGAAACATCTTTACCAGACGAGCCACGGTACTAATGCTATTCATATCGTTAGATGATGTTGATACATACGAGACTAACCGAAGGGAAACATTTAAATGAATGACATAAGAGCACAAATATATTTCAGTTTTACAGTCCATTATTACGTTCCGAGGCATACGGGTACATTACCGGTTGTACCCTTACCCTTTAAATCATGTAACAAGATGTGGGCGTATATTATAGGTTGTTTCCGACGGAAGTGAATGTCAAACCTGTTCGTGTCCCATACAAAGTAATATAAAATAAAACATTCAAATTTTGGCATCAATTCAAACATAAGTTTCGAAGAAATATTTATTTACTAATGCAACACTAAAACCGGCGGCATATCGATGAGAATCAATGTGTTTACCGAATGAGCCGTGACAATGTCTTGGTAGAACAGACATTTCATTTAACAATGTTTTGAAGATTATAGAGATTTAGCAATCGCAATAATGGAATTAAAAGCAATTGGTTCAACTTCAAAGTCTGAACGCCCAGTTCTCGACAGCTCAACATGTACACTAGATGAGCCACGACAAGTGATCAGGATTTGAATCTCATATTTTGTTTTATTATTATTATTATTTTTTTTTTTTTTTTTTGTTTGTTGTTGGACTGACGAAGATAACTGATGGCAGAAAGCTCAGGGTGTGTGAAAGAAATGTAATAAACTCTGGTCATATTTCTTAATTGCTAAAAAATCTGATCGGACATTACATTATCAGCAGCGATACTATTATAACCACTGCTGTTGGTCATTCATTAAAATCACTTCGTTTTTATCTTGCGTATTTGTGTGTGTAAAAATAAATAAATAAAAATATAGGAATACGCTAAAAAGAAAATTCCATGAAATTCTTACCCGGCCCAGTATCAAAAATACTATCGATATTAAACTAGAGAAAAATTGGTTGATTTTTCGACATTCAGTTAGAAAAAGAATCCTAAATCGGGCGTGTCCTTGTGGCAGTTTGTGGCGACTTCGATATTTGATGTCGTCGAATCAAGTTCCAAATCTGCTTGTCGTGGCAGTTTTAATTCTTTTCGACGTTCGTTCTAACTTTTATGAAAGGCAGGATTAATTGACCACGTTTTTAGTTTTATCGTCAATCATTTTGATTATGGTCTTGTTTCTGGTATAGCACGGCACTGTAACTGGGACCAAAATGTGAGTGAACCCAAAAATAATCCTTTTTTTTTTCCTTTATAATTTGACTTATTCAAACGGTAGGTATTAAACAGCCTTATAAAACTCGGCAGATGGTTTCCATTGCTCTACCTACAGTCATTCAATTATATGCTTATTGAATTAAATGTTAATATCACGATTCAGTAGAATAGAATTCAAGGAGAACTATCCTTGTTTAACCAAATATAGATCATTTGGAAGGATGTTACTCGAAATCGCTTTGATGGTATTGTTTGGATGATATATATAACAACACAAACGAAGTTGTTTAAAGAACTGTCTAGTTTACCAGGTGATCCAAAACACCTGAAAGAAATTGGGTAAAATCAAAAGCCAACACAGTCGCACACGTATTTTTGTTTGTAGAGTTCACTTAGATTCGTGCCCTTGTCTGCCTTTTTTTTTATATAGAAATTAAATATTTTTCTTGAATGAGAATAAACAGACTGTTCACAGAGTCGCGAAAAAATAAGCTTAGCTTTTGGATTTCAAGAGACGAACGAGCTATTTTCATATCAATTGAAAAGACCGCACGCAATGATCCTTACCAAAGAATCTTAACATATTTCTATCTTTCTTAGATATCCGGGGTAGGGAAATGATGTCAGCCGTGGCGACTAAATTTTGAACTCGTATCGTTGATTTCCTACATTCAAAAGCACTACAAATGCATGCATGTCCGATCAAGAAGTAGCCTGTTTCAGACAACAATGAAGAATCCTTCATATTAATGAGCCACAGACATAACGTGCAATTAAGACAAAGTAAAATACGCATTTTATTTTGTCTTAATTGCACAAGTTAGGTTAGAAAGAAACTATTGAATATGGGACCAAAAGCTGAGTCCGTCATTTCGACATTGAAAAATAACTTCATTCCATCCTCACTTTTTTTTTTTTTTTTTTACTGCCTGTATGTCTGTATTATTTTCAGCCCTTTTATTTTAGTTTTTGCTTCGGGTTTGGCTCTAAGTAGGTATAATTGTAGTTCTTAGTCTCAGCCATGATACCATTTACTCAGAGGACTTATTTAGCTTTCAAAATTCAGTTTACGACGAAAAAAATTTTTTTGATATTGATACCAGGAAATCAAAATTTGACTTATATCCATTCATTTTTCTTTCAGTTTACGGTTTCGCTTTAACTGGAAACAACTATTGCTTTTTAGTCTTTCGTGCCAACGTCCAAAGAGTCTGAGCTCCAGGGCCATGGATTAGTTTTAAAGCTTTCATTACAACCGAGCAACACCGGGCTACACTGCTAGTTCTATATATTTATCCCGAAGTTCAACACATTTCACATATTTTTATTCTTTAAACTTTCGAAAAACAAATCCTGATATTTTATCATTGAACTTTCGGGAAGTGTATCTTGCCGAGAACTTTTCAGCACACCTATAAAATCAGAAGTAATTTTATATTAGCGGCAATGCATCTCTATCTGCTTTATTTGAGATAATTATACATTCCGTTGTTACGGAAACGTGTTATTACTCAACACCACAGAGCCAAAATACTTTGTGTGTTGACAACATAAATAGGGAATGTTTCTAAAGTATATAGGGGAGATCAGGATGCTAATACTTTTCTTCCTTTGGATATTTTTACTGATTTAAAAAGACAAAATTCCTTTTTACATGCAACAATAGAGCTAATTGTATAGATGCAAAGCTTATATTCAGTCAGTTAAGTGCCATATGTGATACCCGCTTGGGTAATCATGTTTTGAAAGAGACATAACTGACTGGGCAGAAGGTTTTCCCGCAGTAGGTTGCATTAATTTCTGCGGTAAAATGGTTACCAACCAAGGCTATAGAACCCAACCTGTCCTATTTAACCCATAGCTGAAGGTTGAAGTGACGGATTCATATCTTTCTCAATGGTATTTGCGCTTATGTTAATGCAATGAATTCAGCCGGAATTCGAACTCGGCTCTCTGAGTTCTCGTCCCGATATCTACCGCACCACAACGCACAACTCTGTAGAAGAAAATATAACCAATGCAATTACTGAAATATTTCGCCACTTCCCTTATTTTTCTGTGGGAGGGGACGGTATGAATAAACTAATGTACATATGTATAATTCCCTTGTCAGTCAAATTTGTTCTTGTATCTATATCTACTGAGTGTAACTCAAGGCACTAAAAATTAAAAAATAAAAACGCCGTCCCATCACTATCAATTTTTTTTTTATAATGCCTGTTTTAACTTTTCAAATTGTAGATGTTCATTTTTCAGCTCAAGTAAAATGTTCACATATAAAATGCATCTTAGATATGCGAGGGTAGATTATTATCCAAGATTGTGCCTGTTGTTGAGTGATTGTTAGCAAGCTAAACTCACAAGCTATTCCAAGTAAGTTCACTAGTGCCCCATTTGACCCTCTACTCTAGTTAAGCTCAGTTATAATATACTTAAGAATAATCAATATTTTTACTCTTAGGAAGAATATTAAAAAGTCATAGATTTCTTAGTTCCTGTCCTATAGCGATGGTTAACGTACTAGCTTTAGAATGCTGATTTGATACTTGTTGGATGTTTCGCTGATATAAAATTTTGCTAATGTTGTGTTTGTTCAGAAAGTATCTAATGTATTATTTCTTAATTTAAGAACGTTTTTAAGATTGTTTTTGAGTTCTATCTTCTCTGTCTGGTTTCTTCAAGAATCCGGTGTTATGTTAAGGATCCAGCGAAAAAAGGACAGTAAGCTGAAAATATGATATTCTAGTATCTATCTTCAGCTAATGCAGTTTGCAATATTCACATTGTGTAAATGTTTATTTCGGCGTTGCAAAATTAACCCTAACTTAAATACTATATTTCCTTTGTTATAAATAGTTCAACAGTTCCTTCTTGACCATCTTTGTACAATTCTATTGATTGCCTGTACGTATGCGTTTGCATTTCAGATTCACACTTCTATTTGGGAGTCAGGATTAGAAGCTAAAAGCCATTCTCATAGTGCTAATTGATTCGGTCGGTCGGTTGAATATGTAGACTTCCTGCTAATCAAAGCCACGACCGCACCACACTCGGTGCTGCTGCTGTGATTTCAATATCAATTAGGTTTTATGCCCAACTGGTTTTGAATTCAGTGTTATCTTTCTATTAAGACTAATTACCAAGTCACAGCTATGGCACACACCTTTCCTAAGGGCATTTTTGTGAAAGTGAATTTGTCTAGGGCTGAATTTGAACTCTGCTCGCTGATCTATTATTTCATCGGTGTTACAAAGAAAAAAATCTACATCGTACTTTAGTTTATCTATAAGGAAAATATCTGCACCGTACTTTTGCTTGTTATCTACAAGGAAAAAAGTATCTAAACCGTATAAATTTTATTTTGGAATGATATCTACATATTAAATCTATTATATAACACAGAAAATGTAACTAAATTTTTTTTTTTATTTATATTCTAGCGATAAACAGCATGTACATCGGCTAAAATGTCTACACCGTACAAATCTTAATTTGAATTATCTACATAGTAAAACATGACATATCATATATGTTTAACAGAAAATGTAATTGAATTTTTTTCAATTCTGTTGGATCCTAGCGATAAACAGCACGTACATTTTTCTTGATAAGTATAACTTTTCTTGTTGTCGATCAAAATATACAATATAGATTCATGACACGTAGATAACAAGCCAAAGTAGCACCATTTCATCTTCACTGGATGTAAAACGTGTTTCAACTTAATCTATGGATTATTAATTAGTATTATCATTATTGTGGTCTTATTATTATTTCTGTTATAATCACACTACCTACCAAGTCTGCGGGAAGACCTAAGGCAGGTTGTGATGTGTTGTTATGGCTACATTTCATGATTTGTTTTTCTAACTCCCATAACATCACTAGCGTCACATGGACAAAGTTCTTCTTAATGTATGGACTGTACTTATCAAGACATCTTTTGTATTTCTATTAAGCTGGAATTTCTAGGGATTTTTTTTCAAAGTTTTGTGTGTGTGTTTTGTTTTTTATCGTTCCATGCATACCTACTATAACTGGTATTATTTTTGTTTTCGATTTCCAGGTTTTTATATTTCGATAGCTTTTTCAAATTCCTTGTTTCTATGTTAGTCTGCTGGGCAAACATCATGAATTAGTAGGCAAGTTTTTTCTTTTCGATTTTTGACAATTATGTCCGGTTTATTTGCTTCAATTTTACTGTTTGTGAAGATGGTGTAATTCCATAAAAATGTGATGTCTTTTATTTCTGAAACTGGTACTGGGTGATGTTCATACCCGTATTTGTTAACATGTTTTCGAAAGTGTTTGCACATTGTCAAGTATAAATATTGCTCACTCTATCGTGACAATTTTTATATTCATTTGGCGCAAGCACAGAACATCCTGAGATTAAATCATCTATGGTTTCTTGATATTTGTCACAGAACCCGCATTTTGGATCCACACTATTATGTATATTTGCCTGAAAGTTATTAGTGGAAAAACTCTGGTCTTGCGCTGTAAAAAAAAAAAAAAAAAAAAAAAAAAAATTAAATAAAAATAAACCCTTTCATTTCAGCCTGCTCGTAACCATCGATGAGTATTAACTTTATTAAAATCGACTTTATTCACACGTTTTGAATACTAGCCATGCAGAGGTTTGTCTTGTCAGCGGTGTTTGATCTATTCAAGAACTTTATTTTCCCTATATTTGCAACATTTGATTCTTGGGTTTGGTTTTTGATTTTTGCTGAATCTACTAAATGTAAATCGCGTTTGTATTTACGATCTTCTTTCATGATTGAATATTTTTTCTTTCTGTTTTCGTGTTTGACTAATTGCATCATTCAGTCCTTTGTTTCCCTGTGTGTTTGTAAGCCAATAGTTGCTGTCTTGTATGACAATTGTACAGGGTATATATAGACGGTCAGCATCAACTTTTGGATTATGCATGTTATCCTTAGAAAGAAGCTTTCTTGTCTTAAAATCCATTCGTCTGATGTCATTTAAAATCCAGTTCAAGATGTTGAAACTATATTGAACCACTGGGATGGAAAGACTATTAATGGCCATAATTCTATTCTTAATATCAGTACTGCTATAGCACTCTTCTCGCACTATTTCTTTCATTTTTTATGGTAAATTCCTTCACCCTCATTTACACTGAGGTATATATAAGCTTCTTCCTCTAAATAATTGATTGTTATCCCAGGGTCTAAGCTAATAGAGGAAAATTGTTGTGGTGATCCTCCTAAAATTGTGGATTTAGCACATTTATCCAAACCGAAGTCCAATCCAATGTCGTCACAGAAACGTTTTACTGTTTTCAGAAGACATTCCAGTTCACTGTCATTCCTAGAATAGTCACCCATGTAAAAGTAGATGACTTATTTTCTTTGAGATTTTTCCTATTCCGTCCTGTTAAGTTGGCTGGTTAATGATATTAGGGATATACAAAATGAGACAGTCACCTTGAAATATTCCTTTGTTGATGTTTATTTCATCAGACTTATACATTCCATTTATAAGATTGGGGTGAAGTGCTGTTTTCCATATCAGCTAACATTGTTTGATGAAACTTATGACGGGCGATACCTTGTAAAAAATAAGAAATTTGTTACTTAAAATATTACTGCTAAAAATAATTCAAATTTTATTTTTAGCTGCAATATTTTAAGTAAAAATTTTCTTATTTTTTGCTTCACTAGAATATCTTCTCCCGTTCACTTCCAGGTTTAATGACTTGTCCTGTTCCTTTCCAGGTTTAATATAATCTTAAGAATATTACTTTTAATGCGCGTATTTTTCCATGTAATTCATGATTTTTTCAAGCATTGCTATTAATTTAATATAAATTTAGTGCTGAAAATTGCATTCAAAAATAATAAAAAGGAAACATTTATATGCACTTGATTAAAAAAAACAAAAAAAAATGATTATTTATAATTAATTCTGATAATCAGTTTTGATGAAATGGTAAGTGATAAGCAAAGTTTGATTGGCAAAAATGATAAAAGATATCAGAATTTAAATGTTAAAAATCACATGCAAAAATATTAAACAGAAAAAAGTTATAAAGAATAAGATTTATTATTAGAAGCGTTAGTCACTCATCTACTTATGTAGTGAGTCTCCATTTTCGGACTTCACATATTTTGATGTAACTTTTTTCCTACTGAACCAAAACTCAATTTTTTTTATTTTTTTTTTAATGTAGTTAAGGAGTTGTCCTATCTAACTGTAAATTGTTTGAAATTTGGTTGAGAACTGAATTAGTGGTGAAGCTTAAAAGCTGTCTAGATTCACTCAATGTCCGAATTAGAATATATTCAACCATTGCCGTGGTTGAATTATATATTTAAAGACTTTAAGATCGAGGAATGGGGATATGCCTTACGATAATTTATCCAGACAGTACTGAGATTTTGTTTCGTATTGAAGCAGTTATCCAAGGTCATACTATTAAGTAATTGGTCTTTACATCTGTAAGAGCCACATTTGTACCCTTTTTGGGGTTTTTGGGGGGGTGGGGGAGTTTCTCTCTCTCTCTCTCTCTCTCTCTCTCTCTCTCTCCCGATGTTTGGGTAGAGGTTGTCACTTCATTTTTTATTTACCTTCTTCTTTTTTTGTGTGCCGTGGCTCTTAATGCCTTTTGTTTTGGCATTTCTCTCAAACCCTGCTCTGACATCCATTTGCTTACGCCCATCAAGTATGCCTCACTTTTCCTCTATCCGCCCCGGGAGTATCAGATTTTCTAAGCCCTCCTTCATCGTTACGTGTTCCAGAAACTTCAGCTGTTTCTTCCTGATGTTAAATATGTTTCCTTTTCGTTTCCCTACTATCCAAAACCTCGTCGTTGATCTCATATTTGGTCTATGATATCCTCAGCACATTTCTGTTGTTTCGAATCTTTCCTTTATCTTTGAGGAGATTGTCTAGCATTCACTGCCACAATATAGGACAGATATCACGTAAGAGTCCAGTATTGTTTCTTTCCCCTCACCCAACAAGATTTTCCTATCTCTTAGTGCTCTACTCAGCTTTTGGAATGCACCATTAGTCATACCAATACGCCTTCGGATCTGTGTCGCACTTTCCGTCCTCTCTTAGAACACTTCCGAGATATTAAATTTCTGTACGTGTTTGATTTTAGTATCTCCGACCTGTCATTGACATTTTGGGTTCCTCTTTTTGCTGATGATCATCCATTGTTTTCTTGTAGTTTATGTTTAGTCTTTTCTTCTCGCTTTCCTTCTGAAGGAGGTCTTGTAGTTTCGTTTCTGTGTCTTCTATCATCGCTGTATCATCTACGTAGTAACCTTTCTTTGCATCGGTTTGAAAGATCTTGTTCTGTCTGTATAATCATGGCCTTTTTTCGTAGCGTCTGATTTTTTTAAGCCTTCAGTTGGATCGTTTGCTTTAATTTTTCCTTAGCTGATAGGACTTCATTTTAAAGAATTAAAATTAATTTTGTATTTTCTTTCGACTCTTCTACCTCTTCTAGGTCTTGTATTTGTTTCTCTTGCCAGTTCTTAAATATCATCGAGTACCGATAATTCATTTCTAAGCTGTACAATTTTTTTTTCTCTATTTTTCTTTTCCAAGGTGGATCTTCATGTGTGTGAGACTTCATTCTTTTTCACTTTGATTTTGACTCTTTCTTTAGTTGCTGCTATTGTTGAGGTAAATTTTTGTTTTGTTCCCCGAAGGCCTTTACCCCTTCAAAACTTTCTAACACATACTTAATTCCGTGCAAATGTACATGCTGAACTCAAATCGATAATTCTTTATCGAAGAAACCTACCTTTCTTTCATGGTATCGACCATAAATACATCAGACTATATATCACCCCTTACCTTCGTTGTCATCTCTCATTCAACGCTAAATGAATTGAAGCGTAAATTTCTTTTCTTCGGTCGATTTTCTCCATTTGAGCAATTACTCTACGAATTGTTCGGTTTCGGAGTTCATTTTGCGCGTAGGGATTGAAAAAACGACGAAAAACCGTAAAACTACGCGTGAATTCAGTTAGCAGTGAATAACATTTTTGAACCGTGGTTACGGGGTGAGATAAACAGACAAGAAGTTCCATATTTTTCTGCACGATAAAATGAAAAAAAGGTATGTTTCTTCAATAAACATTTACCGATTTGAGTTCAGCATATACTTTTGCACGGAAATAGGGAAGTTTTTGAAAGATTTGAAGGGGTAAAGGCCTTCGGGGAACAAAACAAAAATTTACCATTGTTGATGCATATATTGCTTCATTGATACTTATCTGTGGGTCTACTTCATCCAGAATTAATTTGAGTGCTGCATTGTCGAGTTTAATAGTTATGAGGTTATGTTTTATTGGTAGTAATTTGGGGAGTTGTTTTCGTTCCTCTATTTCAATATTTTGTGTTTGACTTATATGTCTCATGATTTCTCCTTTGGTTTCTTGTGTATTATTCTTGTTTTCCGTAAAACAATTCGATTTTATGTGTTTTGGACTCGTCTTATTACCGGCTTGTGAGTTGTTGTTGTCGTTTATTATATTTTTAAATTTTTCTTTTCTTTCTCTTTTTCTTTTTCTCAGTATATCTCTCTCTCTCTCTCATCGGTATGAAACGCTTTCATACCAACGTAAACAAGATCTGAACATCTATATAACTTTTACCAAACGAGCCACTACAACTAAATTTAAACAATAGGTGATTTGGTTTTAATTAGTTATAAATTTATTGTATGTAAAAAATAAACCACGAATAATGATTATCGCACATTCATATTTTTGCCAAAAATTTTTTGGTCACTGTTTTTTTTTTTTTTTTTTTCCAAGACTGATGTGTAAATTTTGTTACCATTTAGTTTTCTCACTTTTGCTTTCGGGAATCTTTTGAACTTGACAGAAAACTTTTTTTTTTTTCCTAACCAATTAAGTGCAAGCAAAAAGTTTCTCTTTAATCACCAAAGCCTTTTAAAATATTATGCTATTGTCACTTCAGTACAAGCTTGTTAATCCATTTCGTTGTTGATTTTTTCTTATTACTTTTTTTTTTTTTTCTCCAAAATGTTCCCTGTTAAAAATATTTGCTACCGACACGGAATTCCTAAAAAAAAAAATTCAAAGTTTTCTTTTGAAGTTCAACTTTGGTTTTATTTGAAAAATAATAGCCTAAAGTTAATCCCTATTAAAAGAAAAATAAATTTTCATGTATAGATTTAAAACATTTTCACTCGTCACTCATCGTACAGCCATTATTAGACGAAAAATGTAAACAACAAATTCAACAATTTTTTTAAAATCCAATGTTTATCCTAAAGCTATATTTCGAAGTCGATCAGCATATTTAATGAATTAGACCACAACACTTACTTCTTTTGTTTGAAACATGGAAACATTTATTTTTACGCATAGTGACCTGTGATGTCATAGGTTAACAAATGTAATTTTTCCGCCTGCACTTAAATTCATGAAGTCTAGGTATCGTAGAAGGTTCATTAAAAAAAAAAACAATTATGAAAATATTCAAGAAAAGCTCAAGGAAGCTACGGTGGTGGAAAAAAGGTAGAAGCTGAGATGTCAGGACCAGTAACATTGAAGATTCTTATTTGAATTTTATCAAGAATCTCTAAATACATAGCTGAAGCACGAAACAAGATGTGGTAGCCATATTCAATAAATGTGTAAGAAACATTTTGGCAATAAAATTTGTCTAGCTTAACACAGTGAACCTACTTTCTCAGCAGCAGACTTAGTAATTGATTCAATATAATCTTACTACTTTATATCAGTTTGAAATCGTTAGTCCATGAAGATGCAATTAATCACTCTCCCGGAGGTTAGCATCAGCCATGCTGATGGAAGGTGAAATAATTAATTCAGACGAATAAAAGAAAGTAGTTTCAATTTGATAGCGTTAAAATTAACAGGTCATTCCTTGACTCAAGTAACAACTGAGCTGATGTCATTTTTGAGATCAGCTGCCACTTTAACCTTACTGAACCTATCAGACTTACTATTAAAGCAAGAGTAAATATTAATTGTTAATGCTATACGGTAGATGATAGTGTATCTTAAGCACAGTGATGTTAAAAAAAAAAGGCCATGCAAAAATATTAGGGTACAAGCTAAAATTTCGCCTTTCAGCCCTTTCCTTAAAAGGATTTCTTTTTTTTTTTTTTTTTTTTTTTTGCAAAACGTGTTCTTTATTATTACAGAAAGTACAAAACATCAAAGTAAGGGTGAGCAATTAGTGTTGTTACCTTTGGCTCAAATAATTGTCTCAGTTCCATGTAGCATTCAATGAAAGAAAGTTCAGATATTATCACTGGGAATTTTTCTTATTCTTGGCATTAATTCCAAAGCTCTAGCAGTGTTCGTGGTTTTCGTTTGGAGCACTTGTCTCTTCAGTTCCAGCAACAATGGTTCAATTATATTGAGATCAAAAATTTGTGCTGACCGGTCTTCCAAAGTTCGAACATCTTCCTCAAGAAGAAGCCTTTTTGTTGCAAGTGAGGTGTGGCAAGGAACACCGTCATACCAGATGTATCCATCTTCATAGTTCGTCAGAAGGTTAAAAAGAAAGAAATATAGTTTAGTAAGAAAGTAATATAGTTTAGGCTTAAATCAACATTTACCAATTTTGTATCATCGCTTTTTGATGCAATCCTACGCTATTACATATTCATCACCAAATTTTATGTGTTTGTGGTTTATCTTGCATTGTTTGTTCCCCCCCACCACCACTTGTTTTACATATTCTCTTGCATTTAGAATGTAACTCTATTTTGTATTCATCACTAAAAAATCTTTTGACACTTCCAGGCATCCATGTTGGATGTTCTTTTAACCACTTCAATCTTCTATTCCGTTGTTTTTCGTTAATGATGGGTTTTTTTATGCTATATAGCCGTTGTTTCTTCATAATACTCTACGTTTTCTATCAATTAGAAACTCACTGTTAAAGCAGCATTCTCCCCTCACTTATTTGGCTGTTAATTTTGGACTGACTACCGAAACTCTCGCAATCTTTCTTTAGTTTTATCTCTCTTGTTTTTTGGGTGAACTGTTTCTGAAATTTTTCAGTCGTCTGATTCTCTCGTTGATCCATCTTACCATTCAAAGTCACAACCTTCATCTGTGTTTTCAGCAGAAATTTCAGCCATTTTTGTTAAAAAATAAAATAAAAAGCAAGTTAATGTTTAACACAAATGACTCGCTACGGCACCTTGGTTGACACACTTCTTATTTGAACATTTGAATATTAACATGACTTTATAATCTCAGATCTTTCATTGGCCCTAGAGTTTTGCATGGCCTTTTTCAAGTTCAAGCATCTTAAAGCGGCGTATCTTGTTACATATCACCTACAAAAATGCAATAACTTATTTGCCAATCCTCAAAATCCACAAGCGCTACCGATGTAGGTACCTCCACGCAATTGGCGTAAAAACAGCATAGCTTGATGCTAAAAGGGCTCAAACTTAATATAAACAAAGTTTTATCATCAAAATGTTTATGCTATTATTAAGAGGAAAGATCAAATTTTGTTGTCATTACTTTAAAAAACTTAAATTTTTTTAATCCTTTCTAACACGTTCGAAATTTCAGTTAAAATTTATTTTTTTGTTTTCTGTCAGCGATTCACGCTATTTTTACGTCATGTGACTATTAAAGAAAACGTAATATTACGCAAGTCGCTTTTCTTTTTTTTTTTGGTGTTGAAAGACATTAATTTGAAAACTCTTGCAAAAATCAACTAATTGTCTGATTTTAACGAAACTTTTAGGACTTATTCGCAAATAAATGAAATTATTTATGCGATTATTATTTTTAGCAAATCTTGCTATATATATATATATATATATATATATATATATATATATATATATATATATTGCATTTGTTACACTCCAAGTAACTGCATGAAACTTCTAGAAATACATCATCTATACCAATTTTTTATTAATTAAATGCAGGACTCATTGGGGAATGTAAATCATGTATTTTTCTTTTTAATTACGATACCATTTTTCCGAAAATCTGCTACGAATATTAAAATCAAAAATGCATTAAAATTACACTATTTTTTAATATAAACTTTAAGATAAACTTTTAACTGATTTTATGAATAACATAATTTAGAATATCATATTCTGAAAAAAAAAGAAGTTTGGATGAATAATTAAATTTTACAAGAATTGTTTTCATTTATTTTTTCTTTTGCTAATTAAAGTTTCAAACATCTTTTAAATTTCTTCGTTACTCAGTGTCTTCGGTTATTAATTCATTAAAAATAGACTTTACTTACAAATCAAAAATTCAAAAGTTTAATAAAAATCCTTTAGAGTTAATATTCTTAAAATCATTTTTAAATTTTTATTATTTTAAACTCCACATTTTTATAAGACTTATCATTAAAAGGTTATATGTTTCAAGGGTTGTTCCCCTTACGAATTGTTAAACTGGGTTATGTCAACTTTTGGTCACCATACTTCCAGATTGATTGCTAACAGGTGCTGTCATCGCCTACTTGAAAGGTCAACGAGTCAGACCTTTGTGATTAAGAAATACTTTTATTCTGAATTTCATGCCATAAACAAGTAATATTTATTTCAAATCAGATCAATTTAACTTTAAATTTGCTAATTTTCCAAAAATAACGAGTGAGAGATGTATATTTTACTTTTGCAAGATTTTTAAAACCGATAATTAACTCCTGTTTACAAATGTATCGATCGATCAAAAAATGGCCAAAAAATTGAAATTAAAAAAAAAAACATCTCAAAATTTTAGATTCCAATTAATATAATTTCTGTTTAAAATACACCAGAGTATTTTGCTTAGTGAAAATAGTAAATTCAATAATTTAGCTTTCAATTAAGCTAAAATCAAAGTTTCAATAAAAAGTGTTTTTTTTTTTTTATTTTAAACATTCAATTTAAAACTTAGGTATCGAAAATGGAGTGAAGATTCCTAAAAAAGCAATCTTAAATAAAGCTGTATAATCGTTTCTTGTAGTTGGCCCAAAAACCTTTTGCACGCCAGTACACTCTTTCGATAAGGAAGAGAATTCAATAAAAGGCAGTAATTTAGAATTATTTCCTATCTGAAAAAACATACAAAAATAATCTCACTGTCGCTAAAATTAAAAAATCTCAGTTTCACTTTCGAAAATGGCATTAAATTTTACATTTTTTTCGATTCTCCAACTATAAAATAAAATTCTTGTTACGAACAGCGACAGGATGAATTTGAAAATCTCACTGAAAAATTACAAGTTATTTTAAAAAATAAAGAAAATTATATTTTTCCTGTTGAATCTGAAAGAAAAATATTTAAAGATTTTAAGATTATTACTAGGTATTTTTAACAAAAAAATCAGAAAGGCGTTTCCCTTGTATTCATTATATAATTCTATAACAATTTTCTTGATTACAAATTTCCCAAACATCTGGCTGTCGACAAATGTGTCAACACGTTATAAAAATACCTTGTTAAACAAAAAAAAAAAAAAAACACTTTTCTACGATATTTTAAATTAAAAGTAATATTTCAGTTCATAAAATTACTTTAAATCTGATATATTTTCTCAAATAACGTTTTAGAAAAGTATGTTTGATTTTTTTTTTTAAAGATTTTTTTCTTTTTTAAGATTCTTTTTTTAATAAAAAGAATTATGTTGGCAGATTTTTTGTCAATATGTCCGACTTTATTGATTTTTACTGATAATCAGAAAAAATCATTACAATAAATTTACATTCGATTGGAAATGCAGTAAAGTATTCTGCTTATTGGAAATATTGAATTTAATTATCTTAGAATAATTAAAACTAAAATAAAAGCTTCAAGAAAGATTTTTCTGTTTTCAATACATCTTAAACATCAAGTATCGCTTTACCTTTTTTTGTAAGTACCTTTCTCATAAGTGTCATACGTGATCATGTCTCTTTCGATCCATGACTGACTGGGCACAAGATTTTCCCGCAGTAGGTTGCCATTTCTTTCTGCGGTAGAATGGTTGTCAACCAAGGCTATAGAACCCAATCTGTTCTGTTATTTAATCCATAGCTGGAGAGAGACGAGATGGATGAATACCTTTCTTCTCAAGTGTATTTACGCGTAATTGAACGCAACGAATTCAACTGAAATTCGAACTCGGCTCTCTGATTTCTCATTCCGAGCCGGTATCCATTGCACCACAACTTTTATTAGATTATTTACGTATGAATCGGTACTTCTACCTAAGATCGAAGTGTTGATCTCTAGACCACCCTATTGAGGGTTTGTGAGCCCTTTTTCCACGCACGCATATAGATAGCTAAATTGAGTTTCACATACACACGTGCTTGTAGATATAATTTTATATCCAAAATAAAATCCTATTTCCATTACATTCTGTGGCGTAGGTGCAAAACTCAGATAAGCATTCATTATTAACCATTAATACACTTGACACATTTTTATTCATGCATTAATTTAAACTACTATTCAACAAATGTCATCTCCTGTGAAATCTTTGTTTATGGCAATCAAAAAATATCTTGAATTGTGATTTTTTTTTTCAAGAATTCAATAACGTAGAATCATAAGCTTAGCAGACGTTTTTATTTAGTAGAGCCAATGAACTTTTTATTTTTACTTTTTTGCCTTTGCTTTTTAATGTAAGAGTTGCTCTCATATCAATTTTTTGTTTTTGTTTTAGAAGATGTAAAACAAACGAGGTGCCATACAATCAGAGAGAAAAAAGAAACAAAAATGTAATTGTGGTCAGTGTGTAGAACGTGCGAAGTATCTCTGAGTATGCATTTTTTTTTCCAATTAATTTTTTAGGCCTTCTTTGGGTCAACAGAAATTTAAATACAGGTATTAGTTTGCTCTTCTTTTATCCCAGCCATCGTAAACAACAATGGAATGCTGTTGTCTTAAAAGGTCAACGAAAATAATATCCTCTAACGGAACATAAATTATTCTTTTAAGCTTAAAATATTCTTTACAATCAAACTTTGATACCGTCAAAGCTTGTATAACACGAGAACGGTCAGACTTTCCCAAACCCTGCATTCATGTCCTAGCCTAACTTCCAATCAATCTAGCTAGAGCTACGTGTTTATTAACTGAGCATTAAGCAATAATAACAATTATAGCCACTCAACAGAAGCGTCTAACGACAGTTAGTTATTTTGATATTGCTGATCTTGAGAAACTAAAACCCATGCTACATCCAAAATCTATATGCGCGTTCCCACGCTCATTTTTGAAGGTTTTGTTGGGTATGGAGTCAACGTGTTAACCAAATGAGCGCTCATATAGCCACCCAATAGATTAGACTAGCAACAGAAGATATTTATAACGCTGCGTGCAACGTCGATTTTTTTCCCGACTAGATTGCAAATCAAGAAAGAGGAAGGACGTACGGAGTGAAAGACTTGCTTAATGGTTAATGTTGAAACGTTTGCCCTAAAAGAAAACGCATACAGTACACTACAGCTTCTTACACGACTCACGCGCTTACCACTGAGCCACGAATTCCAGTCTAGAGAGAGGAAAAGGGTACAACGTACAAGTTATTAAATTAGTATTTATTTTTATGAACATAGGTTTTAATGATTAGAATAAATAACAAGCCAGTAACAAAAGTATTTAATTTCTTTTAAAAAATCTTATTAAAATTTAAAAATTATTATACTAACAGAAAACTTTTGGTAAGTTATTTTTACTAGAGATGAGATAAGAGTTGAAAGCAAACAATTTTTAATTTTAGTGTAAAAAAAGAGAACACTTAGGAAAGAAAAAGCAATGAACGCCGGTAGATACTTGAACTTGCTTTATCTTACTGTTAGGCATTTACCAATAAACTTTCAGAAATAATTCAAGTCATTTTCCCCTATTGTCGTTTTTATATACTTTTTTGATTTGTTTGCCAAAACATAATAAAATAAAAATTAAAAATAAAGCTGTTAAACATAATTTCGACTGCCCGCAATGAGAGACAGTGAAAACATGTAAAACAGAATTTGTATGATTTTTGAGAGAAATAGAAATGTAAACTGGCAGAAGTTCTCGTTGGTTTTAAGAAGAAAGGAAGGTGACTTGGTACTTGAGGTGTGAAGTGCCAATTTAAGGAAATACAGAAGGTGGGTGCTTTATAACTTGCCTACCTAGAGAAAGAAAAAAAAATATGCGTATCATTGTATATAGCTTTGTTAAACGTGGGAGTTGGTACCTGTATCGTTACATAAGCTGTTGCTACTGCTGCTATTTGGTTAATGTTGACAGGCACGCACAACCCCCGCGACGTTCAGCGCCTTTCTATAGGCTACAGGGTTATGTGTGTGTGTGTATGTGACACGTGTACGACCTAAGTACATGTGACCGGCCGTCTTCACTTATTTTCTACTTTTTTCTTTTTTTCGTGCGTATTTAGAGCTCATGTTTGTCGCACCTACTGTCCATCTGCCCGCACTTTATTCCCTGGCGGTCGTCGACTTTTTTTTTTTTATGACATTGAAATTGATTTGCTTCAGCCACATTTAGTATCACTCTCTTTCTTCCCTCTCTGTTCTTTTTCTTAGCTCTCTTTTTGCGATTTCTCCCTTTTCTCATCACTTCTCGCTCATTCTGCACACAAATCTTTCTCTTTCCATCCAACATGAACAAAAATCTCTCTCTCTATTTTTGTTTTGCTCCCTCGATTTTTCTGCATATCTTTCTTTCGATTTCTATTTGACGATCTATGGAAATTGTATTCAGTTGTTAATATCTGTCTTACTCTTCTCTCTCTCTCTCTCTCAGATTATCCGTTTCTTTCGCTCTCTTTCTCACACTTTTTTTCCCCAGTTTTGTCTTTAATCGATATCCACCCACGCCTTTTCCCTAAAAAAAATTTTCACCTTGACTACAACACAGAACACACTCATCTTTCTGAAGTCGAGCATCATGGATTTTTAATAATTTTTCTTTTAACTTCTGTTGTTAACGCTTGTGCGCGCGTGTCTGTATCCACATCTGTGAACAGTGTTACTGTTTGTTTTTTTATGATGGTGTCATAATCGTTCAGTAAGATCTTTTAGCAGAAGAATGTATGAATTGAATTCGATCTTTGCTAAATGCTCCACATTTATGGTCTTGTCTTGTACCAGATTAAGTTTAGTAAACAAAATATGCATTAGTGCGCGTCACAAGCAATGTCTGAGTAGTCAAAGTGTGTTACTGTCGTACTGTAGTGTAATTCAATAATTGTAAATTTAATTTGTCTTTTTCTTTTTACTTGACTCTCTCTCTCTCTACACTGATGCCTCCTCTAATTGTTTTTTTTTTTTTTTTTTTTTTTTGTGATTGCGATTTTTTATGTACCTCTCAACTCAATTACCGTTTTAAGGTTGCATGCCCGTTGTACTCACTGTTAAACAGTATTAGCATCACTACCTTTGACCTCGATCGATAAGAAAGCAACCCCCTCCACTCTGAAAAAAAAATCTGTAATCAATAACAATAATTAATAAAGAAAAAAATCGTGTATTTTCATTTCGGTGTTTTTAACATTTTTCTAAAAAGAATGCAAGTCACGTTGCTCGCTTGGAAATCTTATAGAATGTGTCTGTGTGTGCGTACGTCTGAAAAAATTGTTAAAGTAGTCATTGAATTTAGCACAAAAAATCACTTATGGGAAAAGAATTTGCAACTGTTTTCCAGATTAGAACGCGAACCACTGCACTATGGTAGGTGTTTTATTTTCATAATTGAAAAATTCCCACTAGACGAGCTTAGAGCGTTTATACAAGTGTCGAACAAAAATCTAAGTGGGTAATCTCGCCGATCGTTGTTTGTGCACTGTAGGAGTTCGATCTTTTTACACTGTACTTCAGATGCAAACTTTGCTGTTGTGGCAATAATCACTTTTCTTTTCTTATGCTACCACTGACTGATAGTTGCAATATACGTGTTACTTTTTGTGTGTGCGTGTACATGCCTGCGTGTGAAAGAGTACGCGTTTTTACGGTTTTTTATTTGCCTTTGAGAACTTAGGTTTTCTTTTCCGACTATATAATTTGTCTACTTTTGAAAATTGTTCATTTTCCTTCTATCTCACTCCTTTGAAAACTACGCTTAGAAAATCACCATTCCTATGCGTGGAGTATTATATATCTTTTCAACATATTTGCAAAAAAAAAAAATTAAATCAGTAACGAAACAAGTCAAAATAAAAATTAAAAATATTTGGAATTTTAAAAAAATATATTATTTCGATAAATGTTCATTCTGATCATTGAAAAATGAAAATAAGCTCTTTGGCCATGAGTATATTCGGGGACTAAGGAATATATGTCTCCTATGGCTGTCAACGTCAGTTTTTAATTAAATAAAAAATTAAAAAAATACATAGTGCGGCTACAAATCTTTGTGTGACAGTTGTGTGTGGCTATTTGTCATTGACTGAGTGTATATAAAAGTACATTTGCATAAATCATAAATGCAATGTACAAACTATAAACATGAATTCAAAATAAGTTTATCTGCTTCCACTCAAAACTAAAATAAAATAAATAAAAACGTTTCCAGTTGTAATAAATTAATTAATAATAAACGCACGTGTTACTGTTGTCTCTCAAATTTAAAAACCTGTAACCGCCAACAACATTATATCGAACTAGAAAAAGAAATTCTTTCAATTTTTATAGGAATCAATAATTTTTTTTTTAAATGTTTTCTTTGCAAACTCTGTTTTTGTTTTGCAAATTCAGCCGAAATGACGAAATATATTTTCGCATTAAAAAATTATTTTGTCCATTATTTTGCTTTAAATTAGAGAGTAAAATGGGCCAAAAAGATTCGGAAGGACCTAATTTAAGTGGTTTTTGGGTAAATTTTATTTTCTCACAAACACACTCTCACCTTATCTTTCTCTCTCTGATGAATGAAATTTACTGGAATGCGCCACTGTACGTATGGAAAACTGAGTGTGAGCGAACTTAAAAAGAATGTGTACATTTGTATTTTGTATGGAAAATTATCTGAGAAATAAACTGTTAACACTAACGGTTAACCGTTAAAAATGTTTAAAATGTACACTGTACATTTTAAACATTTTTTCCGCGTCTACATATATACCAATTTTTACACACATCAGCTTAACAGAAGTTCTAGAAACATCAACTTACCTGCTCAGTTCATGACATAAACAACCCTATGTCAACGTGTGTGTGTGTGTGTGTCACTCACCTGAAGGCATGGGCATCAGGATAGATCTCTCACTATTTTTCTCCCCTACATACTTATTGGTGGTACTTGCTGCATAAGTTTATTTATCATTCACGTGTCTGGAGACATTTGATTTAAGAAAAAAAAAAGTGTTGGTGATTTCAGTGACTCACAGTGCAATAAACACGACATGCTAGGCGACCCAAAGTACAGAATGGATATTGAGAAATGAAAAGTGAAAACACGTCTTCCCATATCAATATTGAGCAAGTCTTCTTCATAAATTGTTGCTCTTTGAATAAAATTAAAGTTTAGTTGGGGAATACACACACGCGTTTTTTTAGGTTCGCATTGGCTAGGAATGTTTTAAATAAATGTGATAACTGGGTGAGTCTTATCTCTATATTGAGTTTGAGTAGGTAAAAAAAAAAAATATTAGTCAGCAAACGTTTTTATTTGCAGGAACGTTTATGAATGTGCTTTTTTCTTTTTTTGTCTTTTTTTAAGGCGAGGAGAAAAAAGAAAAAAACTACACATACAAAAAAAGTAAATTATTTACTCAACTATCATGATTGAAAACAGATTTTACCTTTTCCTTTCTTTTACGATTTGGATTTACTTAATTTAACCGACCCAATGTTTTAGTTTTCTCTCTCTCTACACACACTTTTTTTTAAAGTAAACCACGGCGTGATAGATTCGGATTAAAAAAAAAAAAAGACTTAGCATGATGGTTGAAATTTGTTGTTGGTTTCCTTCCTATTCAATGAATGTAATGTAGTCAATATTTGAGTAAAATAATAACCATAATAAAAACTTTGAAGACCTTTCTCTCTTAGAAATAATTGGATTATTGCGTCAATTTTCCATCTCCCATTATTAACTTAGCTACAATACATCGTTCTTCTCTAAACACGTGTTATTGTGAATCTGCCAGCGTAAGTTTTTTTTGGTTGGTGAGGTTAGTGGGTTACAATGGAAAAAAGAAAGGAAAGGTAAGGGGAAATTGTGTAAAATCCATTCAATCTGGTAAAAAAAACCAAAACAATAAAAATAAATAACAAACAAACTATATTTCGAACTATAAGTTTCGAGGTGATTATCCTTAGTAACTTCCTTAGCCACCCAGTTACCCGTCACCGCCTGGCAAGTCCTTTGTCTGATTACGTCATCATAAGCACTAACAGCACAACTGGTCGCCCTGGGAAGATCTCTTCAACTCACTCACTCTCCGCCTCCTGTAGCTATTTTAACGTCAGACCAATTCACAACAATGAAGGAAAAAAAAAAAATAAAGAAAAAAAAAGTAAACAAACTCTTATTAATTTTAGGAATGTGCAAATTAAGAAACTATTACTTTTATTTTTACATCATTTTGTGCATGATTTGCTGTACATTTGAAGAATGATAAAAAGTGTGTGTGTATAAGAGCTAGAGATCTATCGAGAGATAAATAAATACACTATAACACATTGCATATGCTTATGCTTTTATGTGGTGGTGAAAGTTAAATTTTTTTAAATATTAATTTTTGTAAATCCAGGGATTTTTTTTAAAAGGTTTGTTAGTGTTTATAAAGCAAAAATTACACATTCCTTTAGTTTTTTTGTTCATTTTCTCTTTCTTTTTTTTTTTTTCATTCTGTTATTTGCTTTTGTATTTATTTATTTTTTGTCTTTGTTTTTAATTTGTATTTTTTTACATTAGTTTTACTTTGGTTTTTGCTTTATTTTTTTGCCTTTGTTTTACTTTGTTTTTTATCTGTTTTTATTTTGTATTTTTACATTTGATTTGATTTTGTTTTTCTTTCTTTGATTCGCCTTTGTTTTTCTTTTTTCTCTCTAAGCATCAATAAAATGCAATTCAAGAGTAAGCCATGTTATATAGAAATTTTAAGTTTTCATTTTGAGGACATGACTATGATGAATATTTTCTTCTCATTTTACTAAAATTAACTTTACAGTACCAATAGCTGAAATTAATAAGAAACATACTAAGTAATAAGTAGTAATAATAAGTAGACATTGGACGTGCATTTTCTGCTAGTGATTGGTTTTCACCAATATACCATAAAACCAGCAGTAGTTATGAGGCCTGCTTGGAAATTATCCATCTATTTAATATTAACAAAAAAATAGCTTACCTGGGGCAATGATGTCTTACTCCCCTTTAATTTACCCCTTTGTAACCTTATAATCTTACAGCATCCCTTTTATTTTGAAACAATATTACATAAAGTCATCTTTTTAGGATTACCATTAGTTGCCTGATAATACTCACCTAAGTCTCATTTGCAATGTTTCAATGCTGATTTTTAACTTTAGGAAAATTATAAATTGTTGGAAGTCAAATCTGAATTAAAATGGCATTGACATACCAGGGTGATGCAATGTTTTACCAACAAGTCCTATACCAAATGTGAATAATTTATTTGCTTGGTCATTGTTGCTATGACATTAATAAGACATTAACACAAGTTAATTCATTGCTGATTGCATAACCTAACAGGAGAGTGTCTCTTCACGCATATACAGTAACATCCCTTCTGTTTGGTTGCCAAGTTACATCAAGTCTCCACAACTAGTTCTTGAGATATTCAAAATGGCTTGAAACATTCTGGATAGATATATACCTAGAAATAGTTTTTTCAATTTGTATTATTTTCAGCACTTAAAAGAACATTAATACTGAAAAAAAAAAAAACTTTAGATATGGACATAAAATACATTTTTTTCTCAAGTAAATATCAACTTTGATTTAATAATTGATGATGAACTCTTATAAATTTTATTAAATTCTGCATGCTTTAGAAAAGTGCATTTTCATCTTTGTTAATCTTCATACCAGGCTCTGCCTTAAGTGTTATTGTATTGCATAAACAATAATTTTAAAAAAAGTAATGGAAACTGTATACAGCACTCAACACCTTCCTGATTTACATTTAGAATATATATATAATTCTTGTCACTGAGCAACAATGAAATTGGACAGAAGCATCCAGGTGCACAAAAAAGACAAAAAACATACATGTATGCTCTTCTTCAAATGAAAAAAGTAATAATGTTTAAAATATATGTTCAAAATTGTCAGTACATAGCAGTATTCATTTTATGTAGAGCCAAAGGATAAAAGCTGTCTCTCAAGTAGTTTGTTGTAGAACTATCAGAACTAAAACATTGCCCTGGGGGTAACAGTTCAAACAAGTGGTACCAGGGATGCATGCTGTTTTTCATTGTTTTCTGCTCTGCTGTAACAACAAAAATTAGAAATGTCCTTCAAGGAGCACAGTGAGTAGCCAATTGTTTTCTGAGAAATATCTACAGCTCATTGGTAGGGTCTCTCTTGTACATTGCTGAGCAGCTAGCAAACTAAATAATGGTGCAGTACACAAGCACACTCCCAATAGAACAGTGGTAAAGGTCATCAGCAGCTCCATTTGTAAATTACATTTTTTTGGACACTCTCAGTATCAGAAATGTAACACTGTTTTTTTTTTCTAATCTTAATCTGTGATCACTTACATCAAGAAGTTCTTTTTATAATACTATTAGACCATAAACCCATTGGGTTCCTTTTTAAAAGTAGTTTGTGATACAAAATGACCAGATAACATTATCAGTTTTATTATTCTGGCTTTCTCTTTTCCAATCTTTTTATTCTTTTCTTTTTTCTTTTTCTTTTTTTTTTCAATTGGAGTATATAGACTGAACTATCGCCCGGTTCACACTCCACCCACATCTATTGAACAGGTGAAGAGGCTCATCCTTTGTTCCCTGTTTAGGATGTGGTTTCCGGCTTTCTCTTTTCCAATCTTTTCACTCTTACGTAGCCCCCTGCGCATCAGTGGCATTACCGCCTTGCTCGGGGTGATATGATTAAAAAAAAAAAAAATTAATTTGTATTCATAATACAAGTTATTGTAATAGTTATATGGATTGTTGATATAATATGTATGGAGAACAAATACTGAATTTCCTATTAAAAATATCATAAAAACATAAAATGGCCCAACTCAAGAACCTCTTGTCTAATTTTAATGAAATTTGACACTGCACTCAGCTAGAGTTCAAGGTACAATAAATTGACTAGGGTATTATATATCATTTAAACTGAAACTAGGAGGACAAACAGAAATACATACAAGATTAGAGTTTTAGTATTATATAGATTATTAGAATCCTAATCCTGAAAATGAAACCTAATCCTAAAAAAAATATAAATAAAATCCTTTTCTTTGCTATCAAATTGTCTTTAAAGATAAAATTAACAATGGCCTTAATATGAATGTCATCATTAATCAAAGGTGAGTTTTACTATATAACAAAGTGTACAGATAATAATCAATATAAAAAGGGGGAATGTTGCTGTTCTTTTCACAAAGGCAACAGAAGAATAAGTAATAAAAGATGATGCTGAGTTTATAAAATCCATTTAATAACTACAATTCTTTACTATTCCAAAAAGATACTTGCTGATGGTAATATTATCATATATATATATATATATATATATATATATTAGTTATCCATATACAAGCCCATTTCGCTGTATCACAGCTCATCAGTGTGGCTAGACATATCCACTTGCTTCTGGCCGGGATTGAAACTCGACCGATTTGGTGTCAGTCGGAGTCTCTACTCCCTAAGCCACCAGTACATGGCATCAGAGAAGGGAAATTTTAACGTCTTGTATATAAGCAGTGTATACAGACGCCAGTTACCGAGAGAACTCAATACATTTCTGAAGAGTCATGCATATAGCCGAAATGGAAACTGTTTTTAAAATTTTCTTTTCCAGAGAGCTCAGTCGTAATGAGAGCATAATATTTTAGTCATTCACATACAAGCCCGTTTCACTGTATCACAGCTCATCAGTGTGGCTAGACATATCCACTTGCTTCTGGCCGGGATCAAAACTCGACCGATTTGGTGTCAGTCGGAGTCTCTACTCCCTAAGCCACCGGCTATATATATATATATATATATATATATATATATATATATATATATGTGTGTGTTTTCTTTATAAAGAAACATTTGAAACTCCTTGACTAAGCTGCTATTGGTTAAAATTTATAAAATCTTTCTCTTAAAGAATTTTTTTTAGGAAAATAGCTTTCTCAAGTCCAGTAACTTTTGGAACCCTTTTCAGAAGGCTTCCTTCCTTGCTTTATGTTTGATGTTGTGTGGAGTGTCAGTATCTTGATTATATCTTGATTATTCTGTCCAAGTTTTTATGAACTAGTGGATTAAAGCATTGGTTAAGAGATATCTGATTCCCTGGCATTGATGAGTTTCATTCCAGGTTGGTTTATTCTGGTTCTATAGAAGATAAGTTCACCTATCACTCAGTTTTCATTCCTCTCTAGTTTTTTGAACAGGAGTTGAAGGTTCTCTTCTTCCTCTGTTTGGGATTGGTTTTCCAGTTATAAAGTTTTTGCATTCTCTTTCATCCCAAGTAGCCTCTTGCATTTTAGGGATATTATCAATTTGCTTGGGGTGAATTTTTTTTTTTTTTAAAGACAGTGACACAAAACTGAATGGTGAGTATTAACTGGTATGTGTTATCGCCCTTAAATATGTAAAGCAGAATGAGAACAATCTCTTATGGATTAAATAAAGGGTGTGCTTTGAAATTCCCAAACCTTTGAAAGGTTACTGATACCTGAATAAGGCTGGGCAGTATAACAGCCAAAATGATATAACAATCAAAATGAGCATGCTGGTCTGAATTTTAAAGTATAAGATAATGATAATTCTTTTGTCTGAATTTCTTGGATGAAAAATTATTATTTACAGTTGGACTAATATACTCATCTTTATTATTATCAAAGCATTTTGGCCTTCGTGCATCAGTCAATCCTGATAACTTTCAGGGAATTTTAAACTGAACACTTTATTTATTTACAACTACCCATGTCTCAAGATATCTGACGGTGTTCTTTTTTAGTTCTGTTCAGTTATTACAAGTTAAATTTGTTTCCATCAACTCTGAGTCTGTACTACTTAGCCTAGGGACTGAACTCATAATTACAATGCCAGGGCCAAGTATACAGATTCAGACTAGCAATAACTAAATAGTACTAAGAAAGAACAAGATATCCTCCAGATAAGATAGCAGAACAAGAACAATCTACCCCTAAAGATTAAACAAAAGCCCAGTTCAAAATTCCCTGAAGATTACCCAGGTCAACAGTCAGCTAAAGCAGGGCAGAGCAAGAACAACGGAACAAGAGCAATCTACATTCATAGATTTAATAAAAGGCTCAGTTCAAAATTTTCTAAAGGTTACCCTGGTCAACACTGACCTGAAAAAGATTGAAGCAACCAACATGCCAAAACTTTAATAATAACAGTAAAATGAATATGTAATTTGACTGTAAATAATTTAAATTCCTTATATAAGTTATTCAACAAAAATAATAACAAAGATCCGACATTTGTAGATGTTGAATGCTGCAACATCACATTCTGTGTAAATGCTTTTATGAATTTCCTGTATATATTTAGTTAGAGAAAAATCTGTAGCTACTGCAAGCAGCATTACTCTTTGATACCTGAGATTTTAATAAGTGGTGTGGCTTGAAAAATCATTGAAATAAAAGCTCAGGAGTAGAAATCTTCTAAAAAAAAAACAAAAAAAACTTTTAAATAAATCCCCCCATCAATTAGACAACTAAGAGCGTGTAGCTGATCAAATGGGCATACAGTCACATATGCACAGCAAATAAGTCGGTCAGTTGAGTGCCATATGTGATACACACTTGGGCAATCATGTCTCGAAAGAGACATGACTGACTGGGCAGAAGATTATCCCGCAGTAGGTTGCCATTGCTTTCTGCAGTAGACTGGTTGCCAGCCAAGGCTATAGAACCCAATCTGTCCTGTTATTTAACCCATAACTAGAAGGAAGAAACGGATTAATACCTTTCCCAATAGCATTTGCGCATAAGTGAATGCAATGAATTCAACTGAAATTCGAACTCGGGTCTCCGATTTCTCATTCCGAGCCAATATCCACTGCACCACAATGCACATAAGTATCCTTTTAAAATACTACACATTTTATTACTTGAGCAGCCAAAGTCTTACTTATTTATCCTTGTTTTTCAAAGGCAAAAATACACAGAAAAAAAGCTAGATTTTTTTTTTTTTTTTTTTTCATCGAAATTGATGGAGACATTCAATTAGCAGCTGTAGTAGTTTATTTTAACTAACTGAAATCAAAACTGAAAAATTCCAGAGGTTGTTTGAGCTGAAAAATGATTTTATCCTATAGCATCATAAAGTATTATGTTGGGTCCTTCATGACATTTCATAGAGTAATAGGATTACTTAAAAGTGCCCATCTCCTTTCTGTTGAACAAATAACAGATTAAAATTTAAAAAAAATATTTGCTCAAATTATCATATGACCTTGTAAATTGTCAGAATATCTCACAGGATCTTTCATGCCATTTCTTGGTGTTAATGCCTGTCTTATCTCTTTGCAACATGCAATGGATTGGACTAGATTAAATATAGCATGAGTAAGGGTGCTTTGTCTTGATGCAGTGGTCTGCAAACTGGTTTTTCAGGTCATTATTAAGTGTTGCTATAGCAGATGCATCATACTTGTGGATTTTCCAAAAAACTAAGTAATGCTTAGTAATACAATGGTGCCAGTAGCAAGCAGCACTCCCTGACACAGAGGGAAAGATGGGTTTTCATCATTTTAAAACCATTAGTGAAGAATGAGCACAAACTAACCAGAATTTAAATTTTGTTCACAGATCCCATTTTCTTTTAGGCCAATTCTCTTGTGGTGGCCATTGTTCAGCGTAAAATTTCAAATTCATTTAAACAAAATAAAATTGAAAAGTAAAAAATAAATCTGGGGAAAAAAGGTTATTGATTCAATCAAAATTTTTCTCCTCAGCTTCTAGACTCTATTCCACTTTACCAGTAAGTTCTAAAGAGTTCTTCATTCAAAGAATGATAAATTAAAGGCTTTTTCAAATTGATTTTGATTGTAGAAGTCCTTGCCTGTAAGGGAGTACTCTAGATGCTTGTAAAATTGTGATCTGTAGCAGAGAAATCAGATGAATAAACAGAATGCAAGAAAATTTTCATTTATTCAACATCATCTTTTCGATACAACAGCAAATATTATTGGGCCAAAAATTATATCTTTTCATAAAATAGGTGCTGCTTGTTTCAGTTTTGAATGCATTACTTCAAGATTTTTGCCTATTTTTGTTATCTTGAAGGAATCAATGATATATTCAGTGATGGGATCCAAAGGGGTTCATAATAGTTTGTATTCACTAATATTATAGAGTTCACAGAACTTGTTTATTTATTCATTTGTTGATTTATATCTATTGAAAAAATATTAGAGCTGGAAATTGGGAAGAGAACCTCTTCCTAATTTAATGGACAAAAATATTAGAATGTAAAAAAAAAAAATTGGTCATAAAAAATTTTAGTTCAACCACTGAATATATCACACTACTCCTGTTCTGTCAAACACTCAATAAAACCTTCAAGGAATAATAGCATAATTTTTTTATTGGTGCTTTGGCTTCTTCTACTTCTACTTCTTCCGTTCTCGTTCTGCTCTTGAATTTTAAAAAACTGTTAAAGCGTTTTCATCTGTCTCAATGTGCCAATTGATTTTATTTTTCTGTCATTTACTTTGCCCAGTAGCGATTGCTGCTGGTGGTGCCAGGGGTGGCAGTCCCGCTTTAAACCACCGAAACTGTGTATTCACCCTTGGTTAGCGGCTGATGAGGGCAAAGTAAATGCACATGTGGACATTGGTCACATGTTGTATGTAAGAAATATACATTGTGCACTTCTCTTTATTCAGATTTATGTATTTCTTTCTAGTGTTGCAGTTGTTACCACAATGCTTCTGCCAGCTCAATTTTTGAGGGAAAAGAAGACTCAAAATATAAAGCACCTTTACCATACACAGCACATACATTTTTTTTTTTTTTTTTTTTTTTGTTGTTGCTTGCAAGGCATTTTTGCTTTTATGGTAATGAATAAAAAAAAAGCATAAAATGTCTAAAATGCACCTTTATAATCTTACATTTTCATAGGGATGCAAAATTGATGAAATTAAGTAATTTTAAATTTTCTTTTTTCAACAGATAGTTTGAAGCATGCTCTAATCAGAAATGTAAGCATATTATATATGTCAATAAATCTAATGTGTTCTAATATGAATGATTCAAAATTGACATGAACTTCCCAGAAAACTCAATAAAACTAAAATCTTGACCACATTTTTTTTTTGTCCTAATTTTAATTGTTTTTTATAACAACTATGTAATCTATCATTTTATGGTTGTTAACAAAACAAAAAAAAAAAACATTAATAGAAAATAAAAAAGTGACCTTTTGACAAGACTCAAATTCACATACCTTTTGTTTTACAAATCTGTCTCTAACTAATTGAGCTATGAGAACTGTTAACACAGGACCAAATCAAACTATATAAGTTTATTTCATAATTTTTCTTAAGTATTTTATGCCAACAGATTCAATTAGGTGCATCCAAAGATTCACTAAAAAATGATCAAACTTTTTTTTTCTTTTTAGTTTACCTCAATTAAGGCAGTAAAGCTACTAAGACACCATGGGTTACTGGGTGGGAAAGAATTAGAAAACAAACATTACTAAGGAGTGAGAACAAAAGAGTGATCAGAACAGTAGGTATCAATTGACATTGCACTTAAATTTTCAAATATTAAAGTTAACCCAAAAGCATATAGCTGGAAAAAAGTCCCACAAGTGAGAAATGCAAGAAAAATAACAGCATAGAACTTACAGTTACATATGGCTAACTCAACTATAGATTGATGAGCCCTCATCGCCAGTCAAGTACTGCACTTAAATTCATAAAGTCTAGGTGCCATGGTAAAGAACAGATCCTAACAGTTACCATGAAAGTATTTATAGAAAAGTCATATAAAAACAATTTTACACTAGTAGAAAAATGACTGAAGCTGCGATACCGAATCAGGACCAATAATATTGCTGATTCTTCAATGGATTTTATCAAGGATTTCTATATATCACAGGAGCACTGGACCATACAAGGTGGCAATATTCTAAGCATGGTCAATAATAGACTTATAGATATATAAGATAGATCTTGAAGAGAAGAATTGTCTAGCACAATATAATGATCCAACTTTCTTAGCAGCTGACTTAATGGATTCAATATAGTCTTTCCACTTCATGTCAGCTGAAAACATTAGAGAAGGCTCACTGAGTCACTCTGCTGAAGGTTAGCATCAGCTATGTTAATGAAAGGCTGAAAGAGGTTTTTCAGATGATTAATACAGAGCAGTTTAGTTTTGAAATCATTAACATTAACAAGTTATCCTTTGTCCCAGGCTGAAGGTCATTTTTTACATCAACTGGTAATTTGACCTTATTGGACTGATCAGATTTACTATTGAGGCAGGAGTAAATGGTTGTCTCATCATTACAGATACCAAGTTGTGAGTTGATGTCATTGGGAAAGTTGTTAATGAAAATTAAAAACAAATTACGACTAAGGATAGAGCCCTTGGAAAACCCTGCATTTGTAGAAAAGGATCTAAAAGAGTGGTTATTCAGAATAATTTTCATTTCCTGATTTAATAAGAATGACTTGATCAGTTCAAAAATTTGGATGAAGACACCATAATTTTTGAACCTGTAAGAAGACTTGTATACCAAACCCTGTTGAATGCTTTCGAAGTGTTCAAAGCAACAGCCCAAGCTTCACTATTCTTATCCAGGGAATGATAGTCTTTTTCCACAATTATCATCAATACATCAGCAGATGATCTAGAGAAACAAAAGCCATATTGCTTGCTGAAAGAAGGCCCTGCAGTGTGAGATGCTTAACTAATTCAACATTGATTAGGACCACTAGTAATTTCTCAAAAAAAAAAAAAGAAAGCTAACAGGCTGATAGTTGGAAGAGCTGGACAGTTTGCCTATTTTTTAAAAAGTGGAACGACAGATGAGGATATTCAACAAGCAGGAAAGCAAGAGGCAGCAAGGCATTATATAGTTTAGAAAGAACAGGAGCCAGTTTAGAAGCATACTTTTAAGGACTATTAAAGGGAACACAATTAAGTTCACATGCTTTGTGGGGATTCAGATTAGAGATGATAGCAGAAACCATAACAGAGGTTATGTGCATATCACTCAACAGAGACTTGGTTCTAAGTGGAAAGTTAAGCAAAGATACTCCAGAGACAAAAAATGCCCAAATAAAAACAGTTTTATCATCAAATTTTTTATTATTAAGAGGAAAAACCAAGGGATTTTCTGATTATTAAATTATATTTTTTAAATCCATTTTAGAACCTTTGAAATTTTTATAAGAAATCCTTTTTCTTTTTTTTTTTTTTTTTCATTGACAAGTAACCATAAATTATTATGGGGAATTTTAGCATGTTTTTGCAGTGAAAAATGCATTGATTTGGAAAAATCAGATAATTGTCAGATTTTAATGAAACTTTCAGGACATTTTCACAACTGAAGTAAATTATTTCTTAAATTTTTATTCTTATAGAAAATCTTGGTGAAAATATTTTTTTACATCTGTCAACCTCCACTTACTTGATTTTATAAAATTTTAAGAAATTCAAGTTATAAGCACAACTCCTTTGAGAATTTAGATCATTTTTTTTGTTAAGCAAGACCATCAGTTACAGAAAGCCTGTTCTGAATTGTAAAATAAGAAATGCAATAGAAACGAGACATTATTTAATTTTCTAATTAAATAATGTCTTGTTCCTATTGCCTTTAATTGCTTTTATGAACAAGATATATTCTGGTCACTATAGGCTTAAGAAAAAAGATTTTTTTGATAAATAATGAAATTTTATAAGATTTGTTTAATTTTTTAAAAAATTTAATTAGAATAATTTTTTATTTTTAAATCTTTTAAGGTTCTGTATTGTATGGTTTAGGCAATATTGTTATTAAACAAAAATTGATTTACTTATCATAAATGGAAAAGTTTATTACAATTCAGTGACCACCCCCCTGCCCCAGTATTTTACAAAGAATTTTGAATTTTTTTTTCTTTTTTTTGTGTGTGTGTATAAACATTGTGTAAATAAAAAATCGAAAATAAGAGTGATAATTATAGTAAATTTAAAATTTATTGCTAATTTTCAAAAACATTACCTCAACAGGCATCTTCATAAATAAGTCTTTACCAGTCAGTCAGTTAATTGCCATATGTGATACATGCTTGGGCAATCATGTCTCTTTTGAGACATGACTAACTAGGCAGAAGATTTCCTAGCAGTAGGTTGCTATTACTTTCTGTGGTAGACTGGTTGCCAACCAAGGCTATAGGACTCAATCTGTCCTGCTATTTACCCCATAACTAGAGGGAGAAGTATTTGTGTGTAAATGAATGAAATGAATTCAACAGGAATTTGAACTTCGCTCTCCGATTTCTCATTCCGAATCTATAGTCATTACACCACAACACGCATCCAATGTACCTAAAATTTAATACAATATTAAATTAGAATAGTTTCATAAATCTTAAAGGTTACTGGGTAGTTAAAAGAAATCATAAAGTGTTCACATTGTTTTAGTAAAGTACATTTGCTTAAAAATGCCAAACAGTAAGCTATTAATAAATCTATCAATACCTCATAAAAGCACTCACCTCCATATTAAAAAATACTTTTCTTTGATATTTTAAACTAGAAGTAAGTAATATTTGCTTTAATTCAAATTAATTGAACTTTAAATCAGTTAATCTTACTCAAAGTTTCAGAAAAGTATATTTTATTTTTGAAAGATTTTGTAATAAAGAGAATTGTGCTGGATTGGCAGATTTGTCAATATGCCTATTTTAGTGATTTAAAAAAAGCATAGAATTTAAATTCAGTTTGAAATAAACTAAAATTGAAAGCTTCAAAAAAGATTTTTATTTTTAAAATGCATTTTAAACCTTTTTTTATATGGGGTGAGTGGGGGTTTAGGTATTTATATGCCTAAGTAGTAATATTGAGTTTTTGTATTAGATGAAGTATTATCACTCATTAATTTTATTTGCCATTGATAAAACAAGTGATAATCAGTAAAGGCAATGTTTGGTGAATACTGCAGGTGGGGTAGGACTTCTCATTTAAGCCTTTCATGTAGGTTTTCACCCATTTTGCAACATGCAGCATAACATTGTCATGTTGCAAAATCACTTTACTGCTTGTATAGCAGCCATTTTTTTTCTTCAATGCTCAACTCATACACATTAATTGTAGTCAATAGCAATCTCCTGTGATGGTTTCATTCAGTTTGAGCAGCACATGATCCCACCAAATGCTGAGCAGAAGCTTTGAAACAGGGATATTCAATATTGATGCTTGGCTGGGCCTACCCCATGATCTTCTACATTTAGGGTTATTGTAGTGTATCCACTTTTCATTGCTGGTCATGATATGATGCAAAAAAAAACATTTCCTTTTCTGTTGTTGAATCAGCTGTTTACACATGACAAGATGCTGTTTGACATCTCTCAGTTTCAATGTGTATGGCATCCAATGTCCTTGCTTTTGAATTATTCCTCATACTTTCAAACTGCAGAATTTTTTTTAATAAAGTAGTGCAGTAAAATTCCCCACAAATACACTTTCTTTGACAGAAAAACCTACATGCTTAACACTATGAAAAATAAAGTTTTTTTACACTTCAGTGAAATGAAATACACTGAATTTCAAGCTTACTTATAGTACTTCCTTATAGACACATTATCATCTGAAACTGCATGCATGCAGTTCTGGGAATACCATCTGTTGGAAAACAGCAAGAACTCATTCAAGGTCATAATATATATGTATATTTGGGTAGCAATCTTTTCTTTAAAAATGTTTCATTAAAAACAACCAACAAGGAAGATTTTATTCATTTTTTTTACTTAATTTTTTTCAGTATTCTTTTTGCTGGAGATAGGAATGTAAAAATGTTCCATAATAACTTTTCAAGCATTTTCAGCCACTTCTCTGGCTATGGCTTTGAAAAAACACTCCTTTTCAAAAACACAAAATAAATTATGTTACAGTCAAAACATGAGGATAAAATAACAAAATTGACAATGTAACATTCTTGAGAGTGGCCAGTGAAATGGCTGAAAGCGCTTGGAAAGTAAATAATTATGGAACATTTTTACATTTCTTATCTCCAGCAAAAAGGAAACCTGTAAGAATACTGGAAAAATTAAATAAAAAAATTAATAAAATCTTCCTTGTCGGTCATTTCTAACAAAACATATATACACATACAAGCAAAACTAATATTTGTAGTTGATGCAGATAGAACTCTTTAGGTTTTGGGATATAGTTATCAAAAATAAAGATATCTCCCAAGAGAAGTTTGTGAAAGAATAAAACCCTTCTACATTCATAGCTAAAATCTTTCCCTTAAAATCCAAAGAGTACACTGGTTTAAAAATGGTAGCTGTAACAGATTGTTTTGTTTCAACCATGTACAAAAAAAAAAAACATTGTAAAGCTGACAATGATGCCTTAGTTACCAAGATGTTTTCTGATGATTACTAATCACTTTCCTTGGTATCACTGGCTCAAAACTTTAGTCAGTATTCAATGGCTAATAATTATATGCCGTGTTCATTTTTTAATTATTTAGAAATATAAATACTTCACCATAACTATATCTCATCAAATAAAATGCTTAGTTTCTTATTAGTCATCTTAGTAGGAATATTCTTGGCTCAAGTGTTCACTTAAAACTAGAATTATCATATCCTAATGTTGTCAACCTTTTTACATACTTAAAAAAACATGAACCTTTTCAAGGAACTAAATAACTGATGAATCTCTTTCTTGATGATGAGGGCTTTGAGTTGAAGATAAGAGGTTAGTCCTTGAATTCAATAACTTTGTTGGAAAGAAAAGTACATAATATTATTTATAAGCAGTTGTACTCAAATTTGACTAACTCACAAGCAACTCCATGACTGATGTGAGTGTGGCTTAAGCAAATCAAAAAAAGAAGGGAAAATGTAAAATTAAGAATAGAAATGGGGAAAAGTTAACTTTTCTAGTGATACAAAAAGTGTATATATTTTATATGCCCTCTATTCCTGATATTGAGCACTTTAACACTTTAAGACTATAATTTTATTATATATGTGAGATACGAAGAGATGCTAAAATGTTCTTGGTAGAGGACAGTTCAAGCTATAGCCATGAAATGTACATGCTATTGTACATATTCATGCCACAGTTCAACACACTTGATACATTATTTCTAAAGTTTCTTTAAACCTTCCTCTATAAATTGTGACAGTTGGTCATTGTAATATTGCACTGCTATGTTTTTAGAATCATTTGAAAATTTCCTTTCTTTCAAACTCTTTTTAAAGTTTAGAAATGGGAAATAGATGGAATTGCTGTCAAGAGTGGATAGTTAATGCACTCAAAACACAAATTCTTCCAAACACCCATTATTTTGAAAGTACTATGAGCAAGTTCATAATCCTATAAAAGAGACTATATTTCTGGAGGTTCCTTGACTATTTTTTTTCAGTACCCCTTTTAAATTTGGAAATAGTCAGATAGAGCAATATCTAGTGATGAGAGTGGATGGTTAATATACTCAAACCACAAATTCTTCCAAACATTCATCATCTTGCCAGCCCTCTAAGAGGTACATTGTTCTGCAAAAAAGAACATTTTTCCACATCTTCGTACCACTATTTTTTATCAACATCCCTTTCAACCAGTACATCCTTATTGGGTAGTATTTGATCCTTGGGCATTCTGAAGAAAGCCAGTTGTTGAAATACCTTCCTGACCGCCCCTAAAAAAATATGTCTATAACATTTCCTTTTGTCTTTTGGATCATTAACTTCTTTGAGTTCCTGCATGAACTGTGGTTTAGTCTCCAGATCCTAGTGATGTAACCAGGTTCCATCAACAATGAAATTTTTTTTTCAAAAAAATCATCACTAAATTGCTGAAATGCTATAAAATCAGTTGGAAGATGTTCACTTTATATTTCTGATTGGTATTCAAACATTTTGGCACCCACTTGGCTGAAAGCTTTTGCATATGCAATTGCTCTTGAATGGATAACTTATTGCATTTCTTGGATATTTCTACTGTATCAGTAATTCTCTGGCCCAATAGTCATCAGTCAGCCAAAATTAGGCCATGAATACTATCAACAATTTTTTCAGTTGACACTGTTGAAGGCCTCTCAGACGATGCTGTATTTTGAATCTCAAAATCTCCAAGCTGGAAATTGGCAAACAACTTCACAGTTTAGGCACTTGTCACCCAATATTTGCATCCTACACTGATGGATTATTTTTGATTTTTTGTTCTGCATGAACAGTAACTATATATCAGTCCAGAGTTTAACACTTGTAAAGTCCCTACTTTCTGTTGGCATTGTCAGTAATTGAAAAAAAAAAATAATTGCAAGGATCCTGCAAAGTGTCACTTTACAATATTAATGAATAATTTTTCCATTTATAGTAACAAAAAATGCTCAAATTTCAGGAAGTGGGTCAGGCCAAAAAATATTCAGCACCTCAGAAACAGACATTACATTTTATATATGTGAATTGGTTACTTAAAGAGAATAGTCACTTGGTAAAAAGATTATAAGAATAAAGTAAGCTTAAAATAAAACAGCAGAAGAAACTACATATAATACACAAAAGATTTTGAATATATCAATTTAAAATTGATTCTGTTTTATAGTTTACTTGTTGGGAAAGAACTGAGAGCTATAACCGCAAAAGCTAATTTATTTTCAAGATTTATTTTTCTACCTTTTCTCTTCAGAAGCTCATGAATTATTGAATAGGCTTCGAAGAAATCAGTGTGCCAAGAGTGAAACTAAACTAGAAACAATAGCCTGGCTCCATTGAAGCCTTAACAAGTTTCATAAGCAAAGCATAAAACAGTTCCATTATATTCCAGGAAAATCAAGAAGAAAATGCTTTGCTTATTCAGCTGTTCAGCAAAAGAAGGAAGAAAAACAAAGTAGGTGGTAATTATTTTGACTTATTTTTTTAGGAAAATATTCTTTAGGGAAGTGGGTGGGGATAGAATAAAAAATCAGGAAGTAAACTGAAGTAGAGTCTTTTATATCTTCCAATGTTCTGGTAAGTAGGCATATAGAATTAGTCAGCTAGTCATTCCTTCTCTAAATACTTGATAATTACTTACATATTATTCACACCACATTGATTTTATTCATATCAGATTAAAGTAAAAAGTCAATGTTGTTTTCTAGTTTGAATTTAGGGTTTCCATCATATTTAGTATTTTTTTTTTCAAACACCCATCTTCTAATGTAGAAGTATTTAATTATTGTTCTATTTACTTATGCATTATTTTGTTTGGTTGGTTTTTTTTTTTTGGTTTTTTTTTTTTGGTTTTTTTTAACTCTACATTCTCTGCTGAATTTTTAACAGTGCTCTTCCAGGATTTCAATTCAGGTTTCTGAAGCACAAGTTGATCAGGTGAAATTGTATATCTGTGCCAGTGGTATATTGGCCCGCAAACAGATATTGAATGGTGGAAGACAAAATGAAAACTTGAGTAAAAAACAAATATATCATCAAGTTTATTTTTGTTAAAGAAAACAAATAAGCAAAAATAATGTTACAGTTCACTAGACAAAAAAAAACTCTGTAAGCTCATGTTATGAAAAGGACAGTTTATTGCAAAGCATTGCTGCTGGCAGAGATACTGGAGTGGGAAACCTGTTAGAGCTAGCTGGAGGTCTAGTGGAGATGGCTGGTGCAACAGCCAATGGCAAGCTGGAGATGGTGATGGCTGACTAGCTGGAATGTTTGCTTGAACAGATACTACACTTTGATCCTCATTATCTCTACTGCAGAATGTCTGGTTATTTACCCATGACCCCACTCACTGAGGTAGAATATGACACAAGATCTGTTTTTAATGTGGGGAACCTGAGTGCATATATTTGAGTCAAAGGGCAAAATTTACCCAGTCCCTGCATACATGGGATTGGACATTATGCATTGTCCTTGTATGGTTTGTGGCACAGAACACCTGGGTATTTACCCATATTTTTAAAGCTGATCACCTGTTGTTGGTAAGGCAAATAATATGAATCTATAATCATACCAGGCTCTCGACAAGAATGGTGAAGCTCAAACCGTCGCTTTGGATATCTCTAAAGCATTCAACAGAGTATGGCATGCCGGCCTTCTATGGAAACTGCGAAGCTATGGCATAACTGGACTTTTGTTGGACTTAATCCGGTCATTCCTCTCTAACTGTACACTGAAGGTGGTATTAAACGGACATACTTCCCAGAACTACCCTACAAACGCGGGTGTCCCCCAAGGCTCTATCCTAGGTCCTACGCTCTTTCTAATCTATATCAATGATATCCCCGATGTCATAAGATCACAAGTAGGCATGTACGCCGATGATACCACAGTTTACTCTCGCCTCCATCAAAAATCTGGTGTTGGTGACAAGGCGAACCTCGCTGCCGAGCTTCAGAAGGACCTCCAATCCGTAGTGGATTGGGGTAAGAAATGGCTCGTAAAATTCAATTCTTCCAAAACGAAGCTGCTGTCAATTAACCACCACAGACAACCGCACCTCCCTCCCATTAGCATGGAACAGGCTTGCCTCCCAGAGAGTAAAACACTATGCCTGCTTGGCCTGACACTCTCAGTGGACCTCAAGTAGAATGACTACATTGAATCCATTGCTAAATCCACAGCTATGAAAGTCGGCTCACTGTGCAGGGCCTGGAAATTCTTTCCGCCTGAATCTATCCTGCACTTATATAAATCTACCATCCGCCCGTGTATTGAGTACTGCTGCCACTTCTATCGGGTGCCCCTTCTATTCTCCTCAGGGTTCTTGACAAAATACAGTGAAGAATCTGTAATGTGGTTGATACCGTCTTGGCTGACTGCCTGCAGTATCTCTCTCACTGGCATGATGTGGCTTCCCTGTGCCTCTTCTATAAATACTTTCATGGCTTCTGCTCTGACGAACTTAAATCACTGGTGCCCACTAGATGTGAATTTGCACGAGATACTAGATTGGCAACTAGGTCCCACCCTTTTACAGTGAAACCGATGAAATGTAACCGCAATTTCTACTCCAACAGCTTCTTTCCTTGCACATCCTGCCTGTGGAATTCCCTACTGCATGCTTGCTTCCTCGACGGCTACAACCTCCAGGAGTTTAAATGTAGGGTCAATAGACACCTCCTAACACACTAACTCACACCCACTCTCTCCAACTCTCTCCCTATGTACATCCTAAGTCGTCTACCACCCTCCTTCTGACATTTCCCATACCCAATCGCTCTATGTAACCCCCTGCGCTATAGTGGCAGTGGAATGCCTTGCTTGGGGTGACACGATTAAAAAAATAAAAAAAAATGTATGGGAGGTGTGAAGTCAAACAACATATCAGAATGGCAAAATAAAATTCCCAAATCAAGTTTAAAGAATTTCAGGCTGCTTATATTTGCTAGGCACTAATAGATTTAAGAAAAATATGAATTCACTTAAGATAGCTATCTTGATAAGATATCTCATTACTGGTATGCCACAATAGTTAATGAAGGAGTCATGGTTACTTTGCACTCACACTTGTGATTAATAAAGAAAAAAGAATAAATGAGTGAGCAAGATACTCTCATGACTACTACCCAGGCAGTTATAACTCTAAAAAGCTGTTATATCCATTGTAAACTTTGACAGGAAGCCAATAGCATCATTGTCATTATTATAATAATCATGTATATATGATCACATATGTAATGATCCAATGTAATCTTCTATTTAAATGTTTACTATTCATACTATTTAACTGCTGACAGGAGTTGAATGTGACACATGAACAGCTTAATAGGAGGACCCACATGCATATGTTTGGGTAAGGATAAAAATTGCTCAGTTCCTGCAACTACTGTCATACACAGGCATCAGAATACTTAAATCCCTCTCATTTATTTAAATATTGTAATAGGGCAGGTATTGTCACAGGGTTAAACTCCAAGGAAACACACTAGCTTCTATTATGCTATATTAACACAAAAAAATCCCTGAACACTGAAGACAAGAAGAATACAACCAAGATAAAGAGCAGATGCTATACTCTGAATTCAGCCTGAAGGCTGGGAGTTTAACTACTAGTACTGCAGGGATTACATTTCTTAACACCCATCTAGGTTCTTGCTCATTGGCTGAGATAATTACAAGTTTGTTTCTAGCATGAAATGTTAGAAGCTAGATCTTTCTTACATAGTATACTGACACTACACAATCTTCCTCTGTCATGTCTGGCTACTGAATGTTCTCCTTGATAATTACCCAGATGTAATAGTCAAAAGGATTAAAATCAGAAGAGCCAGGAGACCACATGTGAACATTCTTGACTAGTCACCCAAGATTTCATGAATGATATGATAGGTAGAAAAGTCTTACTGAAGTCATATGTCTACTCCCTTAATTCAGGGCTTGACCATTTTGTCTAGCTTTGATCCTGAAGCCATTTTGGAAAAGATGGATTGGTATGACATTACACTTGATGATTATGACCCCCATGACATGAACTTGATATGCATCACTGTGGGTACATTTGTATAGTCTGTATAGAGCCACCTGTCATTTCCACCTCTTCACTGGCCGCTTTCAAGTCACTATGGCAGAAAGCTAATGTCATGAGCATTTTTATTTTCTGTGTCTGGAAACTATCATGTTAATACTCTTGATATGGGTGAAAAAAAAGAAAAAAGAATTTTAAAATTACATTCCAGCCGAATTCATTGCATTCACTTATGCGCAAATACCCTTGGGAAAGTTATTAATCCGTCTATTCCTTCCAGTTATGGGTTAAATAACAAGACAGATTGGGTTCTATAGCCTTGGTCAGCAACCAGTCTACTGCAGAAAGCAATGGCAACCTACTGTGGGATAATCTTCTGCCCAGTCAGTCATGTCTCTTTCGAGACATGATCACCCAAGCGTGTATCACGTATGGCACTTAACTGACTGACTGACATATTGCATAATATTCTGTTAGTTCAAGTTCCATTTATGGCCTGCTAAAGATGTGTCCTCAAATTCTTAGTGCATATTATATATTCATGAATTTATATGAGGTTGATGTGAAAGTTTATATTTTTCTTTGGTTTTTTTTTTTTTTGTTGTTTTTTGACAAAATCTTTTATTCATATAATTTCATATCACTCTTCAGTCATCGAAGTATTTTTCCTGGTTTTCTATTACTTTACACTGTCTCAGCTAAATTGTATTTTCTATTACAAAAGAATAGTTCTGCTTTGGATTTGATTAATTTTTCAGAAATTTTTTTTAATATTTTAAATTTGTTAAAACTTGACTACATAGGGAGTGTTGCATCTGAAGGTGACAGGTCTGGAAAAATATATGCAAAATAATTTCTAAAGCATCATCATCATTGACAGCCACTCTTGAAGCAGATTATGGCAGTCTGCAAGCTTTAGCTAGTGATTTCAGGAGTCTGAAGGTGACTCAGAAGTCCAATTTTTGATCCACACTTCAATTACTAGATCTAACAGGTGGTGGCATTATAGAGGCAATTCCTGGTTGGGTTATTTTCCTGTGCCTTCCTTTTTATTTGTTTGGTTGCCATGGCTTCAGTTTGCTTTTTTCAAAGATCTCAGCAACCTGGTAGCTCTCCAATCACCACATGGACCGGTCCTGAACTTGAGCTTCAATGGAGTTGGGATCAATGTTCCCTTATTTCAGGTAGTGCTTCAATGTATCCTTGTAGCATTTCTGTTGGCCACCACTATTATGACAACATGTCTGTAATTCTCTAAAGAAGATTTTTTTGAATGCTTACATTAGGCTTGCACATGCAATGTTCAGTTCAATGTAGTTGACTTTTTATAATAAGGGCCTCGATGCTTGTAGATCCAGCAACTTCAAGTACTGATGAAGTTGTTTTTCTCTCTTCCCAGCTGATTTTCAAAACTTGTTTAAGGCTTCTGATATGAAATTTCTTGTCATGAGGTTAGGAGAGTGGGTCCTAAAAAAGGCTGCTCAGTTGTAGATGCAGTTACCGAAGAGAGATTCCATCCAAGTCTAATCACTGCAAGGATCATCATACATCTGCTGCCAGACATGCAGATTCATGACTAGGAGCTTCCAAGTGCACAACTCTGGTCCCCCACCCTGCCACACCTCCATCACTGTTAGACTTCCAGACAAGCTTGCACATGGTTGTTTACTGTAAAGTACCTGCTGCACATTCAGAGTACCACACACCTGCCAGCCTGGAAACTGAATTCATTAGCATGAGTTCTACAGGATGGCTGAAGCTTTCAGAGCTGCTGCTGCAGAGACCGAAAATTAAGAATATACAGTATAACCCGGATATAAGATACCATTATATAAGAGAAACTTTCACTGGTCCCCAATTAGAGCCTGTGGTAATGTATATAAAACAGATCAAACCTGGATATAAGATAAACCCGGATATAAGACAACTTTATCAGGTCCTGACAACTCTCTTATACCAGGGTTACACTGTAATTCTATCAACCCAAATGCATTCCCCAGACACACTCATAACACTGTGACAGGACCCTTGAAGGTGCTATTATTCTGGGTCAGGATAGACCTGGGAATGGTGACAGTTAAGAGGTATTTTCACATTCCCTGAAACTAAGGAAATCCTTAACCGTAACCCTGTCGGATGTAGCTTAATGTTTTTCCCAGGTCCGCACGTTCCATAATCATTTGCTTAACTAAATTTGCACCACAGGGAAAGGCGTAATAATGCAGAAAAATCTGACTGACTTTCTTCCTAAGAATAATCACTTTTTTCTTCTAATATATCATTCAAATGAGCCATTTGTTAGTGCTGCACAGTAACAATTTATCCAAGTTTTAGCAATTTATAATAACAACTGTTTGGATTCCACCAAACAGAGAAGCTTTATCCACAGTAAATTTCATTCAGGTTAAAATGTTGAAGGCTTTTCTGAATCTAGATATGATTTTCTTAATTTTAGTCTTATAGTGAATCTGTTTTTTATCACTAGTAACTATCTTATCCAAAAGTGATGTTTTCCTGCATCCAGCAGGGAAAAAGAATTTCTAAATGTTGACTGGATATTCCTTTGTATAAATTCATGTGAAATCTATTTTCCTAGCTTCTGAATTTTCCAAAATCAACATACTACAGTTGACTGATTACACAAGCAATAAAGAATGAAGTTCAAACACTTCTAAAATTTCCCTAACATTGTGCAAAAGATGGCCCCAGGGACTTTTGCATCAACCTGGAAATGCATACCATAATCATCTAGTGTAAACATCTATCTGTCTATCTCAGCCAATACATACACTACCAGCCATAATTATTAGGCCGCCCCAGTTTAAAAAAAAAAAAGATGTATTTCATACTATTTTTAGTATTTATTGCCAAGTGGATAATTCTAAATGAAATCTTTTGTTATTATTACTTTGCAAAATTTTACAAGGCAGTCAGAAAGCCTTTGCTTCGGCCAGCCAATAAGAAGAGACTAGCATAGGGAAGAGAGCACAAAAACTGGACACCAGAACAGTTCATATGATGCACATGTTATTGTGCAGTATAAACAAAATAACCATTCTATTTTCATTTAGAATTAAATAAATATTAAAAATAGTATGAAATACATTCTTTTTTTTAAACTTGGGTGGCCTAATAATTATGGCAAGTGGTGTATCTATCAGATCTATGTTTTTCAAATTTACAATTCAAACTTTACAGGACTGCTTATAACAGCTACCAGGTTTTTATTGTTTAATTTCAAAAGATAAAAAAGGTACCTATTATCATTAGAAAAATCATTGATATGAATGGTGGTTTGGGGGAACAAATTCAAACTTAATTACACAACCAATACAAAATTTCACTGCACCCCAAAAGTATGTACTGATCTCGGCCTGTTCTATCTATCGATCATCAACCCATCTTGAACTTTTTTTCTTCTTCTCTCTCTATTATTATATAAACTTTGACGAGACCATCTTATTTCATTCATGTGTCTGTAATTGTAGGTACATCAAAGTCAGCAATATTTAATGATTATGCTCACAAAAAATATGGTGTGACAAAAGGGTGGTTATTTCCTTGACACCATTATTATTGCAGACACTTTTCACTCCCTCAGCAATGTTTATTTACAAAATTATCTAAATATATGATATTTTATTATTTAGCATTTTACAAAGAAAGAACTTTGAAAAATCTTTTTATTAAAAAAAAAAATGACAAAATTATCAAAACATGTAAACTGACTACAATGCAATATTTATCTTGAAAATGTTTTAAGTTGTTTCTAATTTTAAAAAATATCTATTAAATCTGCCAACATATTAAAAAATCTAATAAATTGTGCTTAATATCTTTTGTTATTAATTCACAAAGATAAAGAAAATGCATAAATTCACTTTCATATATTTGGGCTTTATTAAAATTCAAATCATCACTTTTTAAATATAATAAACATTGGCATGTCAGTCAGTCAAAAGTTTATACAGTAATAGTGATGTCAAGAGAGTAGTCACCCTTTCAAACCACTGTTTTTTTTTTTTGTGGGGGTGGCATGAAGTTTAAACTTTGTCAATAAGATTTTAACCTAATGTTGAAAAAGACATTTATTTTGTACAGCTTATATTTATTTTTCAGCATAGTCTCCTTACTTGAGTCTCAAACAGACAGGCCAGGATGATTATTCTTCTTTGGGGAGAAATCCCTCTGCGACATTAGGACAAGTTGATTTTTCACTTTTTATTAGGCTGTCACATATGAAATGACTCATTTTTTGGTTGGTGGTTGATCCAGTCATCTAACAAAGCAACTTCCTTAGTATATAAACAAATCTTGACTTATTCCTGACTTTTTATCTATTCAGATAATTTTTATTTCAACATATTGCTGCTGATAAGCTCAATAAAAATGATGACAATGAAACCTTGTTAAGTAATCATACTGTACAAGTACAAACTGGGGGAAAAAGAACCATCTTTGAATTAAATCATTACAAACGTTGAGAAATGGGTACTCTTTGACAACATTAAGAGAGTCGGCCAGTGATGAGAAGCAAATAAATCACAATACCCAAAACCTCCACTGCACCTTAAAGTTAATGGTTTCTGTGTGGTGGTCTTTCAAAGGGGTTATTCATTATTCATTCTTGTTTCAAGGGAAAACAATAGCAGTATTGTGGAGTGTATGCACAAGAAATCAAAAAAGAAACATGAATAGGGATGGCCTAATTTTGCTGCATGACAACATATGGCTGCACACTTCTCAATTTATGTCCAAAAGCTGCATAGCCTGAATTATGAAATTTTGTATCATCCTCCATATTCACCTGATATCTCTCCTACTGATTATCACTCATTTAAGTATTTTGAACTTTTTATATGCAATAAAAACATCCCCCAATAAGGAGAGTTAGAGGTAATCAAAACATTTATCATGTCAAAGAAACCTTTTTAAACAGCACCAAATGTGAACCTTCATCGCTGGTCTTTCATGTCAACACCCAAAATGTCCATGGCTAATTGATAGTCAATCACTTTGTTCCAAACTGGGCTCTGCTCACATTGTGTTCGATTGATCACAAAGCTGATTTGCGTTAAAAGTTGCATTGATGTTTCGGACAGAGCTTAAAGCCACAATAAGAAAAGGAAATCTTTGTGAAATTAACAATAAGGTATTATATATATATATATATATATATATATATATATATATATATATATATACTGGTTAGAGTTTATCATTCTTGCAACTATAATTCTAACTAATGGCTTTTATAGGATGTAGCATTTTATCTAAGTTCGTTAATTTGACACCAGGCTAAAGTCAGAGGTTCATCTAAGGTAGGCAGTCACATGACAACACATCTCTCATGTTAATTTGCTCTGTGCTAGTTCAACTCTACTGTGCTCAACTGTTTAAAAAACCTTTCAAATCCTGCTTATATTGAGCCTCACATCCAGCAGGGGTGGTTGTGATGCACTTTGTGTACACTTAGCATTTTCAAATGACCTACTTTTGGTCACCTGATCAACCTTGTCTCTTTATCTCTGTGTGAGTGCCTCTTACTACTGTTCAAGGAGCATGGGACACTTCTCTGACTTTCTTGAAATCCACCAGGGCCTTTTTTTTTCACTGGTAATCTGATCAATCCCATCTCCTTCTCTCCTGTATGACTGCTTTTACCATTGCTTGAGAGGTGTGGTTTAGCCCAAAGAGCCAAATTTTAATTATTGCTTTGAAAATTTATTTCTCATCAAATCTTTGATGTCATTTCACATCTGAGTTTTACCATTTCAATTGTTGTAAGAAATTATTTGCTTAAGTTGAATAGAAAACCATACGTTTCTCTTACTTATCAACATCATAAAATTTCACAAAGAAACGAAGGAAACTTTATTTTTGGGAATTTCATCTCTCTTTCTGACAAGGGAGTGGCTGTCCATAGGTGTCATAAAATCCCTCATGCCAGGGAAAAGTTTGTTTCAAATCAAACTCTTAGATTGCTGTCATTTTATCAATGGTCTTTAAATTTTTCATTAACCAAGAGACTCACTTTTCACAAAAATGGCTATTCCAATTTTCACAACAAGAATCTTTATTCAAATCTGCAGCCAGCACTCAAAAGTCATAAAAAAAAACTTCATCTATTTTTCTTGGGTGGTCTACTTAGAATAACTCATACCTAGTTTCTAGCAAGTGAAGAATAAAGAAAAAATATTCAGTTACTATTTCTTTTCCCTTGTCTTCTCCCTTTCTCAGCATCAGAAATAGTGTTACAAAAGTAAATGAAGGTCTTATTTGATGGCACAATGATTTAGTAATAATGTGCTTGTCCATATTCAATTTGTAAAGCTTCAGTAAATTAAAAAATTTATAAAGCTGTGTGTGCTTTCACTGATCACCAGAACAAAATTCCAGTGCTATGATTTTGAATATGAACTTAATCTTTAAATTTGTCTTCCCAAAAAATTGTTATGATTTGGAAAAAATATTTTGTGTCATAATTTACTATAAATTTATCAACTTTTAAATTGATTGTAATACCAGGGTTCTAAAACTGGCCTACCCTACTGGGACACTCTTATTTCAATCAACTCTTTTATTAATTATTTAGAATTATCCCACCTTTTAATTTAAGATTTGAGCATTCTAGAACAAAACATTTGAATATTTAGTAAAAGGGGTGGATAAAATTAAAATAACCTGGGTAAATTTTTCTGTAAAAAGTATAATCAACCTTGCTTGTCTATTTGCAATTCGAAGGTTAGTAGTGAATAATAATAATAAGATTGAACATTATACAGTGAAAATCTAAGATTGAAATTTAGCAAACAATTGTCAGACTATGGATTTGTTGATCAACCCTTCTATATGTTTGATATTCTAAGCATTTATTCTATCTATCGTCTTTTTATTTATTAATCTTCCTTCTTGCCCTTTTGCATATATAAGTCTGAACTTCTACCCAGATGCATAAACAGAGGATTGCATGATATTAATTTAGTCTCCACAAAAACATACTTCATGCATTTTTTTTTATGTGAGAGAAAATGATTACATATAAAAATAGGAAGTCCATTCATGTGAACCATTTCAAGATGATGGTAGATCCAAAACATGGAATGTGAATTACTTCAGCATTCTTCTTACAGTGCAACAACCGAGTAAGCAGATGTTGGAAATACTTTTGTAAGTATTTATACTTATGCAAGAAGTAGGCAATGATAAAATCATGATAGCAGAATGTGTTGCAACTGCAACCAAGTACAGAACTAAACTCTTATAATATGTATGATTTTTTTTAAACAATGAACCCATAAATGGGAATTGTTGTCAACTAATCACACATATATATAATTTTTTTTTTAAAGAATTATTCACCACAACTGATACAAAGTAAAAATAATAGAAAAAATATCCCATTACTATTATAGAAACTTAGTGAGTTCAGCCAATATAGAGTGAATGTCTTCTTTTTAACTGCTAACATTTTGTTTAAATTATTTTTTGCTAAAGATTTTCCTTGTCAAGAAAATATTAGATTTGTAGCATTTGTGAAGAAAAACTTTAAAAAATTGTATAAATTAAGACTTGATAAAATGAACAAATTAGACCGATTCAAATTATAGCAAACACATTATTAAAACAATTTTAGACAAACTAAAAAACTATTTTATTGAAATTTAAGAAGATACAATATCTTAATTGAGTAGCTACCAACTTAAAATTTAAATAATTTTTTAATTATAAAAAAGATAAAAATTACACACATCAAGTTATTAATCTGCAAAGTTTCAGTTTTTAAGCTTGTATAATTAAGTTATCAGAAATGTTATACTATTTAAGTAATGCATATTAAAATAGAACCAGGTATTAAATAAGCTCTTAAATAATTGTAAATATGTTTGTGTTCACTACAATGTCTATATGCCTTGATAAAAGGACAATGTATTAAGTAGTCAGTCCAAGTAGCAGCTTGAGCTGATTTGGTAAGAAGAGTCATTAAGAAATCTTACCATATAGACTGTTTCTTGTTTCATGAAAACTGTCTTCATATGATGAAACTGGAACTTGAAAAAAAATTCTTCCTTTTAAATTATTTGGATTTACAATTTATCTGCTTCCTTCTTGTTCTTTCTTTTTTCTTTGTGGATAAGTTGAATATTTTTACAAGGTCAAATCCTCCACCACCACTTCTCGATGTTCTATATATCCTATCATATTTTTATTTTCTGTAAAGAAATCCTTGATCTGCTTTTTGCATTTTCTTATTTCCAGTATCCTGTCATTAAATATTTGTCACCATTTAATAATAAATTAAATTTGCTTAGAATTTTCATTTCTTCTTAAAGAACTAAGTTTAAATTGATATCAGGGATTGTTTTTAATGTATATTTTTGTGGTTATTCTTGCTTAACAATAAGTTCTAGCTCACATTTTTCTTAAAAATAGTTCTGATTTGTAAGAAATCCCAAAATTTAATATCCTCCTCACCTCTCTTTTTCCTATCGACACCTGATGTATGGATTAGTTAGAACTATGGTAACAACAAAAAGTTCAATCATCAGAACAACTCTTAAATAATAACTCTTTGACAGGCTTGGACCTTAGAATGGCTTTTTTTCCATTGACACTGCTATTATTTTAACTATCTTCACTCCTTTGGCAATGTTTATTGTTTTAAAAAGTGATGATTAGAATTGTAATAAAACCTAAGCATATGATGAAAGTGAATTTACATATATTTTTTTTTGTTCATGAGAATTTACAACAAAACTATTAATCACTGTTTATTTATTAGATTGACTAATGATTAAAATGCATCAAAAATGTAAATTTATTAGCAAACAAATGTGTAGATAAATTCAATCAAAGGATTATATCATCATTGTGCCATGGTAAAATTATAGCGTCCTCACCATTCCCATGAATGCTTACTGCCCCCTTGAGAGTTCACAGTGCCTTCAAGGAGGGGGGGGGGTATAATTACTGATCAAAACAGTCACTTTATGGGTTGTTATTGATTTATATCATTTTTAAATGATATAGCACAAGTTAGATTCTATGTAAGAAACATTGATAGATATCAAAACCAATATTGATATAAAAATTTAACTATTATAAGAAGCAAGTTAAAGTATAGCCAGATTTAAGAATCTAAATAATTTTTGTTATCGTAAGTAAAGTGAAATTGGATGTGCAGATAGCAGAATGGTTATTGGTACAAAAAATAAACTCACCTAACAGAGTTCAAAATCTGTTCACTTCATACCCTTGGGAACAGTATGAATCTATCTCTTCTTCCTGCAATAGCAAGGAGGGATTGGGTATTCTAGCCTTAGCTGAAAACTGAATTTGAACTAGTTAGGCATAGAACTAGCAACTTAACAATAATTTCACCACAAATAAGGCAATAAAGCCACTAATGCGAGGGGTTACTGAGTGTGAGTGAATATGAGAAAATTACAAACATCATTAAGAGGAGAGAACAATAAAAAACAGGAATTAAGAAGACAGAATATAATGATTGACATTGTATTTACATTTTTGAAGGTTGACTGAAAAGCAAGATGCAGGAAGAGGGTTCTGCAGGTGAGAATTGCGATTGAAGAAACTGTTAGCATAGAAATTATGCTTACATTTAACCATTTCAGCCATTATTTAACATTCACCATTATGAGACCTAACTGCCAAACTAATACTGTGCTTAAATTCATAAAGTCTAGGTACCAAAGAGGAACTGTCAAAAGAACAATTACCATGAAAATATTTATAGAAAAGGCACAGGGAAGCTACTTTACAGTGATTTAAAAGTAACTGAAACTGTGATGCCAGATCAGGACCAATAACATTTCTGATTCTTCTTTCTATTTTATCAAAAATCTCTAAATACATAGAAGCACCACCAGACCAGATGTGGCAGTAATGTTCAATAATGCTTGCTACTAAAGCTGTGCTTCATGATCATCTAGTGTGCTGTTATTGTGGCCCTATCTGGGAGTCTACAGGTTCAAGAAGAGTAAAGAGCACAAAATTATTTCCTTTAAATCATCTAATATATTCTTTTTCATAGAATCTTTCTGGAATCTGAGTGAAATCATTCTTTTATATCTTTATTGATATTTTACATTATGATATTATTTCAAATACTGAATTAGTGCCAGACAATAAAATAGAAATTAGTTTCACACATAATGTAGACCTACAACCACAACATCCATCAAATAGTCAATGGTAAGGTTTGTACCTTCAAGCAAATTTATGGCTCGTTCATTAGCTTTCAGGAATAGACTGAATGGCGGTTAGGAACAGACTAGCAAACACCTGAAAAGACAAGATGATCTCACCAGGCAGAGTTCATTAAATAATTGCTAGAGAGAGAAATGAATGGAAATGCCCTCAGTAATCACTGAAAAGGAGGAAGGATTATGAATCCAAACTAAATAATCAGCAAAAAACCTGGAATGAAAACTGAATCATCACTATAGAAAATCGTACAAACTTCCTATGTGTTTGTAGTCAGAAATTCAGGTTCCAAAAGAGAGCAAAGATTCACCATACAAAAATGGGTTGTGCTTCTCTGAAAACAGTTCATGAGCAGATAAGATGTCAGGAAACTAATGCCAGGCTACATACCACAGTGCTGAGGATACCTAAGCTGTTGAATCAAATGATAGGATGCAACTCAAATTTCAAAAGAAACAAATTTCCACCAGCATTTGATTCAGAAGCATGGTGTATGCTAAATCATATCATTAGCAAAATTCTACATAAAGAGCTGGGGAAAAAATAAATATCACAAATGATTGAATGAAAGTAGTAAATATCTACGGGGTTTGTAAGGCAATCATAGGTATGAAACAGGAAAATAAGCCATCAACCAAAAAGGACAGACGTCAAAGATTAATGCAGGATCTTAGAAACAAGAAAAGAAATCTAAACCATGAAATCTGTTTTGCAAATTTTGACAAGAAAGAGGGCTTGCTTAAAATCTGGCAGGACTTTAAAGAGAAACACCATGGTCTTAGCAGAGCAGAAAATTTAAGTAAGAGACAAGTGAAACGAAGGAAAGACTAAGAGTGTTTCTTCCAGGTGCCTTACAAATATGGAGGAACATATTTGATCAACCAAGATCAGGTGTGCTTAAAATAGAGAAAAATATTCTAGATGTACATTTAAGGGAAATGCACTCTTATCCCAAATGGTATATTCTTCTAGATCATAATAGCAACTTATTTTGACCAGCTGTCTCTAAAGTGAAACCATCCACATGCAAAGAAATAAGATGCATAGTTAACAAAAGTAGAAATAAATCTACACCTGGCCATAATAGAATACCTTTCCTTCTATATAAAAAATATCCTACATTTCTTAGATGCTTACATACTAATTTACAGTTGGCATAGAAAAACTACCATATCAGCCAACAGTGGATGATAGCTGATAAAAAAAGAATTCCAAGAACATCAATCCATTTTGGCCAACTTCACTTCTCAATGTAGAAGATATTGACCAAATACCTTCTTGATAACAAGTATGTCAATACTTCAGTACAGAAAGGTGGTGTTCCAAAAATAGCTGGTTGCTCAGAGCATGGAAACATGATCCAGGAGGCCATTCAAAAAGTAAAAATTAAAAAAGATTTGGATGTCATTTGGTTTGATTTGGATAATGCCTATGGATCAGTACCCTACCAAATGATACAATTTTCATTACAAATGTACCAATTCCAGAGGAAATATCTATGTTAGAAACTTATTTTGATGTTTTCCTCATGCATTGCACTACAAAAGACTATACAACTAAGTGGAGTAAACTTGAAGTAGGAATTGTGATCACATGTATAGTGTCACCCATACTTTTTGTTCTAACAATGCAGCTGATTCTTAAAGCAACAGACAACAAAGAGATGTTGTTGAGCTTGGTGGAGGTTGTCAAATGCCAACAGTGAAGTCTTTCATGGATGACATTACAATCCTCTCATCCAAAGAAAGTTCAACTTGCAAGCTATTAAGCTTGATGGAGGACCTGATAAGTTGGTGTAGAATGACATTTTAACCAAACAAATCCAGAAGTCTTTCTCTTAGAAAAGAAAAATTGAATTAAAACATAAATTTTGTAGTAGGTGGTCAAAGGATCCCAACTATATCAGAAAAATCAGTGAAAAGTTTAGGACAGTGGTATGATCAATTCTTAAAAGATACCAACCAAGTGAAAGAAACATCCAGATCATGACAAGAAAGTCTCCATGAAGTAGATCTTTGTCTTCTAAAAGAAAAACACAAAGTATGGTGCTTAGAGCATGTACTCATTCCAATGCTATTATGGCCTCTACTTGTATACAAATTTGGAATGAGTACCGTTGAATCAATAGAAAGAAAGATAAACCCAACCATTTTTGGGTATATTTGTTTATCTCTAGGTTTTTCTGATATTGCAGATAAGCAAAGCTAAAGTTGTCATTTAAATCAATTGTGGAAGAATACAAATCCAGGAAAATCAGACTTTAAACGATGTTGGATGACTTCAAGGATAAAGTAGTAAAAGCATTAAATCCTACATTAAAAATGTGGAGAAAGTGGAAGGTCAGAGAGACTATAACAAGTGCTAAAGACAATCTAGCTTTCAATGAAGTCATTGGATACATCCAAGCATGGAAACAAGTTAGGAATAAATGAAGGGCAGTGGTGGTCAAAAATTTCTGGTAAAGATCCCTGGAACATGGTCAACCAAAATATAAGGAACCAAGAAGATAATAAAAGACTTGTAAAAAGAGTATAACAATCCCAACATAGCTAATGAACAAACTAGGAGAAGACTCTGCAGAAATCTATTACTTGGAAGAGACATTTGGCAGGTGGTTCCACTCAGGTTGAGTTTTTGAATACATTCCATATCTAATCTGCTATCATCTAAAAACAATCTTATTAAATAAGAGAGTGATCTAATTTGTTCCCTGTGTAAGGAAAATCTACAAACATTAGACTATGTTCTTAGTTCCTATAAAACAGCTCTTGTCAATGGAATATATTCCTGGAGATACAATAGCGTTTTGGATGAGCTGGTCAAAATTATAAAGAAATATATGAGTCTGAGTCATCTAATTCAACCTAGAAATTTATTGCAGAGGAAAAAATATATGTTCGTTCAAAGCAAACAAGCAAATATCTAGCTATACCTCAAGAAAATCTCCTTCGTTCTGGTGGCATCTGGGAGATATCTACAGACCTTCCTGGTTGGTGTAATGGTTACCCTAAAATAATATCAAGTAAGGGTCTGTGACCAGATATTGTTCTATCAAGGGAGAACTATAAAATCATCCTGGTAGAATTAATAGTAAGCCAGCTGGAACAAAACCATGAATATAAAACTAATAAATATGAAAATCTAAAATCAGGGCTGGTAAAGGAAGGGGTACAATGTAATTATTAGAGCAATGGAAATTAAAGCATGGGGTTTTATTGCAAGCACTCTGGACCAATTTCTGGGCCAAATTGAAATCAAAGAGTATAATAGAGCCAAAAGTATAAAATGTCTAATAGAAGTAAATGAAAATAGTTCTATATGAATGTGGAAAAAAAGAATATTCCGTGGAGCATTTCAGTGAACATGACGACATGACTTGATTGTGAATGCATGACGAGGTTCAAGTATTCTCAGAATGCAAGCTTAATTTGCCATTTTTTTTTTGTTTCCTTTTTTTAATCTAATTTCGCCGTTGGATATTTTAACTAGTATATCTATGATACACTAGAAATACTGGTATATCATTATTATGGGGCCTCACATCAGTGGGGAGAGGGCAAGTGTTCAAGTGCAACCATTAAGAGGAAGGCCCTGAAATAGTTCACAATATCTCTTGATGACCCCAAATTTAATTCAAATGTAAATTCAAGAAGAAGATGTTCAAAAGAAATCTAAATTCAATGAATCCATATGCTGTAGAGAAGCTCAGTGAAATTGTCATTTGCATGACAAGCATTATACAGTCAGTTTGCTTTCAGGTGAATTTCAATTACTTTTCAAGTAATGTCCATCTTTATTGGGATTTTCAATAAAATAAATATCTCTCAAGTAAGGATTATTCATAATTCCAACTTGGTATTTTTTGTGAATTAGAATAAGAATTGAAATGCATAATGTATATCGTCATTGATGAAATTTCTTTATCATGTTTATATCTTTAGAGAAAGTTATTGTACATCATTTATTTGTTTATTTATTCTTTTACATTTTATCAGCTTATCATATTGGCCCCTGTCAAGGTTGACTGTGGAGAGTAATAGTTTTTTGCTGTTTCATCAGGCAGAGATACTTATAGGAGAGTAGTTTGCCTAAGTACTCACTCACCCTCTTCTCCATAAACTGTTGTGGCATATCAGTGATGTGAATATGCAGAGATAAGTTGTTTTATACCTTACTTACTTGAAAACATTAATACGACATAAAGTTAGCAACTTTAGCCAGAACTCCTCTTAAATGCATTTTATTGTACTATTTTTAAAATATTCAGTTTCAACACAATTTCCTTTTACTGAATTTCATATCTTGTACATAGTAAGTATAATATATGGCAATTTTTAAAATATTCAGTTTCAACACAATTTCCTTTTACTGAATTTCATATCTTGTACATAGTAAGTATAATATATGGCAATTTTTAAAATATTCAGTTTCAACACAATTTCCTTTTACTGAATTTCATATCTTGTACATAGTAAGTATAATATATGGCAATTTTAAAATATTCAGTTTCAACACAATTTCCTTTATGAATTTCATATCTTGTACATAGTAAGTATAATATATGGCAATTTTTAAAATATTCAGTTTCAACACAATTTCCTTTTACTGAATTTCATATCTTGTACATAGTAAGTATAATATATGGCAATTTTTAAAATATTCAGTTTCAACACAATTTCCTTTTACTGAATTTCATATCTTGTTTCATAGTAAGTATAATATATGGCAATTTTTAAAATATTCAGTTTCAACACAATTTCCTTTTACTGAATTTCATATCTTGTACATAGTAAGTATAATATATGGCAATTTTTAAAATATTCAGTTTAAACACAATTTCCTTTTACTGAATTTCATATCTTGTACATAGTAAGTATAATATATGGCAATTTTTAAAATATTCAGTTTCAACACAATTTCCTTTTACTGAATTTCATATCTTGTACATAGTAAGTATAATATATGGCAATTTTTAAAATATTCAGTTTCAACACAATTTCCTTTTACTGAATTTCATATCTTGTACATAGTAAGTATAATATATGGCAATTTTTACAAATATTCAGTTTCAACACAATTTCCTTTTACTGAATTTCATATCTTGTACATAGTAAGTATAATATATGGCAATTTTTAAAATATTCAGTTTCAACACAATTTCCTTTACTGAATTTCATATCTTGTACATAGTAAGTATAATATATGGCAATTTTTAAAATATTCAGTTTCAACACAATTTCCTTTTTTTACTGAATTTCATATCTTGTACATAGTAAGTATAATATATGGCAATTTTTAAAATATTCAGTTTCAACACAATTTCCTTTTACTGAATTTCATATCTTGTACATAGTAAGTATAATATATGGCAATTTTTAAAATATTCAGTTTCAACACAATTTCCATTTATGATTTCATATCTTGTACATAGTAAGTATAATATATGGCAATTTTTAAAATATTCAGTTTCAACACAATTTCCTTTTACTGAATTTCATATCTTGTACATAGTAAGTATAATATATAGCAATTTTAAAATATTCAGTTTCAACACAATTTCCTTTTACTGAATTTCATATCTTGTACATAGTAAGTATAATATATGGCAATTTTTAAAATATTCAGTTTCAACACAATTTCCTTTTACTGAATTTCATATCTTGTACATAGTAAGTATAATATATGGCAATTTTTAAAATATTCAGTTTCAACACAATTTCCTTTTACTGAATTTCATATCTTGTACATAGTAAGTATAATATATGGCAATTTTTAAAATATTCAGTTTCAACACAATTTCCTTTTACTGAATTTCATATCTTGTACATAGTAAGTATAATATATGGCAATTTTTTAAAATATTCAGTTTCAACACAATTTCCTTTTACTGAATTTCATATCTTGTACATAGTAAGTATAATATATGGCAATTTTTAAAATATTCAGTTTCAACACAATTTCCTTTTACTGAATTTCATATCTTGTACATAGTAAGTATAATATATGGCAATTTTTAAAATATTCAGTTTCAACACAATTTCCTTTTACTGAATTTCATATCTTGTACATAGTAAGTATAATATATGGCAATTTTTAAAATATTCAGTTTCAACACAATTTCCTTTTACTGAATTTCATATCTTGTACATAGTAAGTATAATATATGGCAATTTTTAAAATATTCAGTTTCAACACAATTTCCTTTTACTGAATTTCATATCTTGTACATATAGTAAGTATAATATATGGCAATTTTTAAAATATTCAGTTTCAACACAATTTCCTTTTTACTGAATTTCATATCTTGTACATAGTAAGTATAATATATGGCAATTTTTAAAATATTCAGTTTCAACACAATTTCCTTTTACTGAATTTCATATCTTGTACATAGTAAGTATAATATATGGCAATTTTTAAAATATTCAGTTTCAACACAATTTCCTTTTACTGAATTTCATATCTTGTACATAGTAAGTATAATATATGGCAATTTTTTAAAATATTCAGTTTCAACACAATTTCCTTTTACTGAATTTCATATCTTGTACATAGTAAGTATAATATATGGCAATTTTTAAAATATTCAGTTTAAACACAATTTCCTTTTACTGAATTTCATATCTTGTACATAGTAAGTATAATATATGGCAATTTTTGAAATATTCAGTTTCAACACAATTTCCTTTTACTGAATTTCATATCTTGTACATAGTAAGTATAATATATGGCAATTTTTAAAATATTCAGTTTCAACACAATTTCCTTTACTGAATTTCATATCTTGTACATAGTAAGTATAATATATGGCAATTTTTAAAATATTCAGTTTCTTCATTTTCTTTACTGAATTTCATATCTTGTACATAGTAAGTATAATATATGACAATTTTTAAAATATTCAGTTTCAACACAATTTCCTTTACTGAATTTCATATCTTGTACATAGTAAGTATAATATATGGCAGATTTTTAAAATATTCAGTTTCAACACAATTTCCTTTTACTGAATTTCATATCTTGTACATAGTAAGTATAATATATGGCAATTTTTTAAAATATTCAGTTTCAACACAATTTCCTTTTACTGAATTTCATATCTTGTACATAGTAAGTATAATATACCTTTAATTTTTAAAATATTCAGTTTCAACACAATTTCCTTTTACTGAATTTCATATCTTTATAGTAAGTATATGCTATGGCAATTTTTTAAAATATTCAGTTTCAACACAATTTCCTTTTACTGAATTTCATATCTTGTACATAGTAAGTATAATATATGGCAATTTTAAAATATTCAGTTTCAACACAATTTCCTTTTACTGAATTTCATATCTTGTACATAGTAAGTATAATATATGGCAATTTTTTAAAATATTCAGTTTCAACACAATTTCCTTTTACTGAATTTCATATCTTGTACATAGTAAGTATAATATATGGCAATTTTTAAAATATTCAGTTTCAACACAATTTCCTTTTACTGAATTTCATATCTTGTACATAGTAAGTATAATATATGGCAATTTTTAAAATATTCAGTTTCAACACAATTTCCTTTTACTGAATTTCATATCTTGTACATAGTAAGTATAATATGGCAATTTTTAAAATATTCAGTTTCAACACAATTTCCTTTTTACTGAATTCATATCTTGTACATAGTAAGTATAATATATGGCAATTTTTAAAATATTCAGTTTCAACACAATTTCCTTTTACTGAATTTCATATCTTGTACATAGTAAGTATAATATATGGCAATTTTTAAAATATTCAGTTTCAACACAATTTCCTTTACTGAATTTCATATCTTGTACCTGTGTTATAATATATGGCAATTTTTAAAATATTCAGTTTCAACACAATTTCCTTTTACTGAATTTCATATCTTGTACATAGTAAGTATAATATATGGCAATTTTTTAAAATATTCAGTTTCAACACAATTTCCTTTTACTGAATTTCATATCTTGTACATAGTAAGTACAATATATGGCAATTTTAAAATATTCAGTTTCAACACAATTTCCTTTTACTGAATTTCATATCTTGTACATAGTAAGTATAATATATGGCAATTTTTAAAATATTCAGTTTCAACACAATTTCCTTTTACTGAATTTCATATCTTGTACATAGTAAGTATAATATATGGCAATTTTTAAAATATTCAGTTTCAACACAATTTCCTTTTACTGAATTTCATATCTTGTACATAGTAAGTATAATATATGGCAATTTTTAAAATATTCAGTTTCAACACAATTTCCTTTTACTGAATTTCATATCTTGTACATAGTAAGTATAATATATGGCAATTTTTAAAATATTCAGTTTCAACACAATTTCCTTTTACTGAATTTCATATCTTGTACCTAATAAGTATAATATATGGCAATTTTTTAAAATATTCAGTTTCAACACAATTTTCCCTTTTACTGAATTTCATATCTTGTACATAGTAAGTATAATATATGGCAATTTTTAAAATATTCAGTTTTAACTTCATTCCTTTTACTGAATTTCATATCTTGTACATAGTAAGTATAATATATGGCAATTTTTTAAAATATTCAGTTTCAACACAATTTCCTTTTACTGAATTTCATATCTTGTACATAGTAAGTATAATATATGGCAATTTTTAAAATATTCAGTTTCAACACAATTTCCTTTTACTGAATTTCCTCTTGTACATAGTAAGTATAATATATGGCAATTTTTAAAATATTCAGTTTCAACACAATTTCCTTTTACTGAATTTCATATCTTGTACATAGTAAGTATAATATATGGCAATTTTTAAAATATTCAGTTTCAACACAATTTCCCTTTTACTGAATTTCATATCTTGTACATAGTAAGTATAATATATGGCAATTTTAAATATTCAGTTTTAACTTCAATTTCCTTTTACTGAATTTCATATCTTGTACATAATAAGTATAATATATGGCAATTTTTTTAAAATATTCAGTTTCAACACAATTTCCTTTTACTGAATTTCATATCTTGTACATAGTAAGTATAATATATGGCAATTTTAAAATATTCAGTTTCAACACAATTTCCTTTTACTGAATTTCATATCTTGTACATAGTAAGTATAATATATGGCAATTTTTAAAATATTCAGTTTCAACACAATTTCCTTTTACTGAATTTCATATCTTGTACATAGTAAGTATAATATATGGCAATTTTTAAAATATTCAGTTTCAACACAATTTCCTTTTACTGAATTTCATATCTTGTACATAGTAAGTATAATATATGGCAATTTTTAAAATATTCAGTTTCAACACAATTTCCTTTTACTGAATTTCATATCTTGTACATAGTAAGTATAATATATGGCAATTTTTAAAATATTCAGTTTCAACACAATTTCCTTTTACTGAATTTCATATCTTGTACATAGTAAGTATAATATATGGCAATTTTTAAAATATTCAGTTTCAACACAATTTCCTTTTACTGAATTTCATATCTTGTACATAGTAAGTATAATATATGGCAATTTTTAAAATATTCAGTTTCAATTTCCTTTTACTGAATTTCATATCTTGTACATAGTAAGTATAATATATGGCAATTTTTAAAATATTCAGTTTCAACACAATTTCCTTTTACTGAATTTCATATCTTGTACATAGTAAGTATAATATATGGCAATTTTTAAAATATTCAGTTTCAACTTTAATTTCCTTTTACTGAATTTCATATCTTGTACATAGTAAGTATTATATGGCAATTTTTAAAATATTCAGTTTCAACACAATTTCCTTTTACTGAATTTCATATCTTGTACATAGTAAGTATAATATATGGCAATTTTTATATTCAGTTTCAACACAATTTCCTTTTACTGAATTTCCATATCTTGTACATAGTAAACAATATATGGCAATTTTTAAAATATTCAGTTTCAACACAATTTCCTTTTACTGAATTTCATATCTTGTACATAGTAAGTATAATATATGGCAATTTTTAAAATATTCAGTTTCAACACAATTTCCTTTTACTGAATTTCATATCTTGTACATAGTAAGTATAATATATGGCAATTTTTAAAATATTCAGTTTCAACACAATTTCCTTTTACTGAATTTCATATCTTGTACATAGTAAGTATAATATATGGCAATTTTTAAAATATTCAGTTTCAACACAATTTCCTTTTACTGAATTTCATATCTTGTACATAGTAAGTATAATATATGGCAATTTTTAAATATTCAGTTTCAACACAATTTCCTTTTACTGAATTTCATATCTTGTACATAGTAAGTATAATATATGGCAATTTTTAAAATATTCAGTTTCAACACAATTTCCTTTTACTGAATTTCATATCTTGTACATAGTAAGTATAATATATGGCAATTTTTAAAATATTCAGTTTCAACACAATTTCCTTTTACTGAATTTCATATCTTGTACATAGTAAGTATAATATGTGTTTTAAAATATTCAGTTTCAACACAATTTCCTTTTACTGAATTTCATATCTTGTACATAGTAAGTATAATATATGGCAATTTTTAAAATATTCAGTTTCAACACAATTTCCTTTTACTGAATTTCATATCTTGTACATAGTAAGTATAATATATGGCAATTTTTAAAATATTCAGTTTCAACACAATTTCCTTTTACTGGGCTGTAATACGTAGTATAATATATGGCAATTTTTAAAATATTCAGTTTCAACACAATTTCCTTTTACTGAATTTCATATCTTGTACATAGTAAGTATAATATATGGCAATTTTTAAAATATTCAGTTTCAACACAATTTCCTTTTACTGAATTTCATATCTTGTACATAGTAAGTATAATATATGGCAATTTTTTAAAATATTCAGTTTCAACACAATTTCCTTTTACTGAATGGCAATTTCAAGCAATCTTCCTAACTCCACTTCTATGTGAAGTTTCCCTTTAGGATGTTGGCAATCATGGCTTTCCAAACTTCCTATCCTCCATAACTCTTACCAATGTTTGTCCCTAACTATCGCTCCCATTCTTTGTTCTGTTATTCATTTACATAAGCTTATTTAATAGGTTACTCACTATTCCCCTGTTTTTCCTACCTTCAATAAGCTTTATATGTGTCAAATTTTCCAAGCCCTCTTCCTTAACCCTCAAGGGTTTGAGTGTTAATGTTCTTTTTGTCTTGAGAAAAGTAAAACAAATGTTCCTGACTTGGATGTTTAAATTCCAACTACCCATGAATGGAGGATGAATTCATCAAAACTGTCAAGCTACTCTTCAACAAAGGTATATTCCAACAGATGGAAGGCTCACAACAGGATACCTCCACCTAAAAACAGCTAAAGGCATACCTACCTAAGGCAGCAAATGACAAATTTTCATCACCTTAGTCAAGTGTAGGACCTTTAAATGTGAGACTGAAAAATTGACAAACTTTGCAGGCCAACTTGAAAACACAATTCAAGTTGTTGCATTCCATATCAAGGGGAAGTTCAAGGAAGGGAATAGGAATAGCAGAAAAAAATGTCGACAATATCTTCTCTCTAATAAGCAAAAAACCAAAATTAATTTAGACACTCACTATTTACCCTCCCCTTGTCAAAATAATGGACAATCACTACTCAGTGAGTGGCATAGTAACTGACACATCATGCTACCTCAGAACCAGCACCACAGCCATCCTTGGATCCATTATAAATGCATGCACATAAAACACGGCAACCAGACAAACTAAACTGTTACCCCAATTCTGTAAAGTAAAAGGGTGGGACCTAGTTGCTAATCTTGTAGCTTGAGTAAATTTATATATAGGGGGTACCAGTGAGCTAAGTTCATCTGAGCAGAAGCCGTGAAAGTATTTGTAGAAGAGACACGGGGAAGCCACATTGTGCTGGTGAGAAAATTACTTATCTGAGCTGCCGATATGGGATTGATCACATTACAGATTCTCCATTGGATTTTGTCAAGGACCCCTAGGTGGATAGCAGAAGCACCCAACCAGATATAGCAGCAGTATTCAATGCACGGGCAGATGGTAGATCTGTATATGTGCAGGATTGTTTCAGACAGGAAAAACTTCCTGGCCCTGCACAGAGAACTGACCTTTTTATCAGCAGATTTAGCTACGGATTCTATATAGTCATTCTTTTTGCGGTCTGTTGTGAGAGTTAACCCAAGCAGGCGCTGTGTTTTACTTTCAGGGAGACTAGCCTGATCCATGCTAATGTGGGGGGGGGGGGGGGTGCAGGAGTGATTGTCTGTGATGGTTAATAGATAGCAGCTTTGTTTTGAAAGCATTAAGATTCACGAGCCATTTTTTTACCCCAGTCCACCACGGATTGGAGGTCCTTTTCAGCCTCGGCAGATTTTTGATCAAAGCAAGAGTAAACCATAATGTCGTCAGCATATATACCTACTTGGGATCTTATTACATCATGGAGATCATTAATGTAGATAACAAAAAGTGTGGGATCTAGAATAGAACCTTGAAGGATACCCACATTTGTGTAATAGTATTGGGAGACATGTCCATTCAATACTACCTTCTATGACTAAATTCAGAATGAACTGAAAATCTTGTGAATGAATGTATGAAAGAAACAAATACAAATGTCTGGCATTAGAGAAACTATGCTCGAATTGCGGAAGAAGGAATCAATTTCAGAGTATGTAAGTACAAGAAGCAAGTAAAGAAAATGCAAACAGTAAAAATCTCCTCTGAAGAAGAAGAAAAAGAAGCAGCCAGAATATTTAAAGTAAATTTGCAAAAGAAAGTTCTATAGAGTATAAGAATAAATGGTCGTGTATTTAGTATGCTGGTGGATACTGGTAGGGAAATAACATTAATACCAAAGAATTTTTGGATTAAGTTAGGATGACCCAAACTAAAAAGAAGTTATGTGAAATTAAAGCAGTTTGATGGGTCAACCATAATGACAACGGGTTTCTTTCAGGGCAATTTTGAAACTGTTATTTGAAGTAATTTCAATTGTGGTGGTAGCATGCAATAAGGATCATGGATTGTTAGAAATTGACATATTAAAGATGGACACAGCAAAGCGGATAAATTCCATGGAGACATGAGAAAGTGGAATAAGATTGCTGAAAAGGTATAAAGCAAGTATTCGGTTGAAAGGGAATTATCACCTTAAATATATAGAGGTAAGAAAGGTCCTGGTTCATATACTTCCTTTGGTGGTGGCAAAATTAAACAGAATGATCCAACAGGGCATTGTGGAAAAAGTGACTCAAGGTGAATTGCAATAAAAAAAAGTAGATAGAGATTTAAGAATATGTTGTGATCACAAGGTAGGGGCAAATCACCAAATATGCTCAGATTCATTTCCATTGCCAAATATTGAAATTCCAAGCAATGAACTGGAAAATATACTTTGCCAAAATTGATCTTAAGTTTGCATACAACCAAATTGAGTTTGACAAGAAGTTCAAAGAAATCGCTACAATTAACACCCCATAAGTCTACTAAAATGGACTTGTCTACCATTTGAGATTAAGACCGCCAGTCACATTTTTTAGAAACCAACTGAAGGAGTTTTATTCGGAAAAATAAGTAACATAATTATATACCAGGACAATATAGGGGTAGAAGCAAAAAGCAAGGAAGAATTAAAGCATAAAATTGAATAAATCTTAAAAAGATTAAAAAAGGCAGGATTAACAGTGAACAGAGACAAGTGCAATTTTGATTGTAAGAATTTGTCATATTTGGGCCATCAAATATCGAAAAAGGCATAGCACCTGATGAGAGGTTGACAAAGAAGATTACAGATATAGAGACTCCGACAAATGAGAAGGAATTAGTCTTTTGAGGATGAATAAACGTTTACAGCAAGTATATTCCAAGGTACAGTGAAATAATTGAGCCATAGGCAGAGTGAAGCAATAAGAGCAGTGAGTTTAAGTGAACGTAAAGGCAAAATAATATATTTGAAGCATTAAAGATAATCATGAGGTGAAAGCTGATAATAAAAGTGTTTGATACTAAAAAAAAGAAATAAGCATAACCATTGGTGCAAGTGAGAAAATGATCACTGCCATTTTATCACAAGAGGAACATCCAATTATGTATTTGTCAAGGAGGTTAACACTGGCAGATATTAACTATTCAAATATTGAGAAAGAGGCATTAGTGATTGTTTGGAGCATGGAGAAGGCGTGGAATTTTTTGTTAGGTAAAAATTTTTATTGAAGTCAGACCACAAGCCACTGGAATCTTTTTCAACCCAAGGAAAGAATTACTAAAGGTTACATTTTTAAGGATACTGTGTTGGGTGATAAAAATCATGGCATTTGGTTTCAACATAATATATGTGAAAGGAAACACTATTTCTGATATGGATGCCTTGTTATGGTTACATTTTGTGAATGGAACAGAAGAGAAGCATGAATTTGGTGAGGATAAAATAATACACTGTGTAGAGACAGGTGTGCTTCCTATAAAGAGACTTAAAAGTGAAACTGAGCAGGATCCAGTGTTTAGCATAGTGATGGAAAGAATAAGAAGTAATAGATTGAGCAATTGCTCAATGGTAGAGCAACCATTCAAGGAGGCAAGACACAAGTTGACCATAGAGAATGGTATAGTGTAGTATGGATCAATAGTTGTTTATCGGAGTAGAGTGTAGAATGGTTTATTTATGGGATGTTTGGCTAATGATATTAGTTAAGCAAAGATCAAAAGAGAAGGTATGATGAGAAAATGAATGGAACATCGATGACATAGGTGTTTACCAGAGTGTCCATGCCACTACTGGGTGTGGCACAAAGTCAAGGTTTAAAATGGGTTAAACAGCATTACCACATAAAAATTACCAAGCCCCCTTGGCACTTTCCTTTTTGAAGATGCCTCAGGCACTGGGCAATAAACCTGATCCATTCCCAAAAGAGAGGTCCTGCCTGGGAGGAAATTAAAGAATATGAAAGATCCCAGCCAAAGGCTGAAATCCTGCATCAATGATATATTTATTTACCAGTGTTCTCCTGTCACAACTGGATGTAACATAAGGTCTTGGTTTAAAGTGGGATTAATAACCATACCATGGAAAAATTGTTCACACTTCCTTGGCACTTCACCTTTTGGGGATGTCTTAAGTGCCAGACAATAAACCCAGCTGCTTCCTGAAGAAGAGGTACTGCCTGGAAGAAGGCTCACTTGGGCTTAAAATTTAAAGAATATGAATTCCAGCCAAAAGCCAAGATTGCATATCTATAGTATATGAAACAAACTTTCTTATAATTCTATAACATATTCAATGGATTTTACAGATATTCTGCTTGCTGATTTGCATATGTTGTTGTGTAGCATTCTGAAAACCCTGACTCAAAACAATTAGGAAGCACTAAAAATAAAGAGAAATATAATAAATATGATAAGAATTTATGAATAAATAATTTTAAGTCAAGGATAAAGATCTGATAATAATCAGCGTTTGAGATCAGAAAAAAAGAACAAAATTTACCCTCTGCTAACTATTGTGCTAAAGTACATTAGAAGATACAGATACATGCCATGTGTATTGATAACTCATAAGAAACTCTTCATTTAATGACATCTGCATAGAATTTATGAATTAAAAATGTACATAAAATAAATTTCCTGAAATTGACTGACAAAATATATTACCATATTTGACAATCAAGATTAATTTCTATAGTTTGATTTTCTCTTTTTTGATGCAGCCACAACTATTAGAAACAAATTCACATTTTTTTACATATATATTTCATATTATACTTTATATCTATTTTTATTGATTTTATTCTGAAACAAAGCATTGAAACTAGAGAGAAAAAAAACATTCTACTGAAAGAAGTCAAGGTAGACATTTTAAAAGTCTGATAAAGGCAATGATCTTAAAAAAAAATGAAGCAATATTTACAGGTCATTTTTTCCCATTTTCTAAACATTCTGAGTTAGTTCCACATTTTACAGTTTTTTGGCTGTTTGTTTTTTTTTTGTTTTTTCATTTTATTACAAGACCTAGCATTTATAAGTCTTTTTTTCATTTTAGTTATTCTTTTTTAATCAAACGTTTTTAATCATTTCCCCCTAAACAAGGCAATAAAACCACTAAGACACAATGATTTACTGAGTCTAAAAGAATAAAAAAAAGCAAAACATTACTAATGAACAAGAACAATAAAAGAGGAATCAAAAAGACAGTAGAAAATGATTGACATTGCATTTAAATTTTGAAAGATCAAAGTTGGATGGAAAGCAAGAAGCTGGAAAAGAGTTCTGCAGGTGAGAAGTGTGAGAAAAGAAACTGTTAGCAAAGAACTTACGGTTACATCTCATCAATTCAACTTTACAATAATGAAACCTAACTAAAATATTACTGTATTTAAATTAATGAAAACTAGGTACCTGAGAGCAATTTCATTCAGAATAATTACCAAAAAAGAATTTACAGAAAAAGCACAGGGAAGATACATTATGGCAGTGGGAAAGTGACTGAAGTCAGGATACCAGGTCATGACCAATAACATTGCAGATTCTTCTTTGGATTTTATCAAGAATCTTTAAATATATAGCAGGAATACCAGGCCAGATGTGGGAGCAATTTGGAACTTATCATTTGATTAAAATCTATTTCCTTCGTAAAATATAAAAATTTTTATGCTATTCTTTCAGTGTTAAAAGATTTCTACTTCTGTCTCAATAGTAAGTTTGGAATGTTTGATATGGTCAATTGGCAGCTGATGTCATAAACAACCTTCTGTCTGCTATTAACTGTGGCAAAAATGTTTTTTAAATAAAATTAAAAAGCCATTCTTTGCCCCAATAGACCCCTTTCTGCCTTCCATCAGCATGACTGATGCTAACCTCCAGGAGAGTGACTTGTTGTGTCTTCTTGAGCTAATATTCTTGGCTGACATGGAATGGAAAAACAATATTGAATCCATTGCTATGTCAGCCGCTAAGAAAGTTGATTCACAATGTCTTGCTAGACAATTTTTTTCTCTCCAGAATCTATCTTACATATCTATAAGTCTACCATTCATATATGATTAGAATATTGCAGTCACTTATGGCCCAGTGCTTCTGCTATATATTTAGATATCCTTGATAAAATTCAAAGAATAATCAGCAATATTATTGGTTCTGACCTAGTATCTTGGCTTCAGTCACTTTCCCACTGCAATAAAGTTGGTTGCCTGTATCTTTTCTATAAATACTTTCATGGTAATTGTTAAAATGAGTTCTTCATTATGGCACCTAGATTTTATTAATTTTTTTTATATTCAAAATCTAGATAACTTAATCTATAACAATATGATAAAAGGAAAAATTGACTATTTCTTGTCATATGGCCTATTGTACAACTCTACCCAAATAAATTTGTTAAATAGACAAGTTATGTCGATTATATTTTTAATATTCCTTTTCATGATGGATTAATTTCTTTATATTTTGTGTTGAAGGCATAAAAGAACTTTCTAGAGTTACAAACATTAAAAATAATTTAAAAGATACAAACTACAACATGAACTTTGATTTTTCATCTAATTTTTTTTTGGTAATGAAAGAAACTGGTTGAAATCTTGGAACCTTAACAAGAACTGACACAAATTGTAAACAATTTCTTTGTTTTCAACACCAAGATAGAAGAACTAATCTGCCAACAAGAAAAAAAAGTGATTAAAATCTGTAATAGACATAACTTGCCTGTTATCTTTAACAAAACTTGTTTGAATGAACATTTGCTGTGCTGTCTAAATACACCATCTCTCATATATATATATATATATATATAGAGAGAGAGAGAGAGAAAGAGATGTAGGCTGATAGACATTAATGTCACTGTTTGTAAATAAACAGTTATGTCTACTCAAACACATTTTCCCACTAAAATAATGTTTATAGTAATAATATATAATGAAGACATTTCATTACTCACTTTCTGTACTGATCTGAGATTGAAAAACAAAGTATTGCAGGTTTTAGGTGCTAATAAATAAAAACTGTTTTGCGTACATCCCCCCCATACACACACATATGTAGAGTGACATCTGGTGATTGAGTATATTTAGGATTTTTAAACCGATCCTAATATTTCAATATAATGATAAACCTTAAAGAAATAGGTTTATACCAGAATATATAACATCCTACAATAGATCATTTACAAAATATATATCTAAAAAACATATCAGTCAGTTAAGTGCCATACATGATAAACGCTTGGGTGATCATGTCTCGAAAGAGACATGACTGACTGGGCAGAAGATTATCCCACAGTAGGTTGCCATTACTCTCTGCAGTAGACTGGTTGCCAACCAAGGCTATAGAACCCAATCTGTTCTGTTATTTGACCCATAGCTGGAGGGAAGAGATGGATTAATACCTTTCCCAAGGATATTTGCGTGTATATGATTGCAACGAATTCAACTGGAATTCGAACTCGGTTCACCGATTTCTCGTTTCAAGTCGATATCCACTGGACCACAATGCACATCCCAGGACCACAACACAAACATATGCTTACCCTGAAAGTATAAAATGATGTACAAAATATCTCCAATTAAAGACATAAAATTGCAAACAAAATATTTAGAAATTTGGCATTAAATAACCTATAGGAGTTGATATGCAGCTAAACAAAAACAGCCATCCCTCTCTAATATTATTAAGCTACTTTTAGATATTGAATACAACACATGCTGTTATCTGATTAATTAGACAATAGTAGCTTACAGGATCTCAAAGACATTTCATTCAATATTTTTAAAACCTGATTAATTTGCCATAATCCTTATTTGATTTCTTCTTGAACATCCTCTATTATTTTTTTCATCTGTTTTATTTTTTTTAGAAAGGAGCTTGGAATCAACTGCACATTCTGAAAAGAGAAGTTTTGGGAGTCTGTTGGAGGATTATTGTTAATTTATTCAGTCAGTCAGTTAAGTGCCATGCGTGATACATGCTTGGGCGATCATGTCTTGAAAGAGACATGACTGACTGGGTAGAAGATTATCCCGCAGTAGGTTGCCATTGCTTTCTGCAGTAGACTGGCTACTGACCAAGGCTATAGAACCCAATATGTCCTGTTATTTAACCCATAACTGGAAGGAATAGATGGATTAATACCTTTCCCAAGGGTATTTGCATGTAAGTGAATGCAATGAATTCAACTGGAATTCAAACTCAGCTCCCCGATTTCTTATTCCGAGCCAATATCCACTGCACCACAACGCACATCCGTTAATTTATTCAATCAGCTTAAAAAGAAATTGGAAACTAATCTTATGGAGGTTCTTTGTGGAACTTTCTAGCAATCATCAAGCTTTGCTTAATAGCTGAGAAATGACTGGAAATGTATAGATTGATTTAAAATTGATTAGGTCACTGGATTAGAGATTGATTAAATGACTGGAAATTTTAGTTTGATTAAGTGAGAACTAATCGAAGGATTTTTTCCATTAGAAGAATTCTCCATGTTTATCAAATAACTTAAAAAATAAAGTTAGTGTTCTCTCCATGCTCTTGCTGTCAGGTATTCATGACTGGTCACTTGTACAAACTGTGTGGTGTCTTGGTATTGTGTAACTAGACTGAGCACAGAAAATCAGTTGTCTTAAACATACAACACTCATAAATCTTACAACTGATTACTTGTTTTCAGTGATTCATATGCACAAAGGTTAATCAAACAAAATGGAATCATTGTATGTTTTGTTTGTCAGTCTACTTGGTGTAAGTCTGTCTTATGAATACAGACTTTTTTAGATATTGAGATTTTAGTTAGAAAATATTAGCTGAAATCTAGATGTTTCATTTAATGGGACCAAGTACTTATTGGCTTAAAAAACAAAAATAGTTTTCTGAATTAAGTGAAGATTTTTTAATAGAAAGGTTAACAACTAAAAATGACTGAAAGCACAGCATGGCTGATAAGCAGTAATAACTAAGTACTATATTTCTATAATGGGACCAAGTTATTTCTATAATGGGACCAAGTTATTTCTATAATGGAACCAAGTTATTTCTATAATGGAACCAAGAATAATACTATATTTATATACTATAAGAATTTAATAATATTAATAATTAATAATAATAATTAATAATACTATATTTATATACTATAAGAATACTATATTTATATTATGGGGCCAAGTTATTTCTATAATGGGACCAAGTACTATATTTCTATAATGGGAGCAAGTACTTATTGGCTTAAAAAACAAAAAAACAAAAATAGTTTTCTGAATTAAGTGAAGATTTTTTAATAGAAAGGTTAACAACTAAAAATGACTGAAAGCACAGCATGGCTGATAAGCAGTAATAAGTTATTAGACTGTAGAACACATAATTTTTTCAAGATTTGACTGTGAGAAATATAGTACTTAGTTAACTAAGTACTATATTTCTCACAGTCAAATCTTGAAAAAATTATGTGTTCTATAGCCTAAACTAACTTTATTTTTTTAAACATAATGTTTGTTTCTTTATTTTATTTTTTGGTTTTCAAAATTTTGCAAGTTGAAATTGGGGTGAATCTCTGAGGCCAGAGCATCCTTGACACTTGGAAATATTGTAATAATGAATAATTATGTTTCAGAAACAGAAAATTATTTTTAATGTAAATAATGCATACTTTCTTATAGGCTTATAACACAAAGAAATTCCTGGCTGTATAGTAACAACTATAATCCTAATTATAAACTACTAATCTTCACTAAAACCCTAAATATCTCTCAGATATAGTGACCGATCATTTCAGTTGTATAAATTCAAAATGTGTCATGTGCATTTGAGTGTATCAAAATATTTTCATTTTTTAATCAATTAGGGATCCTGTATTTGGCACCACTGGTGTAAAGAGGACACATTGTTTTTGAAATTTTATCCCTCACTTGGAAAGGAATATGAACAACAGGTGTCTCTGGATTGTTACCCTTTAACTGTGCAAAACAAACAAAAAATTACCCTATGAACATGAAACAACTGTGGTCAACTTTAGAATGTCAAGCAGGAAATGAGCAGATTGAACATCAAAATTCTGGAAATATGTGAAATTAGATGGGCAAAAAATGGAGACTTCAGCAGCAACAACCACAGGATCATATATGCAAGAGGTAAAAATAATGAAAAGGGAGTTGGCTTAATACTGGATGAAGAAATGTGTTCTGGGAGACTGCCAGTTATCTGAAAGAGTCCTCCTGGTTTTACTGAAAGGGGAAGACCCTTCAACATAGCAATTATTGTAGTCTATATGCTGTCAACGCAAAGCACCTAGGAAGAAATAGGATCTTTCTACTCCACTCTTGACAATGCCAAGGCTCAGTGTAAAACCCAAGAAATTAGAATCATGGGAGACTTGAATGCCAAAGTAGGCAAGGAGAGGGAAGAAGAGACAACTGACAGCTTTGAATTCAAAATCCGCAGCGACCAAGGTGAAAGATGGGTCCAGATGATAACCAACACCTGATTTCAAGAACACCCAAGACGCCTGTGAACATAAAGAAGCCCAGGAGGCAACACGAAAAACTAAATCGATTATATAATCATAAACAAAAGATTCAGAAGTGCAGTGGTTCAATGCAAAACCTATCCAACTGTGGAAATGACCATCTTCCAGTTATCTGCAAACTAAAGATGAAAATTCGGAGACTAAAGAAGCCTAGGACAGCACTTAGACTGCAATGCAACACACTCCTGAATGACTTCAACCTGCAGAAAAAATACACTGACAGTGTGAGAAACAAATATGAAGAGCAAATGGGAAATGGAAATTCGAAATGGGATGTGCTTAAAGAAGCGTTGGTGACATCAGCAAACAACATTATCCCAGAGGAAATCAGATGCAGAAGAAAAAAACAAGTGGATGGCTGAAGAGATTCTTGACAAGATGCAAAAAAGACAGAAAACTATGCCAAGACATAGAAATGAATACTAGAAACTACAAAAGCAAATAAGGACCAAGTGCTGACAAGCTAAACAGGAATGGCTCAACAACAAATGTGCCAAAGTAGAGAGATTGAGCAAGACTAATAAAAGAGAAATGCATAAAGAAATAAAGGAATTGACAGGACAAAGAACATGCTCCTCAACAGGATGTATAAAATTCTAGCATGGAACGATCATATTAGAGTAAGAGGAAATACTCCAGCAATGGGAAGAATATATAAAGGATCTCTTCCATGACAAGAGAGAGAAACTAATAGTAAACAAGGATGCTGACAGACCGGAAATACTAAAATGTGAAGTGAAAACTCAATAGAAACAAAGCAGCTGGACCAAACAGCATTGTAATAGAGATGCTGACAACCTTAGAAAATTTCAGTATAGAGAAAGTTATGAAAATAATAAATGAAATCTAAAACAGTGGTGCAATACCAGATGACCTAAGCAGATCAATTTTCATAGCTCTGCCTAAGAAGCCAGCTGCAAATGAATGTGAACTTCTCTGAAAAATTAGTTTGGTGAACCACATAATGAAACTCATTGTCCAAATCCTGATGAATTTTGTCAAGGACACTGGAACAAGGGATGCAATATTTATGCTGAGAATGCTATCAGAAAGAGTAATACAAATGAAAAAGGACATTTATTTGTATTTTATAGATTATACCAAGGTGTTCAACAAAGTACGCCACAAAGAACTGATAAAAATGCTCAGCAACTTTGACATATTTGGCAAAGACATTAGAGTAATCAAGAAATCTCTAATGGCAGCAAACTGCCTACATATGGACAGGAAACAAATTCAGCAGATATAAAAAGATAAAAGAAGGTGTAAGACAAGGATGTGTCGTTTCACTGGATCTATTCAACTTGTACAGCAAGATTATTGTGAGGACCCTATAAGTTATGCCAAGATTTGTCATCAGTGGTCACAATTTGAATGACATAAGATATACAGATAATACAGTGCTGATAGCTAACACAGAAAGAAAACTGCAAAACCTTCTAAAAAAGGTAAAAAAGAAAGTTGAAAGAAAGGACTACAAGAAAACCAAATGTATGGTCATCAACTAACAGAGGAGCCCAAAATGCCAATTATAGGTTGGGGATACTAAAATCAAGCAAGTACAAAAATTTAAGTACTTGGGAAGTGTTCTAATGGCAGACAGAAAGTGTGACACTGAGATCCAAAGGCAAATTGGCATGGCGAAGGACACATTCCAGAGGCTAAGCAGAGTATTAAAAAACAGAAATATTTCACTAGAAATAAATAAGAGAGTACCAGATTGCTATGTGATTCACTATGGCAGTGAATGCTGGACAATATCATCAAATATCAAGAAAAAACTTAAAGCAACTGAAATGTGGTTCTACAGAAGGATGTTGCAGATATCATGGATCAAGCATGTGAGCAATGATGAGGTTTTGGAAAGGATGGAAATGAAAAGGAAATTAATACTGAGCATCAAGAAAAGACAGCTAAAGTTCTTAGGACATTTGATGAGGAAAGAAGGTTTGGAGAATCTGATACTCACAGGTTAGAAGAAAAGAAAGAGGAAAGAAGCAAATAACATGACAAGCCTGAGCAAGTGGATTGCAGAATGGGATTTGGGTGTGGTAACAGGAGAAAGCATGCTATGAGCCACCAGAGATAGGAAGACATGGAAGGCCATGATTGCCTACATCCTGAAGAGACATGACACATAGAAGAAGGGCTCCTGTATGTTTCTTGAGGTTTATAAAAATGATCTACATATGGTATCTTTTGATAAGTTTTGCATTTTAAAGCATTATAATCTAAAACCAGATGGTCATCCTCTTCTGGGCTTTATTTCAAGAGAAAAGTCACCACTTTAAAAATGCTTAAACCAATTTTGGATAGGGTAAGATATAGTTTCATTTCACTTTCCAAATTCTGTGTGTAACATCCTTGAAACCCAGTTTAAAATATGTCAAAAATGTCAGAATCTCAATACTTGTATCAAACATAACATCTGAAAGAAAAAGGTAAATAATATTGATAATGATATGTATAATAATAATATTGGCAAAGTGGATTATTGTATCTACTTGTATTTAAAATTAATTAGGAGCTTTGGATTAAACAGTCAATATTAAAAACCTATGGAAGACTTTGACCAGTCATCCTCAGTTCCTTATATTTCGGCTAAAAATAAATTTTTCAAGAAAAAAAATAATTTAGATGAGAACATAAATCAAAAAGGAGACCACCAGAGTTCAAAATTTATATCATTCACAAAGGAGTCATATGAAGCAGTAGAAACAGCTTTTGATGAAATCTTACAAACTCTCATATGAATGCAAGAGAGATATGCCAAAGCAAATTGAACATAGAGAATATGTAAATATGGTGCTTGGTGACAAAGCATTTATATAAGTTAAATGCTGCAAGGAAAAATGTAATTCAATACCTAATGTATAATAGTAATATATACAACAAGCATCCATAATGTTATGAAAATGTTTCTTTTCGACAAAAGTCTTTGCTTGAATCAAGTCTCTTGTTTAGTTGCACAATATTAAAACACAGTTCAATTGAGTAAAACACTTCCTTGAAAAGAATAGTCTGTAGGTGTGTATATAAGTTTGTATGGTTAACTAAAAGGAAAATTCACAGTATATTTATGTACTGTGAGTTCTCATGTTGAGAATTTTTTTTACTGCAAATGAAGTGACACAACATCTTGTTACCATGTAACAATTTATGTTGTGATTTGCTTTTATAAGGACCATGCAGACTTAGTAGTAAGCTAGTGAATAAAACTCTTACTTTTACTATTTTTGTTTAGCCAGTTGTGTTTCTTTTTAGATTTTGTTGTGGAGTATTTTTTGCACTAAAGGTTATAATCAGGCTATGTCAGTTGCTAATCGAATTAACACACCCAAATTGTTAGGAACTTGGTAACCTTCCACTGAAAGCTGACTCCTTAGTATTCGGCTAACTGCTGACTAATATCAACTGCCTAGTAGTTCTACTGAACTCCAATAGAAGTCTAAAGAACTCCTATGAACTTTCCAAGAACTTCTCAAGAACTTCTTCTGTTGACTTCCTGTTAACTATCTAAATCTAATCTAAAATTATTTATAAATGGAACTTTGTCTGTATGTGTCTGTTACCTATAGACTCCAAAACGGCTGAATCAATTTTCTTGAAAATTTACACAGTTGTAATATAAGCGTCTGTGAGTATTCTTAGCTAGGTTTTGTGTCAAAGTACCCCTGATAAATATTGAAAATCGATAATTGAAAAAATCGGGTTATAGAAGGGCAAGATGTTTGTGTGTGTCTGTTTATCTGCCTGTATGTCTGTATTTTTTTTCAGCCCTTTTATTTTAGTTTTTGCTTTGGGTTTGGCTCTAAGTAGGTATAATTGTAGTTCTTAGTTTCAGCAATGATGCCATTTACCCAGAGGACTTATTTAGCCTTTAATATTCAGTTTACGACGAAAAAACTTATTTGATATCGATACCAGGAAATCAAAATTTGACTTACATCCATTCATTTTTCTTTCAGTCTACTGTTTCACTTTAACTGGAAACAACTATTACTTTTTAGTCTTTCGTGCCAACGTCTAAAGAGTCTGAGCTCCAGGACCATGGATTAGTTTTAAAGCTTTCATTACACCCAAGCAACGCCAGGCTATACTGCTGGTTATTAATATAGGAGAGAGAGTCCATTATCTGAGGAATAGGTGTGTTTCCCCATAACAATTTGTAACAACTATATTATTTATTTTTAGCACACAACATATCTGAAAAAGTATCATTCTGCAAAATTTTATAATGACCTAAGCAGATCAATTTTCATAGCTCTGCCTAAGAAGTGTGGGTGTGTAATTAAAAGGAAAATTCACAGAATATTTATGTACTGTGAGTTTTCATGTTGAGAATTTCCTTTACCTCGAATGAAGTGACACAGCATCCTGTTATCATGTGACAATTTATGTTACATCTTCTGAAACTTTACCAAAGACGGACAAATTTTTATGGCAAGATTAGTTATATAGTGAAAATAATGAAAAGCACTACTTGTGTTATGATTGATTATTCCAGTGTCTATTTGTATATAACACGGTGAGATTCTTACTGCCTGATAATTTTATTTTCATGCCTTCACATGGTAGCTATCATCCAGTCATACAAAAAGCAATGAGAAAATGTGTAAAAATATTAAGAATTCCTGACTCCAGATGAATCTATTGTTCCCTTTTAGTTCTAGTGAGATATTCAAATTTAATATTAGCTGTGGACAGATACAAAAGCTGTAAAGAAACAAAATAGTCCACAGTGGCTGATTCATGGAGTGGGAAATAAATTGTTGTCATGCATGAAACAAATTTATATAACCTATATTCTAAGTACAGTAGTTACCATGTTTATATACAATGCAAAATTTCATGCAAAAATTCAAGATCAAAGTTGTAGTTTGCATAATACACAAATTAGTATTTACATAAATATGAGATTGCATATAACAAGTTCTAAAATCTTCATAATGACTAATGATAAATCAATAAAATATGCACAGAGACATAATAAAAGTAAGTAGATACCAACATTTTCAAACAAAAAGCTTTAATTACTTAATAATCTGAAAGATCAAACCTATTTTATTATGCAAATTAATATTTGGTAAATTTGCCATTAGATCTGAAACATTTTTATGCTTTCATACATTAAATTTACAAGCTCTGTCTTTGAGAGAATATCTAAGATGGCCATATTGAAAACTTGAAATACATCTTCTATTGTGGAAAGCTTTGCAGACATTTTTATTTCACAATCCAAAATAATCCAGATGCATTCAATCAGATTCATTTCAAGAGTGATTTGACCATGATAGTTGCTTAATATCTTTGAGATTGTGCCATTTTGTTCTTCTTTGTTATATAGCAAAGAGAGCTATTTTTGGCCAAATAACTATCATTGAATATTAGATTAACTCCTTTCTGTACAATGTATATATTGTTTTTATTATTTATTTTCTGAACTGACATTCACTACAGACTTCAAGTTTTGAATGACTAATGTTTCAAATTGTTATTTTATACTATTAAACATACTTGATTATGGGTTGTGGGTGGTTCAAATAATTTCTTTTGTTAAGCAATCTCTAGATTCATATACATTCATGTTTAAAAACTGAACAAATCAGGAACCATTTGAAAAAAATGCATAAAATTTCAAAAGCCCTGTTTCTCATCCCAGTTACTGTTATAACTTGCTACTAATGGTTATGTCTCGACTGACTACAACAGTACTCTAGCAAACACTCTATCAGAACTCTCTCTTAATTCTGTCCTTGTACTTTATTTACATTCTTTATTGAAGGCATCTTACCTAGTTAATTTTTGTTATCAGAACATTTTGAGATTCTTTTTTTCTTAAATATTTTATTTCTTAGTATTCACCCCCTCATTCTGGCAAGTTTGCCATATACTGGACTTTGTATTTCTTTCTTTTTGGGTCAATCATTAGTTTTTCTATGTTCCTTTTTTCTGGTACTCATGCTTGTATGTTCAATGGATTCTTGGGATTTTGATATGTTAAGGATATCATACAGAACTTGCATAAGTTCTTTCTTTCTTGTGGGCCTTTTATCAGTAAACCTTTTCTTTAATTTATTCCTATGAATTTTGTGTTCCCATTTTTTTCCTGTAACCATATAAATAATTTTTCCTATTATGACCTTTCTAGTAAACATTAATTCTGCCAGTGATATACCTGCTTGTGTATTGGGATTAAGCATTATCCAGTATACTCTCAAGAATCTTTGTAGTGCTTCTTCACTCACTTTTTCATTACTTGCTTTCAAAGCTTTTTAAAAAGTGCTCACAATCAGTTTGTTCATTTGACCTATGGTGATACAGCAAGAACATTTTACAAAATTCTTTAAATTTGTAAGCAGTGAATTGTGTGCCATTATCTGAGACTAAGACATCCACAATGTCATATCTTGCAAACAATTCATATAAAAAGTCTACTGTTACCATGGAAACTGTTTTTTTTTTGTTTTTTTTTTGTGGGGGGCATGAACAAATTTCAAGCCACTTATAAAAAGCTATCTACACCCACCAGAGATGTAATCCATTTATTGGATCTGCAAACTCAATGTTCAGTCTTTACCATGGTGTACGTTTCTTTAGCCTAAGTTGTAATTTTGTGGTAGGTGATTTTGCTGCTAAAGCAAAACCACTGTAGGCTTTTACTAATTTTTTAATGTCTTGATCCAGCAATATAGTACATGAATTACCAGTTACCCTGGAAGAAATAAAAGTAGAATAAGACAAGGTCATTTCAAAAATAAAAAAATCAGTTAAAAGAAAGATAGATGATTTTTAGAATGAAATCCAAACTTGAATGCTATTTGATGGATTACTAATGTTTGAACAAAGTGTAGCAATACCTACCATAATAAAAAAAGTAGGTATTAAATGACTTTCATTAAAGATTTCATCTTTCAAATTTCTGGATGTCCACTATGAAAGTCATTTAATACCTACTTTTTATATACTTGATATGTTGTTCCTCAGATACACTTTTAATCAATATGTCATCTAAATAAGCAACTGCAAAATAACAACCCGCAAACATAATGTCCATAGCTTGTTGAAATATGGCTGGAGAGACTTATCCCAAAAGGAAGTCAGTTGAACTTATACAATATAATTATAGTTATTAACTCCAAATATTCTTCAACTTGCATTTGCAAATATGCCTCAGAAAGATACATCTTAAAAAATGTTTTTCCACTGTTTAATTTCATAAGAATTTCCTCTGGACTTATTAATGAGTAGCTATGTGATTCTAAACATTTGTTTAAACCACTCAAACATCAGCACAACACTGCTGGTACTAACAATTTTGAATGGGAATTTTTTTTACACCCATTTTTTCAAGTCTGTTTAATTTTTTGTTGACTTGACCCAATGTTGCAAATAGTACACTACATTTTAGCTTAAATACTAATGCCAGCCCTTTTTTTACTTGAAATTTTGATTTGACTTTGGAACACCAGTCCAAGTCATCCAGAATTTTTTCAATTCTTACTTTAAATTTTCATTGTTTTTTTTAAATTGATCACTTGTTTACTTACATTTTTGCAATAAATATTTACAGGTAAATCCTATAACTCAAATAATTCCATCCAGTCAGTACCAAATAAGTTTATAGTATTTTTTAACATACAAGTCTTAGCTTTTATGCACTTGTTAGAAAATGAAAGTCATTTCACTAATAACAAATAATTTCTCACCTGACATGCCATATGTGATTTTTTTAAGTTCTTTTTAATGTATGTTTTTCATTTACTTTCCATGTGGTTTCACTGACTATTGTGATATCACTACTAGTGTTTTACATCCACATTATTAATTTTCACATACACAAATTTTCTTTAGTTTTGTGTAATTATTCTTCCTTTTCAATGCTATTTTTCCATCTCAAAAATTTTTTTTTTGTGAGAACATTTCCTTGCTTTAGTTTTACAGTTTGATTTTTTTTATGTTTTACTTTTCTATACTTGAAGCACTTTATATTCTTAAAGAGACAGTCATCTCTGTGATGCAACCTTCCACATCTGAAAAATGGATTCGTATATGAATGCTCATATATGCATTCATGAGCATTCTTTTTCTACAGTTTCCTCTGTATCATGTTTCAGATTTAGAATTCTCTGACATTCATGCGATATTCCTTGTAGTGTTGGTTTTTTGTTCTTTTCCACTTTCGTTAGGATTCTAGCATGTATTTATGGTTCTTTTTTCACCATTAACCCTTAGATCATAATTAATCCTTCAAACATATTCAGAGTCAGCTCATTTAATTTGAATCTTTCACACTCCTTGTTAATGATTCTAGCATTTGTGAAAAAATCTTTATCTTTTTTTTTTTATCGGAAGAAACTTTTCTCACAAAAACTTTAAGTCAGAATATTTACTGTTTTCTTAAAGCAAATTTCTCCTGGTTTTCTCAGTTATACAAAATGATAGTATTTTTCATGTTCTACTGGTGCTTACTTTCTCAACAAAAATCTATTCCTTTCTCTGATTTCTATATCCCTGGTTACCTTTCCCACTCTAGGAAGGACTCTAATGTCTACATGCATAGAATTGGTGTTTATGTCAGCGAACATCTCCCTCTAGTTAGGGTGAGTTCTCTTGAATCTCCTGATCATTCCTACATGTATCTCTATCTCCCTCTACTAAACTCTGTCAGCTATCTTTTCTTTCTCTACCACTCCCCTTCATCTCCTGACTGTTTCGTACTTGACAGCATCTCTAAAAATATAGATAAGGCTATTTCCTCTCATCCATTCACCAATATATTTGTTTTTAGAGACTTCAATGCCTACCATGCCAAGTGGCAGGAAAACCTGTCACAAATCTTGCTGGTGACCATTCCATGAACTTTTCAATCAATCAATCTCTTATGCAAGTAGTTGATTTCCCCACACGCTTCTCTAATAGCACAAAAGGAACTGACTCGCTACTAGATCTCTGTTTCACTTCTATCCAAGACTCTAGCCATGTTATGCAGCTTTGCTCTCTTGGAAACTCTGATCTTGCTGTGATTTCTGTTAATATCTCTTTTCACATCCCCTCTTCCCAGGAACCCCAAACTAGCAGAATATCTTATTGCTACCAGAGAGCAGACTGGGAGTTGTTCTGTGATTTCTTGTAGGACATCCCTTGGAACAAAATTTGTAGTCTTCCTGTTGAAGACTGTGTTCAAGGTCTCTTCATGGATTAAAGCTGGCATTGATGCTTTCATCCCAACCAGGAAGTTACGAGTTAAACCTCATTCATCCCCCGGTTCTCCCCTGCTTGTTCGGCTGCTATTGCCCACAGGAATCACTTCTTCCAGCTTTATCAGAAACATGCATCTGACCATAATAGGCACTTTTTTTCCTCTGCTCATAATCAGTGCAAGTGGATCCTAAATGATGCTAAGATGTTGTTTGCTGAAAGAATGAAACGGTGTATAGCATCTTGCAAGCTTGGCTCCAAAGACTACTGGTTGCTCTGTAAAAATGTGTTAAATAACAGCAAGCCCTCAATCCTCCTTTAATCAATGAATGTGAGGTCCTCACATCTTCAGCAGACAAGGCTGGATGCTTTGCTTGCAGATTCTTCACTAACTTGACATTTGATTCATCTGGGGTGTCCACATTCAACTTCTCACTAGAACTGAGGCTCAAATAAGTAATGTTCACATTTCTCCCTCGCTGGTCTCTAACATAATTTCAAAGCTTGAACCCCATAAGGTGAGCAGAGGTAATGGAATCCCAATCATTGTCCTGAAGAAATGTGCCCCTGAACTCTCCTCTGTCCTCTCCAAACTTTACAACTACTGCCACTCTGCTTCTTGTTTTCCTACCTGCTGGAAGTCCTCCTCTGTGGCTCCTTTAATTAAGAATGCTGGAGAACCCTCAGACTCCACTAATTATCACCCTATCAGCTTCCTACCAATTTTTGGAAAAGTGCTCAAGGCGATTATTAATGCTGAAGTGGTTTAACATCTCACAACCCATGGTCTCTTTTCCAATAAACAGTATGGTTTCCACTTCACCAGGTCTACTGCTGAGATATTAACTACCATCACAGAGTATATATACCAGGCTCTTGATAAGAATGGCAAAGCTCAAGCTATTGTGCTAGATATCTTCAAAGCATTTGACTGGCATGCCTTCCTTCTATGCAAGCTACATGGCTATGGTATAACTAGACTAATCCAGTCTTTCTTTTCAAAATACATACTAAAGGTAGTATTGAATGGGCATTCTTCCATGTACTATCATACAAACACAGGTGTCTCTCAAGGCTCTATTCTAAGTCTTATGCTTTTTCTGTTCTTCATCAACGATCACCCTGATCCCAAGTAGGCATTTATGCTAACACAACCATTTACTCCCACCTCAATAAGAAATCTGCTAGAGCTGACAAAGCAAACTTCACTGCTGATCTTGAAAAAGACCTCCAATCTGTGGTGGACTGGGGTAAGAAATGGCTCATAAATTTTAATGTTTTAACCACCATATACAACTGCTCCTAACCACCATCAGCATGGATCAGGCTAGTCTCCCTGAAAGCAAAACACTGCGCCTCCTCAGCCTAAATCTATCAGCCAACCTCAAGTGGAATTACTATATTGAATCTATAACTAAATCTGCTTCTCGGAAGGTTGGTTCCCTTTGTAGGGCTAGGAAGTTTTTCTTGTTTAAATCCGTCTTACACATGTATAAATCTACCATCTTTGCATTGAATACTGCTGTCACATCTAGTCAGGTGTCCTTGCTATTCATCTTGGGCTTTTTGACAAAATCCAATGAAGAATCTGTAATGTAACTGATCCCGACCTGGTTGCTCAACTCCAGTCACTTTCTCACCAACGTAATATGACTTCCCTCTGTCTCTCCTACAAGTACTTTCACAGCTTCTGCTCCAATGACCTTAGCTTCCTGGTGGCCCCTCTGCATGAATTTAGTCAAGTTACTAGGCTAGCGGCTAGGTCCTACCTCTTTACAGTGAAATCAATCAAATGTAACCGCAACTTCTACTCTAGCAGCTTCTTTGCTCGCACTTCTCGCCTGTGAAATTTCCTTTTGTATACTTCCTTCCCTGACAGCTACAATCTCCAAGAATTTAAATGCAAAGTCAGCTGTCATCTCTTATCTTCTTGACTCACATAATTTCCATGACAACCATTGTACCATTTTCTTCTTCCTTTCCACACTACTCTCAGGCATCCCTCTTCACACCACACCTGTATTCTCATCCTTTTCTTACTCATTCTCTGACTCCCCTGTAACTTGTTCCTCTTTCTCATCACTCACCTCTTATGCAACTCCCTGCACACCAGTGGCAGTTCTGCCTTGCTTGGGGGGAAATGGTTAGAAAATAAAATGGAGAATTCTTTGATTTCTTCTTAATCATTTCACTTTTGTTGTTTCTGGAGTTCCAGCAACTACTGTTGTTGCTACTGTATTTTTACCACTTGGACTTATAAATTTTCTATATTTAAGAATATTTGGGATTTTGTTTTTTTTTGTTTTTTTTTGCATAGCAAAGAAAAATTGCACTAATGTGGTTCTAATTAATTATCATCGCTGTTATTATGTGCGCCACAACAAAAATGTATTTCTTCCTCCTCTGTATAAGATTTGATTCCTCGTCACCACTCTTACAACTCACTATTAATGGTTATAATATTATATTTCAACTGACTCTAATGAACACTCTCTCAGAACTCTGTCCCTGAACTCTCTTTGAGCCTAATTATTTTGTGTTACTGGGAGTTTTATTTGCTTATTTACTCCTTAACAGTTACTCAATGCTAATTAGCTCAACAAGATTTTTTTCTGTTGTTTTCTTATATCCTGAGCAAAGAAGATACTGTACTGCCATTCTTGGGCTGATTTAGACACAATTTGTTAAATTTTATAACAAGAATGTTATATTTTTTATTTCTTTACTGATTATCTATATGGACTGGAACTGGATGCAACAATTTTCTTCCATTCATTAGTAAATTGTAAAATTATGTGATTTGTAGTTAAAAAGAGAATTCCCAATTACTGTACAACTTGATACTGGCTTATTACATCTTTAAATTGCTTAACAATGTATAAATTTCAAAATATGGAAATTCCAATACTTGTGGTGTGCTAGGCATTATAATTGAACTATACAATTATTTCTCATGTGTTGATAGTATAATAACAGAAAGGAAGATGTGGATAAACCTGATGACCCAGGCCTTTAAAATATAGTACATATGTGAGGAAAGCTTTAGAAAATTTTCTGAATTAGTTTGGGTCAATTCAACTATTAAATAATACACCATATATATAACAGCAGTTTAAAAATTAGATAAATACCAAAGAATTGTTTTCTTTTTTATTATATCTAGCATATTACCCATGAAAAATGACAG